>JAYKKI010000146.1:1200000-1517500 GCA_039881145.1 Druceiella hillmani | reverse complement strand
AGTCGGTCAAGAATACGTACGTACAGACCAAATGACTTAAATTTGCCTTTGAAGCTCGCTTGGAAATTTAGGTCACAATAAATGTTTAAAAAAATTAAGAAAAGTTATATTTTTTTAGAGGAAGGTCTTTCCAAAAAGCTATTTTATTGAAATAGGATTACTTGTAAAATTACCCGGGTTATAATTACTTGTATCGTCGCGGCTATCGCGCTTGTTGATAATGCGTGAAGTGTGCAGCGTACCGAGTATCGCATGAAATGAAAGGGAAGGAGATAAGAAATATCAAAAAATATATTAATACAGAACAAAATAAATAAATAAGAAAAGGTTAGTCGCGACTCTTGAATATACGTAGGATGTGAAGAGTGCTGGAATACATAAAAAATATTTTATTAATTCGTCAAATGTAAATAATATTTTATTAATTTTGAAGCTTCTTCTTGACTTATATCACGCTTTGTTACATACAACGGTTGATTAAATGTTTTCGAGTTTATTGGAGTTTACTCCTTAAGAATCGATTTTCATATATTGCGCCCGGTATGCAGTTTTATAAGGAGTAAAATCAAAAGTTCAGGGCGTTAAAAAAAGTGTACCGTTAGGTGGCCTCTTCGCGTAACATTTCTGCGTATTTTTAGAGTGAGATATCAATATGTTTATTTCACATTTTCTTATGGCGTAATCGCAATGACGAAGTGTCACACATAGTTTCGCTTATATCAAGATGCAATAATTAAATGTCATTATGTATGAATATTTGGGTCTTCTATCCTACAAAATTAAAAAGTCTCTTCTTAGACTTCTTAGACTGACGTTACTAAATGTTTTTACTTTTATTGTACAAATTTGATCTTGTTCATTTGTGATTTATTTGAAAATAATTATATTGTCAGCATATTTTTTTTAAAGAATTTTCTATTTACATTTAATGATATAGATATTTATATTTATATACAGCGTTATCTACTTTATAAATTCCAAGACAATCGTACTTAAGGAATAAATTCCAGTGCGCGTCGGACACGCACAATTTTTTTTCCGTTTATCATTGTGGTGGTATATTTTAAGTAAAAAATTGTAACAAAAAATATTTAAATGTAAATTTCACCTGTTAAAACTAGCTGGGAAATGAAGGTTGCACAGATTGCCATATTTCCTGTATGAATGCGAATGACAATTTTAGAATAAACGACGCAGCGGCTGGTGAATCTATGTTAGGTAACAACATTTACGACTCATTCACTAATTGAATCATCATGAACTATAAAACATGAAATTACGTAAATTTATCTTGGTTTCTAAGCGCTCTCTGAACAAGGATTTTTCCGAAATTCAACCCTTAAATGTGTGAAAATGGACGTGAAAACTTTTGAAATAATCAGAATTAGAAACACGAAAACATTTATCTGGACAATGAGACACTTACTTCAACCTTTTTATAATTATTATACAACAAAGTAAATAAAACCAGATTTTTTTACATCAGTATCAATCTTCAAATGAAAAATGTGTAAAATTATAAATACTTATTGGAAAGTATTTCAGGCCCAAATGATAATTAAACTCCCATTATATTTCTTGACTGAAGCAGTTACTCGGGGAAGTAACTGAAATTTATTTTTGGCAACTGAAATCTTGAATATTCTTAATCTATGACTTTTTCATTCTACCCTAGTATAGCCACTGTTTCATGTTGTATTATATTTGTTTAAATTAGCAATTTTTGAGATGAGAGAAAGAGACAGTAATTAGCTCCTCCCGCCTTCCGTAAACGCCTAGGCGGTTCCCACGCAGCGGCACCGCTCTCAGACTCTGTCGTGAACTGCCGCACTTTATTGCCCCGGGAAGTAGGCATCGGGGCTCGCTCGTCTTACCAGTCGAGCCATCTGGGTTGCCCAACGGTGGCGCTGTTGCTCACGATCAATGTGGCAACGTTCACCGAGACGGCGGCACAAAAAGAATCTTCGACTTTACGACAGAAATGTAATTTGCGTCAATAAAATACAGTTTAATGCTTTTCATTTCAGATTCAGAGAAACACTAATGAATTAATTCAATGAAGTTTGTAAAAAAAGGATTCGACTTCAATAAAGTTTCTAATTTTAATTTATTACGTTAGGCAAATTTAAGCGATTTGTTCATAACAGTAAAAGTATTCAATGTGAAAAAAAAACAATCATGGTAGATGCAACTCGTATAATAATATCAACACTACATTGCTCTAACTATCGACTTGTCCTGATTATTCAGATACATTATAAGAGTTTATCGATATCAGAGAGAGCGCTCGTAACACTTATGTATATCATACTTGACGAAATTGACCTCGATAATTAAGCTAAAACTATTCAAAACCTACCAAAAACAGAACGTCGTAACAGTTTCTATACTCGCGTTTGCTATTCAAGACTCGCGGTCTTGAAACGCAGTGAGCTATCTAAAATAAAAGAGCGCTCATTAATTTCCATCTTGCGCGCCACCTCTCGACTGTGACACGAGACAAACCTGCAAGTCCCCCCAATTAATTGCTCCACAATTGGCGAGCGACAAACGAAGATCGCCGCCGGCGAGCCGGAGACGGGCGACGGCGGCCCGCCGAATACGGCACCAACTGCGCTATTCAAACAACTCTTTCTCTAATTGGCAAGTAATTGAAAACCGCTCGCATCTCGACACGCATCAGATAGAAAGTTTAATCCACATAGACGTATAAGGCGTCGACTTAAATCCACGAAAGGAGCAGCGTTCGACACAATTAAGCCAATAATTATAGCATTGTAAAAAGAAATGGCATCGAATTTCCCATAGGAGTGTCATTCGCGGCTTTCATTGTCAGCTCGGCGGCGGCGCTGGTGAAAGTGGCCAGTGTCGAGTGGCGTTTGCCTTCAATTAAAACGAGCCACTCGTTAATACGTCCCGTTCGCGTAACACTGTAGCCGCATAAGGATATTTCGTCGAAAGAATCTTACGAGCCTTGAATGCGATTATTTTTGGTAAAAGTTTATTGTCGAGAACGATTTGTAAGTTTCACTAAATGGGACATATTGGTATTACTATTACAATACAATTTCATGCCACAAGTATTGTTAAACATCACTTCCTATACTGTAACTGATAAACTTGGAATTGAAAGGTATACCACCTTGCATAAATAGAAAGTAGATAAAATTGCTATTAGTACACTGAGTGTATACCGAGTATACAAGCTCGTCATAACTTCATCGGTAAAACACTTATTTCGACCTTGACCTAAGTTTAATTTTGGTATAACGTAACGAAGTTGACATTTCGGCAAGTACACATAACAGCACGTCAGTTTTTGCAATTCGATAGTGTTTCTAATTAAAATTATTTAATTAATTGCGTGTAGCTGTATCGATAATATTTATTGATACCAATTTTTAAATTGATTAAAGTTAAGTAATATTCTCATTTATTATTATAGTACTTAACAGGAATCGTGACGTTTTTCTAAATGACGTTTTCATGTCGTTTTTCTAAATGACGTTTTCTTGTCAAAAAAAGAGAAAAATTTATCAAGAACGGACTCAAGCAAAGAATGATTTAAATAACAATATTATAAAGACGCCATCTGATGTGACAGATGTAATTTGTATTCATAATCATTGAGCCAACCTATACGGTACTACATGTATAAAGTAATAAACTTTATCGAATATGAATTTATTTTGTACTTTCTTATACACTGTATGTTATTTGACATAGATAATGTTAGATGCGATCGTCTAGCACGAATAAGTTATAGAATCTTAGTTAAATAAACTTCTCTTCTACGCAGAAACCAATTTCTGTTTAAATTTCTGATTATGGAAATCTGCTTAAGCATTCTTGAATTACTATGATGATATCACTTTTCACTGGAGTATAACTTTGAATGATATTAATTTATATTGTAATTGTTGCCTATACAGGATTGAGGTGGATTTATAAAAATTATTTTAGCCACGATATTTTAACTTTTATTACAGTTTTGTATCAGTCTCGATGTGAAATTAAGATCTTGGAGACTATTTGACATGTCAAACACCCGTATGCACCACAAACGGCCAGGACTGTCAGTAGGGTTTACTGATAGAAACATTTCGTATGTAACTGTCAGTCGAATCGGACTAATAGTCTATTTTTATCTGCCGCACCCCATCGCACGGTTCGTTTTCCTTTCGTGACAAATTTTTCGATTAATAGTTTCGGAGGTTGTGGAAGAGATGGCGAATAACACATATTTTTCAGAAAAAAATTTAACCGACTTCCAATAATCACCGAATAAGAAGCGCGCTGAAAAGTATAAGATAATGAAAATACGAGTATTTAATTGGAAATTTCATATCATATTACAGCAATACTAACATGGCTTATAGTATAAGTCCGACGGACTTTATACGGACGCTTTAGATCCAAAGGCTGTCCGTTTATTACAAGTGACTGTTACGGCCTTGAGGTACGCTTCTAACTTAAACTAGTTCGTCTTTACTTGGCCATTTTCTTAAACTAAACATAATCATCCCTATTACTTTTAACACGGAAATGCAATATTTCAGTTAAAAATCCTTGCATCTTCGTTAAGCACAGAACGTCGCACTAATTGAATTAAATGCGTGCGATGCATTGAATGCAGCATCGGCCTGTCCGCTTCTAATGTCGATGCATCAGACCTGTAACATATAAGTGCAGGAATTCGATCGGTTCGCGTGTTTCAAATGAGCGCATCGACCGCTCGCTCCCCGCGGAATGAAAATAAATGTAGACATCGAAAAAATGTAACAAAACGAGACGGACCCCCGTTCGGTTGGAGCTTCGAAAAACGTATCGAATAACAAACGCCCGGTGAGTTATGATTGACTCGAGAAAAGAGTCAAATCAAATAAACGCTTCGGACGAGAAAGGTAGTCTTATGTTTTATGCATACCTTTTGTTAGGCCCGGCATTCCTCGCGTCTGTACGTAGACACGCTCTTCGAAACTTGATCGACTTTCAAAATTAATGAAACATTTTTTTAAGCTATCCAAGCATTCCGTTATACGTACATGCGTACGCCAACGATATAAAGAAACTAAGTTTTCCGTCAATTATTTGTTAGGTCACGATACCTGGTCACTGTTGACACTGTGAAGCCATTTTATTACCGTCAATCGGCAAGAATAGGTACTTCTATTTACACTAATTAAGATATAATATTGAAGACCAACTGTATTTCGTTTTGCCTATATATGTGGTGACGAGTTATAAATTGAGAAAAATTATATATAAACTATATATTAATTAAGAAATTAAAATATACTTTAGTGTAAGAGAAAGTGAAATAATTATGAGAAAAATAATACATTTTACTGTTTTTAATGTTTTAGTTTTAAAATTTAGAATTTCGAGTTCGAAATTAATTTTTATAGCTCGTTTTGTTTATTTAAATTTTAAGTAATTTAATACGTCCTGAGTAATTAATATTGCAAAAGAACTTATTATTGTGTGTATACTTGTGAGTTAAATGTAATAAAAGAAAAAGGAGAACATTACGGTAATAGTGTAATAAAAAAAAATTATTGATAGAAATGGAAATGGATATTATTATTCTAATGTACACTAATGAATACTTTAACGTCAATTTCGTCAACGTTAATTAATTAATACAAATAGATTTTTCTTTAAGTGAAATAAGCTAGGCTTTATACATTGGTAGTTTGTTAAACAAATTATTACTAGACTTTTAATTTTATTCAATTATAACTACGGTTTTAATTTGTATATTGGAAAGCGCGGATAATCATTATATAACGAAGGACGAAATGCTCACTGATTTATAACGTACTCATTAATCTATTAAATATCTTCTCTTTAGGATAATCCATACAAACGAAGCGCTTAGAGCAAAGGTCGCTCTCGACGTTGAACCCGCCAAAGATAAACGGCTCAGTCAAATATCCCCCGGCGAAAGTCGAGAAGGCTCAGCGAGGAAGCATCGCCAGTGTACCACTTTATGCGAAAATGTTAAATCTGATACATGAGCGCACGCAGCGTCTCTAAGTTCAGCCAGTTCAAGTGGTACAGGGCCGGCCGCTCGTTCATATTTCATACTTATCTCGCAAAAGGATTACCACGCATTCATATTACGAGTGTGCTGAGCTGACCGGACATTGTGCATACGTATCGCAGCCACTTGCGTATCCGCCTCGAGTCCCAGTCATAATTCTAACATTACTTAAATGCACGAATAAGTTCATATTCTGCCGACGTATGGACGTACAAGTGCACAATGCGGAGTCATAAATAATGTGAAGGTTAATGATATTTTGACAAGTCGCATAATGCGTGTGAACAATTTACGGCATCGGGCAGATTTCGTGACAGTATTTGGGTATAAATTATTGTGCAAACTAAAAATATGTTAACGATTTCAGAACCCCTAAAAAAGCGAGAAGTATGTTTAAAATCGGACCGCGACTACCTTTTATTTGTAATCGATATACATAATTATTTCGGGACAGAAAAACGTTTTACACGCGCTCGATAAATTGGAATACAAGACAAAACAAACGAGATACTTTGTTCACTTCCACGATCGAAAAACGTGTCATGTTAAATCTTGAGTCGATTCATTTTTTCTTCTTCTCGACGAGCCCTCAACAATGAATCAATACCCCTAACAAGGTAACAACGAATCGGGAAGTCAATGACGCTCTGAATTTGAATATGCATAGTATTTAATACTGCTATGCATTTAAGTGGGCAAACACTGCAAATTAATGTGCATATACTCACGATTAATTGTAAAATTTGAGCATTATAACAGTTATGACTGTTTGTCGGGAGTTGGATATTCAAAATTAAAAGTACCAAATTTTGTCTGCTGTTACATAACATTATAAATCGTTAAGATAAGTTACCGATATGATTCAGTGTTAAGTATGCGCAGCAAGATATAATTACAGTACTCGAGCCAGTACTGTTATTCAGCTTAAATATGTTAAAGTTCATAAGTCAATATCAAATTTCTGAGAAAGGTTCACAGCTTGCTGTGTATATATATATATATATATATATATATATATATATATATATATATATATATATAAAGCCACAAATATAGATCATTAATATATTATTGGTTTTTTCTTTTCCATTCTATTTATTATATCAAGGGAAATTAAACAAAATTTTAAATTAATCTACTCTCCCTAATTAACACTATATATGCAAGTCTTCTAATAATACGTAAAATTTTATTTCTACCGACGTTGCCTTGTCATTTAATCTCAATAATTGTTCCACACGATGTCGAGTGACAGCACTTAGCAACTACCAGTGTACAGCACTTAGCAAGTACCAGATTACTTTTAATACTACAATATCATATAATGTTAATCGTTTTAAAATACAATAAATAAACCGTGCAACTAGATTTTTTTAAATTAATAAATCCACCAAGTCATTTCTATCTGAAACATATATATATATATATATATATATATATATATATATATATGTGTGTGTGTGTGTGTGTATATATATATATTTTTCTCCTTTAACACGTATTAACTCGTAACAATTAGAAGTGCAAGAGTAAACCAGAGTTGCTCAGAATTTATTGTGTGAATTAAACTATTAAATATCGTATGCCCTACTATTTACAAACAAACTGGAATTGTTACTTTTATTTACTGTGTCTAATTCGGACGTTATAAATATAGCATCATAGATATTTGTGATGAGTTAAGTTAACAGTGTTCTTAAGTGAATTAAGTTTTTTTTTTTCGATTCAACGAATATCTATTCGCCTTTTATTTTGAAGTCCATTTGAGCTACTTTCCTAGCACAGACAGAGCTGAGTAACTTCTTAACTAACGGCGAATAAATCGAGTTACGCTTTTTGAAAATCAAAAAGACAGCACAACTTTCTATATGAATATGATTAATTTTTTACTAACTTTTGTGGTTGCAATGATAAGTCTCATTAAAATTTTATTATTAATACAATTTTATTATAAAGATGATTACATTTTCAACAAGTTATTTAATCAGGAGAAAAACTTTACTTGTGTAGTACAAATTAATGTTTTATTAATGAAGAAACCCAAAACCGGTCACATTTTAAATTTTTAACTAAATTTGTATCATGTATGTCTTTGTTTTGTATTCATCTAGTCGATTTACGTCTTTGTCGAATTCAATTAAACGCATTCAGTAATTATAATATCAATTACTATGATTACGATTGTCCACGTACCGAGCGCCAACTGATAAGATGATAGACAATTAATGTTTCTTGTCCCCGAAGCCGCCATACCTAGTCCTCTGCCGGTAAAATCGAAGCTGTTTATGTACAAGGATTCAAATAAATAATTCAACATAGTTAGTTCAATTGGAATTTTAATTGAAAATTCCAACGGACTAAATTTTATAATTTTTTTAACTCGGGGCTTGACGTTTTTGAAATATTCGATGATTAAGTATATGCATTCACTTGCTGGAGGTATTTAAATCTTACGAGGGACATTTTACTGTTTTCGATCTTAAAAACGATTAGTGATGGTTGATTTTTTATGGGTGTTTTAAGTATCGTAATCCAATTGGGGAGAGCGTACAGTAATTACGACATGGGTACATTTTTGATTGTGCGAGGACCGTGATGTCTGTGATAAGTTAAATAAAGTGGTAATGACAGTATACGAGTATTTTAACGATATCGGGACGTGTGGAGATGTAATTGGTAATTTGGAATCATTATTTTTGTGGTGACGTAACATTAACAAATTAACGAATGTCCTTATTTTTCTACTTTGTAAATAAATGTTTATTTAGAGTTGAGAAGTGACTGAAGGGCTCACGCTCTAATAACATCACGTGAGTTATAGCCGTATTAGCAAATGTTATTATAATAATGATAAATGCTGATTATTTATTAACAGTGTTGGAGCAGGAACTTAATAGAAATGTCAAATTTGTGGATAACAGATAAACGTCATTTAGATATGTATCGCCAATGTTTATTAAATACAAGAAAGTACAAAATGTCTTTGCGTTCTTTTAATTCGTCTACGCACTTAAATTTCTCATTATTTACTAAATTTCGAGTAATTTGCTGCCAAGTTATGAAGGGGAATCGAGAATTCGTTACCATCTTAGTATAACTTAGATTACCCACAGTCTGCAATAACTTAACGTGACGTTTAATTTTCTTTTTTAATACTGGCATCTTAGAAGTACTCTAGATTCTAATAAAAGTAACTTATATTTTAGCTTGAAGTTTAAGCTGAATCTAAGTGATAGTCTCGGTAATTGCTATATCATTGGTTTTTAACCCTGTGCACTCGGTGCGTAAATGCAAATAATTCATTAAAATCCCTAAAATCGATCGGATTAATAGGCAATTTAAATTTTAATCTGAAAGTTTCACTCAGTGAAAGTTTCATACAAATTGATCAGTATTATTTGAGGTATTGTTCAGTAAACTGATAGACAAAAACTCCAACGAGAAAAGTTTTATTCCTGGCACAACATTTTCCAAAAATAAAAAATTTATATAATAGCGTAATTTATATAATAATACTGATTTTAACTTCTCTTTTTGGAAGCCTTTTAAAAATACCCATTGCTGACAAAATGAAACAAGAAAATATTCATACCTGTAGAGCATTTTGTGAAACAGATATTTTAAAGGCGACACTTAAACCTTCCAGATTGTCCTTAGATATGTAACGAATTTATTTATTTTTAACCGCTTTATGGATACTCGCACTGAATACAAATCGATTAAATATTTTGTAACGCAGGTCATTTACAATCGACCCCACTCGATGTAAGTCGAACACAATCGGTACGCATCGGAGACTTAAAAAGGTTCGTGTGATTTATAAATTAAAAGGTTTAAAAATTCGGATCCATTCGGATCTCGGATCACGTACGGCCGGGGTGGATTTTGGAGACATATTCGCCGAATATCGCCTACCTGGCATCGAGGCGGGCGACTCCCTCGGGAGATCGATCTCAGGTTCACGAACATGTGAAGGAAATTGGTAGATGTGGAATCTAACCGGTTTTATTTGCAACTTAAAGTGTATTGCAACTAATTATTAAAAGGCAAAAAGATGTATACCTGAGCGAAGCTTTTAGAGAATTATGAAGACAGGAGTTCAAACCGCACTAGGGCCCGAATAATATTTTCTGTGTAAAAAATTTCTGAAGTTAATAATAAAATTAAGTAAGGAATTTAAATGAATCTGGGTATATAAATTATATGCTGGTAAAGTATAAAATTTAATGCTGGGTTTATAAGCTTTATTGAGGACATAGAGGGTCAAGATGATACCGAACCTTTCTAAATAGCTACATGTCGAAAAATATCCTTTATTTAAAAATTTAATAATTTTTTTTGATAAATGAACGACCTTTATTATATAATACACTATTTTTAACAATCCATTTTTTGCTATAAAAATGGACTGTGAAGATATGTATATTTTATTGTAAAGCTCGCTTATTAGAAAAATTATATATTTACTTGAGACATTTTTAAATATTACTCGCGCTTTTTAAACATTTTTTTCAAATCATAGTTTGCAAATTTGGAAACTGGGAAAACTCGTTCTTCAATACTCATTTTCTATATAGACCCTTTCTTTACAGAAAAGTATACAGATCCGTGGAAAAGGGATAGTTTTAATGGCATTTAAAAATATTTATTCTGGTATGTGTATATGATATGTGATATTCATGATATTCATCTAAATATTGGAAAAAAAATTGCAATTATCGTGAAAAGTTTTTACTGCTTTTTTAATAAGTATTTTTATTCTGAGAAATGAAAAATATTGAGGAAAAAAATATGAATTTTCGAAGGGCCTTTGCCATTTTTAGATTTGAATGTTTGGATGAAGTAGTTACATTTCAGATTATCTATTCTGTAACAGGATGGTTTAGCATTTTATTACATTTTTATTTACAATAACTTACCAAAGCAATGAATACCACTGCTGACATAGCAATAAAATCTTAAACTGATTTCCCTTGCGTTATTTGCTTCGAGCAACCCATTTATTTAGTTCCAAGTTATGTAACACTTCAGTATAACTTACATTATCCACAGCCTGCAATAACTTTACCCGTCGCTAAATTAAAAAAAGGGACAAGATAAGGGCCAACAACACGTTCGAGATGCGATGTTCCCGGTCTCATCTCTGTTGAGACAAACGACCGCGCGTGTCGTATCGAGATTCATTTGAATTTTCCGCACGTGCAAATTTATCAGTAACGTTCATCAAAATGTGATACATACTGTATTCATATACCTCGTATCCTATACGTAACCCTATCAATATCTTTGTATAATATGAGTTATGAATGACGATCGTAGAATCGTATTTAATCGTAAAGTAGATTTGAGCTATGTATAGAAACTGTTTTTAGGTTATCGCAAGATAGAGCGGGATGCTTTTTATTTGCCTTTTTAAGGTACTTATAGAACAAACTTTCTATTCATTGTGGCGCTTGTACCTTATATTTCGGTCAATTGAAAGATTACTTAAGCAATTTACGCAATACATATTTTTAATTTATACAGAGAAAATTCCCACATTTATGCTAATAAGATAGTTTCTCGCATCGTAATATTCCTCTGGACAATAAGGAAAAGTACATGGCTCTTCCATGTTAAGTTAATCAATGCGGGAGCAGATTGAATAAGTCATAAATATATATCAAAACTAGTAGCGAAGTTGAGGAATAATATTCGTTTGTTTATTTATACAACCTGTATCGCTGGGCCTGAAAAAATCTGAAAAATTTTGAAACTAATTTTGGTAGTTGTAAAATTAGTTTCGAATACTTTATTGAGTAGTGAGTATGAAATAACAAGTGTATTTTGCGCTTGTATATTTACATAAAAAAAAAGAAACTTTAAATTAATTTCAAGTTACTGTTTCCATTGTAAAAAATTAAGAAGGAGCGTAAAATACTTCTACTTCTAAAGAAGGTACTACAATAATATTAATTTCGTTAGAGCATCATTTCTCTATCTCGTTACTTTATTTTTTATGAGACACTTCAAAATTTCGGAAATTTCAGAATTAGGAAATTTATAAAAGACATTTGTTTTTACGAAACGTAATTATGATGGTTTGATATGTCTGAGTGCTAGGAAATTGAAAAATTGATAGAATGATGGACAGAAAGAATTAAATTATAATAATTCGACTGAAAGAAAAAAATTATGAACGAATCGCTGTACAGTGAATAGGATCACACTTACAGTAAAATGTTAATGCTGCTAAAAGTATTTTAAAAATAGCTTTTCATTTCCTTTCAATTTTATATATTAATCGTAATAAATGGTATAATCTTAATAGAAACTTTCATCCCATTGTATGAATGTAAATATCTTTAATTGACATGATAATTTTATTATTTTCTATATTAAATATACCATCGTCTGAAAAAGGACATTTAGTCAGAAATTAATATTAATACAGCAATAAATAAGAGCATTATTGGACATCAGGCGACAATAGCACAGCACAACAAAGAGTGATAAATGCCATCAAGGGCGTTTATCTCAGATACAGCTATTTATCGTGTCTTCCCTGACAGGGCGATCGCCCTCCGGAGCCGATCACACATGATTAACGAGCAGTGCTCGCCAATCGACGAAAATAATATTTTAAGTTGTTAAAATAATTGTAGATTGCTAACAAGCTGCAATGCGTTGGTAATATGAATTATAGGTAGAGTTTGGAGTTACATAACTGAAAGTCGATTTCATTTTGATCATTCAATATGGCAACATTATTTTAATATTTTTTTTAATCGAAAGAGGTAATTTAGGCCAATGTACATTCAAAGATACTGATGCTCAATATCAGATATTATTTTGACTCTACATATAACACGGAAGTTTTCTGCTTGTAACTTTCCAATATACACAAATTTCTTCACAAATATTTTAGAACAAAACTGAAAGTTTTGTTTAGTTATTAGAACAATTTGTTTACTTCTGCATTGTTTTAAGTATTCTGTTAACTAAGAAAGAAAACTATTAGTATAGTTTCATTGTACAATGAGATTATTATTTTCAAACGTCATATAAGTGAAATATTGTAGATCACTAAAAGAATAATGAAAATAAATATACTAGACCCAATTATTATAAAGAATGGAATATACTAATTTTTTATTTTTAAACATGTATACTCGCCATATGTAATAAAATGCCACTCATCTGAAAATTCAATCATCATCAGCTGCAAAAAAGAATCTAAAAAAGATCTCTTTGATCCAGATCAGAAAAAAGATCTGGATCAAAGAGATTAAAGAGAATCTGAGAAACAGAAACTTCAGTGCTAGGGGCGCTAAAATTGTCAAGAACTTCAACAATGCAGAAGCATATTAAAGAATTTCCAAAATTATCGAGCAGACACGGAGACTTATTGCCTCCGACATCATTATCGCCCAGATGCTAGTTAGAACTGATGAAGATGACAATAATTCCAATATTACAGTAGATAGAAGTTGGTTTGTGAGTATAATAGTACTAACATGTTGTATTAACATGTTTGATTACCTTATAATAGTTTGTTGTCCTAATATGTTTGAAACGGTGTTCTTTGACTACTGAGACTATTTTAAACTTTAACTATAACGATCGACACCGGTTCTGTATCGCTAATATCAGAAGTCGGAACTTCTTCTACACCACTCAATTATTTCCTTAGATGCAAAACGGAGCAGATATTTTGGGAAGCCCTGGCTCATCGTATCACCGTTGTCCGACGACATCTGGCCGCGAGGGAGCCGTAGGGGAAGCGCTATCAATGGATGCATTGGCACGACCGCGAGACGATAATGCAGATGCAGTCGGTGATGAGATTAACTATGCCCGCGCTTTAATGGCTGCGCGCTATGATACGTCACGATCGACGACGGATGACTCCGTCCGCACTCTTAAGCTTGTTATTGTTGGCTCGTATCTCTGTGATGGCATATCTTCTTCACTACTTCCGTGGAATTAGGTGGGTTTGAATATTACGGTGAAGTTACTGAACGGTCATAGCGGATAACACTCATAAGGAAGAATTTAAATAAATCATTTTCAATTTTTAAGTGTAATAATGAATAGAAAGATAACATTTCTGCGGTTTAGAAAGCGTAGAAATACTATCTTTAGCTGTTAATTTTTGTGTTTAATATTTATTTCGTCTCTAACGTCACTAACAAAAACATCTCTTCTAATCAACTGGAGCTCAGGAACTGGAATAATAAACTAAGGGTCATGCACACATTTATGCACTTACAAACATTTAAGGCGCATAGTATTTCTATCAAATTATTTATCAATATTAATTTGCAAAACGTAAATATTTTCTTTTTTCACATTTAAATGAAACTATGTGATGTAGTATTATTTCTACTTTTTTTAATTTCTGTACCGCGACCTAGGTTTCGTTGTATTACAACATCTGCAGGTGGGCTATTAGCAAAGATCAATCTTTGCTAATAGCCCACCTGAAGATGTTATAATACAACGAAACCTAGGTCGTTGTAAAGAAATTAAAGAAAGTAGAAATAATACTACATCACGTAGTCATTTTATTATATTTCTACAAAATTAACGCCAAATATATTCAATTTTATTTTTATATAATACTCCTGAAGATGTGATGACCCACAATGATAGGTAGCTTCTTGAAGTAAATTGCTTGGCGCCAGAACTCGCAATCTTGCGCTAATCTTATGGTCTCATGGATGGACGTAAATATATTGCCTACGATATCTTTTACAGGCGTAAAAGCATTGTGTATATTTAAATAAAATATGACATGTAGAATAATAGCTATAGTTTATCTATAACCGTTACGTAGACTTCTAAAAAATAGGTTTTTTTCATAATTTTAGGTTCAGTAGTTTCGGAAAGTGGAGTTGGTAGGAGTGGAGTAGTCTCGGGAGGGGATGGTGATATTTGTTTTATGTGTTTTCCTGTATACCTCTGAAGATATAGTACTTAAGATTATCAAAAATATTTTTGAGACCATTATAACTGATCCTTTCAAACAATATCTCGAACTACAGACGGAATTTCAATTGTTTTATCCATTACCTAATTTTCGCCCCTAAAGGTTCTATATAAATATTTTCGAGTCTTCACTGAAATATATGCGAGTTAATATACTTTGTTTTGTCTGAAACTGTTTAAAGTACATACTTGAACATTTTTAAGTTTCTACGTTAAACGGTTTCAGAGAAAAACGGCTATGACAGAAGTGTCAGGGGCTGTGACAGATCGCCTGTCATGTAGTGATCTTATAAGGGTTCCGTTTTTCCTTTTGCGGTACGGAACGCGAGAAAGGAAAAAGTAATAATAATTATTTTCTCTTCTTTCTATATCTTCTTTTATTATTTTCCTTTTCGAAAGAGTGCGACTTGTGGGCCAAACAAAATATATGGAGACAATTTCACTAAAAATAGTGAAAAATAGTATCCACTTTTAATAAGGAGTCAAATAAAATAAGGAAATATGATAAGGAATCAAATAATAAGAATATATTTGGAATAATCTATGATTTGAAGGAAGAACATCATATTAAAACATTTGTACGAATTTTTATCGTCGTGGCTTGTGTAATCCAGACGGGAGACGGGGAGACAGCATTCAATGGCATACAACCAAATATGTAAACAGACATGGACTAACTTATTGCAAGAAATCATATTCTCAACTTCGAAAATTGTCTATCCCGTTATGAAAAGAAACTAGACAGTGAACTTTTCTTAAAGAAAACATTAAGTTGTATGTACTAAAAGAAGACGTTCACGCGCGATATAGTTTTTCCACTCGGACCACGAAAATCAAAGCACGATCGAACTAGCACCGTCCACTCCAATACATATCATGTCAAATCATATCGTTAACAACACTTAAAATCATCTTAAAACGTTGAGTACTTTCCAAAAACGTTTACTTGGACATATAAGTACAAGCTGTTTACACCGGCCTCGGTTTTTGAACCTCTCGTACTCGCCGCGCGGTTGCCGCAAAGCTGTAAGGCTCACGTTACATTAGACGGGTTTCGCGCGAAATATGATTCATTAATTTTACGTATTGTCACAGTTCTTATTTTTATGCTAAACGAGTAGTAATTATATTTGCGGATGAATTAATTCGCGCATAGTTCGACGGCTGATTCATTTTAGCTTGTTTCTAGGTGAACAAAATCTTAGATGATTCATTGGAACTGAATCACTCGTTTCCAAATGGCGTGTAATAATTTTCTTGTACTTCTTGTAGTTTAAAGAAAATAAAGTTTTTACTTGATTGATTGTAGTTTAAAATGGCTGGTATACGCGTGTTCATTAATTTTAGTTCATACTATGAAGAAAAGCTATTTTTAACGTCAAACCGAATGGTATTAAAGCCAATTAATTTGCAAGTAAACTCAAATACATAAATATGTTGTAATATCTGTAGTAATATAGACGAATAACCCAAAGAAAATGAAGTTAGATAAATTATTTGCACGGTTTTTTGACCTATGAATGGAGTTTAGTTTTATTTATTGATTATTAAATAAATTCGATAGTTCGCTGGTTTCCAATCTAATTGAGAACCGCCGTTCCAATGCAATTGAAACGTCAGAGCGGTGCCTAGCGAGCAGTTGGCTTGCGACGCGGCACAGCCTCTTAGACAGCGGCGACAAGTGCGTAGTCAGCACATGACCTAAGCGAAATCGCCTGTCATTGTTATTGTTGTGTGAGCTGGGCACCTGTGGGAATTTCCATATGCTTGTATTATATCGATATCGATGCTAGTATAGAGATGTCAATGTGGCACTCGGTTTTAAGCAAGTATGTTGTATTTGATCTATATAAGACGAATGTTCTTTCACTTGGTTAGGTAAATAATGCAGTGGCAAACAAAAAAAAAGGCGTGGTTGTGAATATGTGTAAGCTATATTTGTAATAAAATGTAAGAACTGTTTAAACTGTTCAATATATTGAATGATTTACTCTGAATTAAATATAAGTTAAAAATATAAAAGCGAAGTTATGAAGTGTGTTTGATTACATAATTTGATTTATTTTTATAATTTGAAGTTGATTTAGAATACATTGTATAAATAAATTATTGATTATTTTTTAAACAACGTAAATGTATTGCCGGAAATTGTTTAGTAATGAAGACATTTTTTAAGAACAGACTGAAGAACAAAACGTTTTCCAGGTTATCTAATTAAGAGAAAATTAAAACATCAAATCAATATACAAATAAACAGTTCCTTTATTTTTTACGTTTTCACATGAAAATGAATTATTCGATTAAGATTATGCTTAGTCAGTTTCGTATTGTTCGTAGTGATCTGATGAAGATGGGATAAGTAATATATTCCCTTCTGTGGGGAACGAACAATAATGATTTTAGTGAAGATATCGAGCCGCATTAATTATCGACTTACAACATGTAAACCGTTGCAGCAACGTTAAAATCACATTTGGATTGTAGACAACATAAATATTTACCAAAAATTAGGGGGAATATAAACGTTATTACCGTTTTTATGTTACAGAATTGGATCAAACAGTTCTATTCTTTACTAAATTACAGAATAAAGAATTAAATCATGGAGAATAATTTGCCAAATACACAGTTTATCATTAAAAATACAATATTCAAACATGCGTCACTATTTTATTGATAAATACGGGACGGGTATATTTAGAAATTTAATTAAAATGTAGGAAGGTATACAAGTAATCAAAAGTCAAAGGACTTCTGCACTCAGGAGGCAGAAAGTCGATATGATGACGTCGATATGACGGCCTACGCTTCCGGTAGCGTCTGACAGGTAATCGTCGTCGTATATTTCAGTCATTAAGCAAGCCGAGCCTTTCAACATTACAGCCACAATTAAGCTGTAAAAGAGGAATTATTTGAATCGTAATGGTTTCACAAATGTCTATATTTAAATACAATTTACGAATACAAGACACTGTAAATTGTTAAGGCTTAACAGTTAGATAAAATGCATATATTTTAACAACTTCAAAACAAAGAATTAAGTTTTGTAAGGCAACACATAACGACTGCTCGGGTATTGTACGTAAGTCTAAAAATAATTATCGTGATATGGATGTAATAGTATAAACGTTTTGATGATGAACCCTATTTAATTTGATTCACAGTTACTGTATACTTGTTTTAGCCCGTGACATTTTATTTGTAAAATTTTTTTTTGTATCGTAGATTTTTGATTAATAGCGGAGTATTCCTCACGTCATATTGTTTCCATCTTACAGTAAGCACTCTAGATTGAGATAAATGTAACTTATACTTAGCTTGAACTTAAAGCAGTGCCAGCTTCGACAATTTTTATTTATTAGTCCTTCAAGCTCGCGCGATCGGTTTTTATGGGCGAGTTTTAATAATTGAACTTTAAGTCAAGTCACTATTTTGATTAAAGTCTATTCAAATTGGCGCAACAAACTTTCCATAAAACAGATAAACAGAAAAAATTGTCCAACGTACTCATTCCACAGGAACGTATCGAGTTAATTAGTATTTTGTCACAGGGTCATATCGAGTAAAATTAGTATTTTGTTCAATAGTTTCTCTTGGCGTTGACACTGAAACGTGTTTTAGTTTATCGTCTTGTTTGGATCGGAATAAACGAACGAAGTATTTTGTTATATTAAAAACAGTATGAAATGTTGTCAATATGTTGGTAAAAAATATTGTATTGCCCCAGTTCTATTGCAATTCAAAAGGAGTTTTGCAGTATTTTATTAAGGCCAGAATTTTGAGAGAGAATTGATACGTCACCTGCTGTAAAGTACTCATATGAGTAAAATTATCGATTAAGAGATATCGGGTACGAAGTTACTCGACACTGAAAGGCATCAATAATTTCATCGTATCCCTTGAACGTGTAAACCGTTTAACGAATAAATACCAAAACGAAGTCGTCTTTGATTTTGTTGTAGAACTTTTTGAGAAGAATAAGGTTGCCATATATTTTTTCTACGTATCTCTAACGATTTAAGCAGCAGCACCATTGACATTCACGATCACAGATCGGGTGATTTTCACAAAATATTAATAAACGTTTTAACTTTCCTCGTAAAACAATATATTTGCTAATGAGAACTGGATCAAAATCCATTCTGTACTTATTTAGAAAGTTGTGTACATACAACACAGACAGACGCGCGGTAAATTTTGTTTTACAATATTGATTTATTTATCAAACTTTACTGCAAGCTTAGAAAACTAAGTATACAGTGGCGGATTTATTGCTACAAGAGCAATATCTTATAACCGACCACAATCAATGAGTGCTGTGGCAGACTGTAAATGATTTTTAACCCTAATTATTATACTACGATAGAAAGTATATTATGTAAATTCAGACGAATTTTGAATGAAAATAACGAGGGTGCACTTTATATATTGGTGGTCAGTACATTCCACAATCGAGTAGAATACACAGTGAAGGATTCTATATAATATTCAGTTCTACGCCGAGGGTTAGGAGGTGTACTCGTTCTTCGATCGTAATTTGTAGTCGGTGGATGATTGATATTGGAATTTAGTTGTGAGGTATGAAGTTGTAACGGGATTATTGAGGATATTACATATAAAATCTTCATCTTTTAGATGGATGTTGCGTCGGTTACATATCTTTAACCATTTAAGTCGTGAGCAAGATCGCGGATATATGGTCAGAATTTTTAAGATCGAAAATGTATCGAATACACAGATTTTGAAGTGTTTCTAATTTATTACGTAAATGTTCATATAGATTAGAATAACACACGTTTTCATAAAAAAAATAGGCATAAGTAGAGTGTATCCATTTGTGAGTGAATATATTGATGATGGAGTAGAAATAAAAATTTTTACAATATTTTTCATATTATATTTAATATACTAAATAATTGTTTACATAAATAATCAATTTCCATTTATTAAAGTTTTTGTTTATATAAATCATGAAAGGTACGTAGATATAACAATTTCTTTTCCCCTGAGCAACCTGTTTGCGGGGATGAAATTAGCCTCAAATTTGATTCCACGAATCATTCGTTAGAGTACCTTCGTTATTTTATATCATTGTGTCATCTCATTTTGTCGCAAAGGCATTATAAATATCCGTTGTTTATTTTTTTAGATTTCAAAACAATGGGTTCATTTATTTTTTTCATTGTTAAATCATATTTTTTATTTCGTTCAGTTTTATTCAATAAAGTTAACAACGCCTTATCATGTTACCTTCGACTGAACAGAGTAATTAATTAATCTATTGACTTTCTGCTTATTACGTATTTCAATAATTTGAATCATTCGATTAATAAATGACAACATTTAATTCAATATAACGAATGGTTATATTGAATTCAATAAATTCACGCACTTCACAAGTTTTTCTACGAAACCTCAAGATCATATACGCACGGTAAACAATTATGTCATATCTAGTACTTGTTCACAACTAGAATCTGTTTGGTAAAACGGGTGAAATATTTAATGCTTTGTTTCAATCCTGTGCATTCGTCCTATTTTACCGAGTCATCTAAAAAAACGAACCAGTCAACGTCGGAACGCAGGCAGCCCACATATACGGAGACAGGCGGGCACTCGAGAGGCGACCGTCGCCGTCTCTTAATGAAGGGTTGTTTAGAAAGCAGGTGAGCAAACAGCGACCGTCGCGTCGGACCGGTCGCGCCCACGCGCCCGCCGCCGCTGCACATTATACTTTGTAATGCGGTAAACGCATCGGTGCATCCACCCGACGCAATTAGGACACGATTAATAAGACTCGCGGGGTAATTGATTAAGTATGTGATTATAATGAGACCGTCTCATTGACGTGAATTAGTTTCTTTATCGGGAGCAAACGACGGTAGGTACTCGACGGCGGTAACGTGAAGGGAAAGAGATGAGTTCATTTATATTCGTTTTATTAAATCTCCTTATTATTAAATCGAATTTAGTCTCGCGAGGCCAGTGGGTGGTCAGATAATACAATAAATCGCTATCGATTTACTACTTAGTATCGGATATTATATTATCAAATTCTCTTATATGGTGAACGAGCGTGACTTGACGTGCCCCGTGGTCGTATTGTAATTAGTTACAGCCGAGTCGATTGCTTTTATTTATCTCGTGTTCGTAGTTAAGTTCAAATTTACACCTGCAGGTTATTTGGATATATACAGTACATTATTTGAGCAATGTGTAGTGTGATATGCAAGAACGCGGTAATAACCTTGTGAGCGTGATCGTGAATCTAATCGGGACTATTTTTTACCGTGCTACAAAATTCTCATCTAATAGAAAATGTAATATTGAAATTGTACCTACTGCAAAACTGCATTTACTGCCGAACTAGAACCCGTCTGATATAAATCAAAATTTGCCTCAGTTCTGCTTCTGTTCTGCTCAGTTCACTTACTGACTTCACATTATAAATATATATATATATATATATATATATATATATATATATATATATATATATATATATATATATATATATATATATATATATATATATATATATTTATTTATATATTGTACTACAATTACTTTGGCAGAACCGCAAATAGAATATGTTAATTTAACAGATTAACATGTATGTCTGTAATTACTGCATTTACGACTAAGTTTTTCGTTTTTTAATCAATAAGAACAAAACTCCGGACAGATGGTATTTGCTAAAATTAAATTTAAACATTGAATACCTTAGCTATTGTAGTTATTAGTCTCTCTTACCGTATGCACCACACGCGGTCAAGATTTGAGATCAGATCAGAGGGTCAAGATCAGTCAGATTTCCTGACAGTTAAAAACATATTTTATCTGAAGACTTTACGGATTGATCCGTGCAATAGGGCACGGTCGGTAAAGTAGGCTCTTGTTCCGACTCGACTGACAGTTGAAGAGAAATAGAAATACCTTTTTATGCATATGGCTCCTGGGCGTATGGGCTTTAAGTACGTAACGAATTACGTCTAATGTAATGCACTACTTATAGGAAGCTAAGTTTCTTTCCGTTGTCAAAAATGCAGACAACAAATTATTGTACATAGATAACATATACTTAAGTAAATATTAATTAACATATACTTAAGTAAATTTAAAAATGGAAGAGCAACTTTGTTGTTCTACCTTGTAAAAGATAACAATTAACAGGAAATAAATGATTAGGTTAAAATAAATTGTACGTTTCGTCAATCTTTGTTACTCGTATTGTTGCATCACATACTTAATGCATTAATTTTATATTAATTTATGTCAAAATTATGTTCGAAGCAAAAATACAATTTTGGTTAAAAAAGTTTGACAATTTTGTCGAATTTCTATGCAGTAACAATTACGTCGATCGTTCTAAAGGTCGCTGGTAACTTTGGAGCCAAAAGGTTGAATAAGATTCGTGCTTGCAGTAAAAAGATGGTTGTCGAATGATTATTGTTGTTACGGTGGTGCTGTTTTGACAGTTAAATATTTGTGGGTTAATTTTTTATCGTGTGATTCATTTCAAGACATTTTTATAAATTAATTTTATTAAATGAAATTTTTTGAATTATTTAACGAAAATGAAGTCGTTATTTCTAACTATTCCAAGCATTCAATAAGGCGGGGACTTAACTAACTATATATGTAAAGATGACTGCGCACATTTAGTTCTCTTTTATATTTAATGAAAACAATTAATTGTTACTAGAGTTATTCAATTCCATTTTGTATAAAGCATTCAAGATACAGAAAAAATACGAGATTGCTTGTGTAGCAAAAAGTTTACTTGACATAGAGGTGTGTTTTTAGGACATTTCTTCATAGGGCTGATTCCTCTGATCATTTTTAAAGTTTTTAATCGCCTTAAAAATTATACCTGTAGGTCATGTATTATAGTTTGAAAATATTTAATTACAGAACCCTTATAGAATCACTTGGTTATCTGTACGTCTGCCCGTCTGTCAGACAAAGCCATTTCTCTCAGAAACGATTTGAGATATCAAGTTGAAATTAATATCGTATACTATAGTTTTGGATTGTTGTAAAAATTTCAAAACGTGTGACCATTTAATGCATTTTTTTTATTTTTACCATAGTGTTATAGATCATCAAAACCTATAGGGTACTTTTGGTCGACCTAAAATCTTGAAAGTCGGCATAATGGGAGACCTTATAGCACAAGGGAAAACTCCAAAAATCAATGATTTCTAATTCTACATGGAATTATGCATTTTTTTCTGAAAAATTAAAAGTTTATAAATTCTTTAATAGAAATAATACGCACCATTAAATGTTTTAAGAAAGTTCTACTGATGGTTGACAGGTTTTTTTCTTTCTTTTTATTCTCATTCAGTATAGTGGGCCGAGTCACTTCTGTGAAGGGATGAAGTAAGAAAAAATCATAGTGAAGAAAAATAAAATTATATGATTATTATAATAATAATCATTAATCTTAATGAATGAAACGCAAAATACCAGATTAAAAATGTCACTTTCTGGTAATTATTTTACTTTCTCAAATAATATTCTACTTTTTTATAATAAATATTAAAAACATAGCAACGAAAGTGAGTATTATAATAAATAAAAATGTTATTACTGAATATTCCTATATATCGCGTTACAAGAAATGAAAACGATAACGCGCAACGCAAACGATCGCTAATTATCGGTCTGATAATAATCGGAGATTATAGTACATATGATATTTAATACTTTAACGCTTATATCCCATAAAAATGAGACCCAAAAAGATCGGGCGAATCAGACCGACTCTCGCCGAGCCTAAAACGCGCTAAGGGAGAAAATGATAGAACATATGACCGAATACTTCCTAACGGAGTCGGCAGAGCGTAGATCTCGACTAGAGCGGTAAAATACAGGGGAAAGTTGGCTGCCGACTTTAACCCAAAAAGTCGGAATTAGTCGGTTATTGACCTACAAAAGTTCTTGCGCGTTACCCCGTATGTTTTATTAATTTGTTTTCGAAATTCAATCGTACGCGTTGGCTAAGCAAGGAACTGCCATATTGAATACTATTCAATATGGCAGTTCCACATACATTCGCAATATACAGTCGCAATTATATATAGTCGCAATTATAAACGTATACAGTCGCAATTATAAACGTTATTGATCGGTAAATTTTAAATGAGTATTGTCTTTTGTTTGCTTAGGTGTATTAACACCAGTGCGTGTTGTACTTACGTGTATTTACTCACTTTTCTATCAACAGCGGTTTTTATTGTTATTAGAAGCGCCTTCCGGGATTATTTTCACGCTTCGATCGTAAATGATTTGTTTAAACAATTAGCCGAACATTTATTGGGTAAAATGAGCTTTGTGTAATGTGTTAATATACGTGTGAAGAAAGTATAAGGTGACAATGGCGCGTATACATTTTTCGCTTCTGTTTTTATACTGCCGTGTTTTTTTTCCTCATCATTTCAACACGCCATAAAAAGGAAATTGTAAATATTAGTCTTTTGTTTTCAACAAACCTATATAATCAACAAGTTGCAATAGTGTAACCATACATAGATGCATTTCGTCGCCATTTTTAAAAGTAACAATATAAACTAAGTCTCAAGAAGTGTTAGTAGACAGTATTAAGTCTAAGTAGGCTAGTAGACAGTACTAAGTTTACATTGTGTGTAGGAATTTTGGTTCATTTATTTCTTGCTGTAATTATGTATTTTGTTCAAGTGTCAAAAGTATTCAGAACACACAATTGACAGAGGTGAAATATAATTTTATGGAATGTTTATTGGCCTACTTGTACATATACTTGGAAAAAATTGACACTTGGTTTGCAAGCCTTAGTTTAATCATCCTCCAAATTGGCTAATCTAAATTTCAAAATAGCATTTCTGCCATTGTCTACGTTACATACAGCGACATTTTCTGCTTGCCTGTGTAAGGGCTGAAAATGTGATTTGTTTGTAATGATTATAACGGAGGTAATAAATATTAATACTTATATAAGTAAAATGTGAGTGAAGAAAGACTTGTAGTGGTTGTATCGGAAAACACAGAGAGCCATAAAAATATACCTTACCCGTATGAGTGATGATTTAGATAGATGAAGTAGACAGACTGAGATATTTTTCGCTAATAATTAATCGTTTAGTGCGCCATTTAATTTTTTTAACTTACATATATGATATACCCCGTAGCTTATCCAGGTAGAATTATACTATTCTTCTGCTCCCTTTCCCCGCGGTCGCTAAACGCTTCCGTTTCATCTGCGAAACGACATCGATCGTCGGGGCCGGAGGTGTATCGGTGGGAATACTCAGAGATCTACCTCGCGTCCTTTAATCAGTATTCCCGACTTCTGATAGCTTGTAGCGTGATGATACATAGCTTGTAATCTTTTTCAAAGAATGGGCTATCTAGCACAAATTGTGTGGTTTCAGGCATTAGCTCGAAGAGATAAATAAACAGTCAATTTTTTTCACTTTTATATACCAGTATAGATAAGCACAATAGATAGTATATGAGTAAGCGCGGTCGGTTTTGAATTTATTCGCCTCGTATTTGATCACGATCGCCTCACCAGTTGTAGCGCTCAAAATCCTTAAGAACATCTATCACATTATTCTTCATTATGACGGGCTACTAAAGGTGTATAAATAGAAACGGCCAGTGATAAACCCAACGGCGGCGGCCACGGTCGCCGCCGCGCTCCGGTAAAAGTTGTAAATGTACTATCGATACGAATACTTTCATATGCACTCCTCCGGTGCAGCGCTTCGCCGACCGACAGCACCTCAGTACAAGAACATAATCAATTAATTAACCGCTACAAAGCAACGAGCGAACGCGGGATAAATCAGCAAAGCGATTAGCGCGATAGCCTCGTCTCTAGCGGCCGCCGTCACGAACTACGGCGTGTTTTAATTTAATCCCATTCGATTCATTCAATTGGTTTTATTTGTAAGAACTTAACTCTTGACCGCTCGACGTCTCCAGTCAATGTGTCAGAAGCGTACGATTAATTATAGACATCGGCGGTTCGTTGTTGTATTGACAGATTTATTTATGAAATGTTTACGTCAAATAGCGGTAATTATCGTTTGCCATAACGTATGGCGGCGAGCGTACAGATAAACGCTGAGATGTCATAATGAAGTCAAGTGTCTGCGTGTTTAAAAATACAAAAGAACAGCAGCAGAAATATGCTGAGAACGTTTCGTTGCTAAGCTTTGAGATACAGTTGTTGTTGACTGGAAATCAATATAAGCCATTTATTCCGACAGTACTGACAACATATAAACATATTTTTAAAAACTCTTCAGAATCGTATTTGTGGTTGTAAATCGTCGTATAAAATATTAATTAATAAACACAAAAATTATGCCCTCCATTATAGACGTTCCTTACTCAGAGCTGATGATTATGTTCAATATCTCTCTATGACTGTCCATCTTGACCGAATTAGAGGCAGATTAGAACTCCTAAACTAGCTCGTAAGCGTCTTCTATTTTATGTCGGTAACGCACGAACAAACAGCGGTATCGGAACACCGGCGGTTGTGCGACTTGTACAATATAGAAATGTTGTCTCTTGACATCCTTGCAAGTTCACGCCCTCAGTCTAGATCGATGTGATTCTTCACATCTCTTCACAGGGTCTGTGGAATTAATGTAGAGCGGATGGATCAGATTCAGAGCAATTTGTAATTGCAGCTTTATTTAATTGATAATTTTAATTACATGTGTTTTCCGTATTGATTTTATGTCTTTTTCAAACTAAATATCGTTTTACTTAATTAAGTTACTAATGTCACATTTGTGATTGTATTTAATTGGATATTTTATAAATTTATTTATTTTTCTTTGTTCTTTGCGGAAAAGTTAGAACATAAGCTTGTTTTGTGTTTAGAGTTCATAGGATATCTCAAATAGTTTGTGTTTGTTTTTTTCCCTTCAGATAAAATAAAAAAATTGCAAAAATTAACAAGAACTGTGACGTCAGGCATGTGACGAGGCCAAATAAAATATTGAAATAATCATCTCTAAATAAAATTCACCATCACATTTTATATCAATTTACTAAGTTACGTTGGTATTTGTTCTATTCGCCCTAACATCTAAGTTGATTGTCATAAATGTAGATAATGATACAATTTTGTTTTCTTTAATTTTGGAATTAGTTTTTCGAAAATGTTGAAGGAAATGGTAAAGGAAGGAAATGGTTCTTAAAGATAAATTGATTATAATTAAATTATGATAAAATGCTTTATGCCTCGTTTAATATGCAGGTTTTTAGGGTAATTATTCTAGCTTAATCAGCATTAAATAAAATGTTAATATTTCTATCCTAATCAACATTAAGCTAGAAATATTTACCTACTAAAATTGCTAAGAGTTTTTAAAGTATTCAAATTTTTTGTCAGCTAAACAGGAAAATTTTTCCTATTTCTTCATAGAATTATGTAATTGAATAATTTCAATTAATTCAACTTATTACAGAATCAGTAAGTTCCTATTCAAAGAAGTTGGTAACATGGTAATTCCAAAATTCCACTTGTTTCGGTTAAGTTTTGTGAAGAAGAGTTGTCTCTTCTATTGTATACTCTTGTTATTTTATGTAAAGACAGATTTCAAGTATTACGTAAGATTTCATGTGGCTTTATGTTCATTTGCGACCTCAGGTAAAAAGTATAACATATTTTCCAATTGGAAATTTAAGTCTTCTTTTGTCGGATGGAAATGAACAAATACTAAAAATCTGTGATAACATTTTATTTATGATTTCGAGGTGTTTTCAACTTTACGAGTAGTTTGTTAAAATTATTATTTCTATTTACAAATACATATATATATATATATATATATATATATATATATATATATATATATATATATTATTTAGCTATATTGTTATTATTTACACATACAAACGACGCCTCTTGAATGTAATGTTATGATAAGACATATGTATACACATACATATTACACATGAATTCTTTTTGACTTATAATAGTTTTGAATTCGTCCTCTGTGTCAATAAATTATATTGCTTCGTTTTACGCTGCTTCTTACTGATTACGAGGCAAAAGTTGTTCTAAAAATTTGAATTTAAAATCATAGCTACAAATGAAACAGCATCCAATTTACTAGTCATATGCTATCTTCCTTTAAAGCAGCCATTAAGCCGTATACAACCCTCCAATCGGCTGTGTAATCGCGTACTTTCACCGGGCCACGCACCTACCGACGACCGCCTGCAGTCGCTCGTTCCACCTTCCCATTTATATCTTCAATCTGATTTTAAGTTACTTCTGACAGTTACTCAGCTCGGGGCGTAATATAATTTCGCGAGATATAAATATTGCGAATATACTAAAGGTACACAAACGTATAAAGCAACTGTGCCGTAAATTTCAACGTGGAACTACGTCGCTGCTGCAAAATTTAACTGAACTTTGCAATGTTATTCAAGATTTATAAGTGGAGAATTGAAACTTGTTTCTTTGAAAGTTGAAATTATAAATTGGACTATTGAAACTTGAGAGTTGAAATTGCAATTTCGGTTATTGAAACTTGAAATGATAAATTGGATTATTGAAGCTTAAGATTTAAAATTATAAATTGGGCTATTGAAACTTGAGAGTTGAACTTATAAATTGCACTATATATTTATTGTTTTCTGATTAATAATTTCGGAGATATCAGTGCTCAAAGCTGTAATCAAAGTGCTCAAAGCTGAATGTAATGCCAGGAAAGACCTAGTTCACCATAAACGTCGATGACAAAGAAAGACCTAGTTTAAGCAAATTTACGATTGTTCTGGGAAGAGAAATTTAGTGGGATGATACGGTTGAGTTCAGGAGATTATAGTTAAATATTACAGCTAATACTTAGAATTGCATTTCTACCACCATTACAGATCAATACAAAGCAGTACTTTGAATAGTGGCATATGTGATTGTTAGAATTGCTGTTTGGTGTTTGGGTTAGTGCAACGCGGGGTTAGTGCTAGTGGGTTAGTGCTGTTTGGGGATAGTTACAGATTTCACGCCGATACTGGTTCAACTGCTATCAGTTGAAAAAGTTAAGACGTTGGAGATTGGAGTGTTAATTACAGTAATTTGATGATTTAAGGCTTAACATTTCAGTTTGATCTTTCATTACATCGATATGTAAAAGACCGAAAATAAATAAAATTTGAAGTGGTCTGATAGGTGAACATTAATAAAGTAGATTACATATTTAAAAATGTTATAGTGCTTGAAATTTTAGTAGTTGGGTGAAATTTATTTTATTGAAACGTGTTGTTTTTACTTGAAACAAATACCGAATGAAACGCGTGTTTATCATTATCAAAATATATAGATTTGTAATTATAATATTTCACTAAGAAGTTTCGAGCATAAAGAATAGGGAACAAGTACATTGCGGCCAGTACTTATCGTTAAACCAGTACCTACGTGATTCTCGCAGCAACTTTCATTAGAAAACTACTATACTACAACCTACTACTTGAAAAGCCAATATAGTTACAAGTGCCAAAAAATGTATGGAAAATTTAAATTTCCTTATTAAATTGTATGTTAATCTTATACCAATTTTAAAAATGTTTAAAGGATTATTAAGAAGTTTGTTAGCAACACAGTAAGTTCACTAATTGTATGAGTTTAATATAAATATATAAACTTTCAGTGGCGGAGTAATAAACGCGAGTCATAAAACGAAATCACATCGAAATACCGACGTTACAGTCAGCTAACGTTTGTTTAAAAAGCACCATTTCGCAATATCGATCGATGACTGCACTTAAATTCTCGAAAGTATTAACGATGTAATCGCGAAAACAGATTGAATAACCTACTTCAATTGATGGACTCTGTGTCCGCCTTTAGCGCGGTACCTTTAATGTGGCTACAATTGAATTATAGAGGGCATTGCCATTTGCTCTATTTACAGTGCATTTCGAATACTTTTTCAAAGAGATCGGTTAAAACTATTACTTATTTGTTGGAATAAATCTGATTATTTTCCCATTAGTTGATAAAACAGAAAAACATGCAGTCTAATCTACATCTACACACACACACACACACACATATATATATATATATATATATATATATATATATATATATATATATATATATATATATATATATATATATATATATATTTATCTAAATAAATTGTAGGAGGTCGCTTTGAAACCAGTGCTTGGCTGTGTCGTAAGAATCTTCTTCACCCATCGTTGTGTATACATATATTACGTGGTGCTTCTCTGGTTTTTCGCCCTAAATGACATTTATGAAGAAAGAGTCCTCTAAGTTCACTTCGAAATACTTCCATTTTTAATTTATTCTTTACTCGCCGATTACTCAGTTGCAAACTGAACAGAAGTTCGAATTTCGCACTCTTTATATACCCGACAAGAAATATTCTAGAAATCTTCACGGAGTTTTAAATTGTGGGTTATGTAGGAATTTAGGTAATACAAGTTTTGTAACAATTGCAAACATTTTTGAAGCGTAATATTTCGTAAACGGGGCTAAAAAGTGTTAAATGAGAACTAAATTTAATTTTAAAAGGCCTTTCCAATCATATTCCAGCTGAATTGAGTACGATAATTTTTTTTTAATTCTCGCTTTTTAATAAAATGAGGCATCTTAAACTTGGATTTTTGATACTTACTAATGACATCTTAATCTGATGTATATATTTGCAGAATGTTATGTTCATAGACCTCAAACAATAAATTACGAGGATGCAGCAAATGGATGAACACGGACGTGTAACCGTTCCTTCTTAACAAAAAAGACATTAAAAGTATCAATTATATGCGTCGGGCTTCAGTTCAAGACGAAGGGGCGTACTCGTGTTGTTGGAGAGTGCAGGCGGATACTGGGCGGTGTTAACCGATGCCGATGACAGAGTGTTACGCCGATTACGTGACAATGACATTTGGCGACCTGCACCGCTGTCAATGGAACCTGTTTGTTATTGTTTCGTGTTAGAAACTATAATTAAATGAAAGCAATAACTTTTTTCACACATCAATGTAGGTTAAGTTAGGTCGTTGTTAGTATGTTGTCGTTGTTAGCACACGAATAAGAACACATGAAATACCGATTGTTGATTTTTGTTAAATTTCCATTAAAATCCTAATTAGAAATAAAATTTAAACGTATATGACGCAAGAGATACCTCCAGTCTACGAAAACAAAAAAAAGAAATGATACTTCTAATAACACAAATATTTTCATCTGCAACAGCACGTACACCTACGTATAACAAAGTGAGTAATATTTTGTTTTTATGTACCTCGATGATATTACATGAGATTGTGGTAAAAACGCTTTATTGACGTGTCAAGTGACGTCCAAATTCATGCATGCATTTAAAGACTATACGTGAACCGGCATAAAAATAAATACTGGTGAAATAGATGACATTTCTCTTTTATGAAGGCAGTCTAAAAAAGAAAACGAATAAAAAGCAAACTCCAAGCAAAAATAGCAACGTAAGCATCAGACAAGTTTAATAACGTTTCACCTTTGACTGCTTTTAATTTGTTGACAACTTACCAGTGAAAGGATTTATAAATTCATATTACCAAGGTGACTTGGGAATAACATTACTGTAAAATATCGATTAGAACGTTACATCCCAAGCAGTAATGAGAGAAAAATATACGCAGAGAATATTTAATGTACCCACATTTTATTGAAAAAAGGAAATAACATACATTTTTAGGTTCTTTAATACTTGGGATTTTTAACCTTGACACATGATAGCTGAACCAGGATCTATTACATAAATAATGTTAACATTTGATCAGGCTGTTATTTGGTAACCTTGCAGCCGTCAAATAAAATTCGAGGTACAATACGACACAGCTGGCGATATATTAATTAAGAGTGACAACTATAGCAAAATATCAGTCGCGCCGCTGGCGTGGAATGGTTATCTAACCGGGCGGTAAATACATTGTAATGACAGTTGACACTGACATTTGGAGCACGTCTCTTGAACTTGTATATCCCTTTTGTTCATCTTTAAAGGGTAATTACTTTTGTTTATGTATTATATTGCTTAGTTGCTCTTTTAATTTCATTTGTTAACGGGGGTACTCACTTTTGTTTGTATATTATAATGCTTAGTTTCTCTTTTACTTTTCGTTTGTTAATAGGGGTAGTTACTTTTGTTTGTGTATTATAATGCTTACTTTCTCTTTTAATTTTCGTTTGTTAAAAGGAGTACTCACGTTTGTTTGTGTTTTATAATGCTTAGTTTCTCTTTTAGTTTTCGTTTGTTAACAGGGGTACTTATTTTTGTTTGTGTATTATAATGCTTAGTTTTTCTTTTAGTTTTCGTTTGTTAACAGGGGTACTTATTTTTGTTTGTGTATTATAATGCTTAGTTTTTCTTTTAGTTTTCATCCACAATTAAATAAAACTTTACTAATAACCCACCTGAAATAATACTACATCACGTAGTTTCATTTAATTGTGAATAATGAATTTCTACAAAATTAACGCAAAATATATTCAATATGTTAACATAATATTAAATAATTTTCACACAGTTTTAATTTTAGGTACTGGTTTATGTAGAGTCAACCACTTGGTGTATAAAATCCCAATGCTGCGTCCAATGAAACTATAATGATAACGTGCCTCCAACTTTCAGTAATGCATTTATGAGTGAAATGTGTGTTATCAGGTTATTAAGAAATAGTGTTATATCACAGATCCGAATTGAATTGTTTCTTATGCACTCTCACATTTTATATGTACGTAGATTTAATCTATAAATATTTAACCCAATTTTTAGACTTACTTATTTGAGAATCTGACATTTGTCACAAATTATATACGTTTATTATTTGCAGCCTCGTAAATATTTCCTTTTGTTGCCATAATGTAGAAAATGATGAAAACACATTAAATTCTACAACCAACATATTAAACTCATTATTTCTCTACAAACTAAAAGTTTGAAGAGAAATAATGAGCTGATAATTATATTGAAGTGATAAAGGTAATCGTAAAACAGACGCACGAGATAGTATGCAGGGAGACAGATGGTATACCTGACTAAATGACGCAGTGGTAAATCAAAATATTGTTAACAAGTAATAAAGTTTTCACCATTCTTTGGATGTTTTATCGCTGATATTAAATGTATGGACGTATAAAGGTCGAGTCGTTTCTACTACATTCATATGCAATAGGATTAAAGAAATTATAAATATCTGTGTAACGGTACTATGTACATCGCAAGTACTTGTAAAGCGTTGGAATGCATCTCGCCAGTGATGCCACATTTTCCTAGTAATGAAATATTAATTCTAGAAATGTTTAATGACTTTGTACTGATCCGTATGTACATTAAACGAGTTACGACAGATCGTAACGTCAGTTTAATACTCGTCTTACTTTATTAAACGCTTTTTTTCTAATAGTTATGATGTTAATTTTATCAAGTATAATATCGATAGTAACAAAGGTAAATCAGAATACGATATCACAAAGATTCGTGAATACATTAACACCAATATCAGCTAAACTAGTGTACTAGGGTTTTGTATTTATTTTTATGTTATTATTAACCGGTAACCCAATTACTTTAATAGTCATAAATGAGAAAAGTAAAAAAATTTCCGACCGATTGCAAAAAATAAATTAAAAAAACTTAAATTGACCATTCAATAGCAAGATTGTAATGCATTGGCGGAATAAGTAATCTTTTTCTTGGAATTTATTACGGAATGCCAATTAGTAATTTAAGGTTAAGAATAATATAATTAATTTGAACATTACCGTGTAACTCAAAGACAAGTTCTAGGCAATGTTATTGCGTGAGTTTTGAAATATTTTTTTCTTAAATATCTTATTTATTTATGAAACATATTATATATTTTTTATCTCATTAAGAGGTTTTATTTGGACATTCATGTGTATGGGCCTTTTTGACTTTTTAATTTTTCGCCTCGGATAAAATGGTGAGTCTCAGAATCCATATTATATGGATTGGGTTGTGACCTAAGAACACGTGGAAGGTTAAAACGATTACTACTTATATATTAGGGTAACTCATTATTCCGAAATCGGATTAACAGTTCCTGCTTTCGAGGGTATAATTTAGACACACCTCCATATATATATATATATATATATATATATATATATATATATATATACACACATACTAATAATCAAAATAGGTACAGTCAGATGACAGCTAAAGCTTCGAGTACAGAACTCTAGAAACTTAAACTTTTACTGCAACTTTTTACAAGAGAATACACGAATGAGGCGTAATTAATCAACGGTAAAGGTCTAAAAATTACTTAAAACTATTTGAATGTTGCAAGATAACTTTATAATATCGCCAAAGTTTAGCATACTGTAACTGATAGTTACAGCTTAAAATATATTCTGAAGATATACTCGAATTATACGAGTTGATATTTTAATTGAACGCGTATTTATAACGTTTTCGCAGACAACTTAGCAAATTGTATGTTTATACTACACCCAAAGAGAGGTAACGAACGACAGCGTACAAACACATATGCAAACATACGCTCGTTTTTATCACTCGCTTACGAATACCACACTTGCGGCCCTCTACCTATACCTGCTCGGTATTGCACTCGACCGCGGCGATGGACTTGCACTTTGGACCGCGTCTAACGGACTTGTCGCCCGCTCGTTCGCGAGTCGCGCTCACAGATCATAATGCCGCAGTACAGAGACGGCGTCTGTTTAAATGCCAAGTTTAAATAGCTAATCTCGTCTACAGCCATTAAGCGAAACCGGGTTATTTCTGCACGCGAACTTTAAGATTGTGGTCTTCAAGCACAATCTTTTTTTTTAATAGGTAAAGTGCTTTTTATTTTATTTATTTACTTAATATATATATTAAATCAATTTGGTGCTGACTAATTGCGGTACGATTGTTTCATTTCGACTGAGAATTTAAACATTTCTAATAAACGTTTGTTTATTTAATATTCTAAAGTTAATTTTATTTTAACAAATTGTAATGTACCAACTCCAAACTACTTAACAATTAGTTATCTACTTTGAATGTTCTCGAACACAACGAACAAAACAACGGATTAACTATTAGTTATCTATTTCGAATGTTCTCGAACGGAATGTACTTTATACAAACAAAACTATTAATCCTATAAGCTGTTGTTGTCCTAAACTTATTTATATCCTTAGCAACGGAATACTCCTGGATTTGTTTACTTATATTGTCAATAACAAATATTCGATTACCTTCTTCTATGCGATAAGACACAATATATGAACTGGACAAAAGCTCATTAAAGGAATCATTCGATTCATTCCTGTTACGTTCTTCTCACGACACCAGTGGCGACCTAGTTTTGTATTATAGTCACATTTGTCTGTTAATATTAAGTTTTATTGTCAATGTTAATATTCGATAATTATAATTGTGAACGACATACATTAATCAAATCAATTTAAATACTTTATACTTATTTGAGTCCATTCGGCTACATCTCCAAACAACTTTCCGTCTGACTCTCGAAGAAGGACCTTCACAAAATTTTCAAATCTTATTTCATTAATTATTATTTAAGCAAATAAAATATTTAAATAAATAATTTCTTTCTAACTTTATTCGTTATTTTCTTTAGCTGGAATAGTCTATAGCCAGTTCAGTGGAATAGTATTTTTTTTGCATGTTATTCCAAGTCAATTTTTTACAATATTATTAAGGGTAAATCCGAGTAATTACCAAGTTTGGACGATTTTAGAGGTCACATTAAATCTCCCGCCTTTGCGAACATTTTTGGAGTATTGAATATATTTGGCGTTAATTTTGCAGACATTCATTATTCACAATTAAATGAAACTACGTGATGTAGTATTATTTCTACTTTCTTTAAGTTCTATACCGCGACCTAGGTTTCGTTGTATTACATCTTCAGGTGGCCTATTAGCAAAGATTCAAAAACAATATTTGCTAACAGCCCACCTGAAGATATTGCAAATTTTGGAACTAAATATTTCGTAAAGCGTGATGGAAAAAATATTTTTGCTGTACATAAAATTGTTTATAATTTTGCGACTGGAGTCGCGACTGGAGTCTTTAAGTATAATCGTCTTGGAATGTATAAAATAAGTAACACTGTGCATAAATATAGATATCAATATCATTAAATGTAAATGGAAAATTCTTTAATAAAACAATGATGACAATATTTCAAGTAAAACTCAAATGAACAAGATCAAATTTATACAATAAAATTAAAAATATTTAGTAACGTCAGACTAAAAAGTTAAAATTAAAAAAGACTTTTTATTTTTCTAGGATAGAAGACACCAAATATTCATACATGACATTAAATGATTACATCTTGATATAAGCGAACAATAGTAACCTATGTGTGTCACACTCCGTCATTGTGAGTACGCCATAAGAAAATGCCAAATAAACATATTGATATCTCACTCTAAAGATGCGCAGAAATGTTACGCGGAGAGGCTATCTTACGGTTTTAAACGTTCTTAAACGGTTTTAAAGTTTTTAACGTTCTGAACTTCGTACGATCAGAATCTACACTTTTTTCAACGCTCTGACTTGTGATTTTATTCCTCATAAAACTTAATACTGGGCGCTATATTTGAAAATTGATTCTTAAACAGTAAACTCCAAAAAATGTTATACATAAAACGTATGCAAATACGCGATTAGAGACAACCTACTAGAGTGATAACTTTCAAAATTACTAATTTTTCGAAATCGAACCGGAAAATTGCTTTTTTAAATTAAAAATTAGGTCATTTTACTTATTACAGTTTATATTAACGCTCAAAAGTAATATACGAGTCAACATCTGAGTTCATAACGTGGCATATCCGATTGCCAGCATTCGAATGAATGGATATCAGTACTGAGTGTGGGGCCTCAGCGTGCACGTTAATTGGAAGGAGCTTCCATTTATTTCTGCTGCTATTGTGTGCGCAGGTAGCGTCGATTTTAATATAGGAGAACAGGTTTCATTTCAATTTGGTTCGCGTGTAATGTGGTCGGGATATTGATTTACGCGTCAAATGCACTATGTAACAAATCGCCTTTCATTTATATATAACTAGTAATACTATATCAAGTAGTTTCATTTAATTGTGAATATGACTAGCCTTTTCCTATTCACAACTTTTAATGTTGAATTTGTCAATAATTTAAAAGCGAAAGAGGTACAGAAATAGCAACAATGCTACAACTTTCAACGTAGAGCTACATCGCTACTGCGTGTCTTTTAAAATAATTTATCAAAATAGGAACAGATGGCGTTAATTTTCCACGAATATTTTTTATTTTTTAATTGGATAGTGCGAACAATGTCAAATAGATGGTGTTAGTTGTTTCTTCTACAGGAGAACATGGCATACAAAATCATATTTATTTAAATTAATAAACTTTTTAATGCCCCTGAATTCAAATACTTAAAAAATGTGGAATTAAAACAAATTTTTATAAAGTAATCTATACATCTTAAGACCATTATCATCTTAGACCTTATATATATATATATATATATATATATATATATATATGTATAGAGACTTAACCATTTGTAAATATTATAAGATTAATGACAAACATAAATTAATAATTGCGCTCACTTTGACTGTCTCTTTTGAATAAACCTGCTTTTGTGTACTTCTGATAATTGAGTATGGATCGTGATTTTGATGAACTTTCTAAAATGTAACGTCAGAATACCTGATGTTGATTATTAACATTTGATCAACGAATATACTTTGTCAAACGCAGTTGCAGTTTAATTTGACTAAGTTTAGTGACGAATATAGTTAAATTTTTTATTTCAATTGGAACATTTTTCATACAAACAATACTACACTTTGTTGTATTAGGCGTCGATCTCCGCTCACGTCATTGACCGTGCCTGTGTGGTTTTAATGCTAGGCAATAGATAGTATCGAGACGCTATGCTGAAGCGGTCCTATTATATTTCTTGAACGTAATAACACGTATAAAACTTTCATATTTAATAGTATAATATCACAATTAAGTATCATTACAATGTTTATTATAGTATATGAATAGAACACAATGAACTACAGCCTTATTTTCATGAAAGTTCATTCCAAAAACAGTATTTGGAAAGTAAATTATTGTGCGTTTTTTTTATCGTAGTCCATTGTCCGTTTTATTAACATATTTAGAGAGCAAGTAAAGAGAAAGTGGATATCATAAGAAAATGGACAATCTTTTAGCAATTTTACTGAAGCAACGTTATATAGGACGTTCAGGGATGGGATAACTTTGTATGCAGATGCAAACTCTGATTAGTACGAAATTACTTTGGTCATTTACCTCGCATCGTATCAATGTTATCAGATACATTTTCATCTTGCCTTTAAATTCTTCGAACTGGATATCGGCGAGTATCTTCGTAAGATACTAGTGTTGCTGTGCTTTATCTTCTCAAGACACTAGTGTTGACATGTGCTGAGTGTCGTGTTAACATGCGCTGAGTGCTGAGTTGCTGCCGGCCAGATTTCATATATCGTATCGATATTATCACTTTCTATCATACATTTTTATTCTGCCTTTGAATTCTTCGAACTCTACCTCCTCAGCTATTCTCTCAAGACACTAGTGTTGACATGTTTTATCCCCTCAAGACACTAGTGTTGATAGGATGATGGAGTTACTGCGGCGAAATACCTCGCATAGTATCAATGTTATCACTTACTACCAGATCCATTTTTATCCTGTATTTGAATTCTTTAAACTTGGTCTCCGCGATTATCCTCTCGTGACATTAGTGTTGACATGTTTCTGCGATAAAAAGGCTAAGTTTCTTATTACTGATATAACGTATGCGTGTTATGGTCGACGTGTGCGCTGCGAGCGGGCGAATTCGTAGCGTAATTCAATAAGAGCGGCCCGCATCGGAACAGCGACCACCCGCGGGGCCCGCGCTTCCGGCTGCGGCGCCACGTTACCATGCCGATGGCCAATGATAGAGGGTGTCGCGCGGTTTCAACTGGATAACAATTTAGTTCATTCGAACACATTCGACCTTAACTTCTGCAGTCAACTGGAGAAAGCTTAGGTCGACGATTTATAAATAATTGTAACGAAAATTGATACAAAAATATAGTATTCGCAATTTTTAAAATAATATACACTTAACTTACAAGATGGAGTGGTGTTTCTAGAAATCATAACTATTTAAATTAACTTTAGTTTTTAGATTAATTAGTTGTGAAATTGAAAAAAAAAACTTACAAACTATTACACTTTTTTTAACGCGCTGAACTTCTGATTTTACTGCTCGTAAAACTTCATACCGGGCGATATTTACGAAAATCGATTCTTAAGGAGTAAACTCCAAAAATATTTCGTATAAACAATAATTTAAAGATATATTAACGTCTCTATTAAAAAAATTCAATTAAAATATTTTAAAAATTCAAGATTTATTAATCTATATCGATGCATTTGTTCCAATATTTATATATATATATATATATATATATATATATATATATATATATATATATATATATATATATATAAATAGTTCAGTCACATGGCATTAGTTATAGATTTCGAAGAAATAAGTGTAGATTTCAATCAAACTAGTTATGTATGTAGTTAGATGGTAAGTTTTACTTTGAACATTTTTTTAATTCGTCAGACCTGACCATTGATTTTTGGTACTGTGCGGCGCGACGTCTGGATTAAAATACTCTTGAATAATTAAACCTTGAATTTGACGCGTTGAATGGGACGTGATTTAAATACTTTTAAAAATTAAATTAACAGCAGCACATCCACTTTTTAGTGAGCGAGCATAGTTCTCTTTAATTTGTATCCTCACCATTTTAATTAGGTAAATAATATTGTAATTATACATAATCTATACTTTAATCTAAAATATTTTATTAAAGTATAGATTAAGCAAATTTATTCATAAGCAAAATTTAATTGAAATCCGCTTGGTCGTTTAAGCGCTAAAGAAAGACAAACAAACGAATAAAGAAATAGATTACATTTCATATTTATTGCATTATTAGGGATGGTTGTACATTTTGGTATCGCCTTCAAGATTATTTCTTAATACGTTAATACAACTTATTATAATTTTAATGAACGTAAGGCATTGTAATGTAAAGACTAAAGCGATTAATTTTTCAGGGAATTTTATACCAAACTGGAGATTTTCGCCGTTGATTTGGAATAATATTTCATACTTTACGCAGTTTGTTCAATATAACATATGCGTCTTATTAATCGAACACGATGTACATTTTTAGTGCGAACACGCGTGTGACCATCACAGCGCGCTCAAGTTTCACATGGCCGGTGTAATCGCCACCAGGGCCGCCGTTGCCGACAGTGATTAATGTCGGCGCGTCCTCGTGCGGTAATGAACGTCGATCGTGCCGGTAACGGTGCCGGTCGGGTAATGCGAGGTAATTCGTTCTCTCCAAACGCGACTTGTGACACTGCGATGCTCGAGCTGCGTCTGACGGGTCGATTGTCGACGGACGGTGGATTGGGATCGGTAATTGGATGTGAACAGGAATCAAAGTTTGTTGACTGGCTTTTAAGAATGTGTCAGTCTGGAAACTGGATTTTCCTTTTACTTGATGTTTTAACAAATGTTACTTTTACACTCAATGTTAAAAAGGAGTTCCTTTTTAAATACTTCTCGCTATTTTGTTTTTCGTTATAGTTAATTTTGTACAAGGTCCTATTATATCACAATTGTGATACTTCATAACGTGTACATATTTACAACTGAAAGTTTTATGGGATTTGATTAAGTACTTGTAGGAATTGCTATGTATTAAAAATTTGAAAAGGAAATACATTGAGGAAATTTGTGTGCGAGAACATATCTGTTCTCCCGCACAAATTTTCTCAATGTATTTCCTTTATAAAGATTGTGAAACAAACAAATAAAGAATATTTTGATAAATATAAAGAAATTTATTTACACAAATCAGACTGAAAAGAATCCAACAGCTGACAGATGTCGAAACAGTGGATCAAACAGGATAGTTAAAAGGAAACATAGAAGGCCTGGAATCTAAAAAGAGATCCAAAAAATAATTGGAAAGATCAGGTGAAAAAAGACTTTAGAAAAGTGGACATTTTCAAATGGAAAATTAGCTATGTGCAAAGAACGGTCCAAAATTTCAAGGGCATTGGATTAATAACACGATTCTTTAAATTATTTTTGCGTTAATCTGCGTCATAATAAGTTCAGATGATATACTATATAATAATCGTTTTTTGAAGCCTAGTTGAATAAGGATCAGATATGTTTAAATTTTACTAGAAAAAATATTACAAGAGTTTCCATCAAATGTTGAAATTGAAACGAAAGAATAGAATTTATTGTTACTGGATTAAAATGTTTATCGCATTTTGGAATCGTGAAAAAATTGTGGTTAATTCAAATATTCTATGTTCTTATGTACAGAGGGACATTTGTGAAATTATATTTTTCATTCGTGGTTAAGAGGGTTTCTACTTTTTAGCATGTAAACCTTCTTCTTATATATATATAAAAATAAATGTTTGTTTGTTCCGTATGAGTTCCTATAACATTTATCCGATTGCGATGAAATTTTGTTGAGTTGTTGTGCGCAAGCTCGCGAAGATTTCTGAAATAGTACAACCATTTTATAATAGGTAGCGCGCGGGTTCGTAGGTTGTTTAGCGGCAGTTCGTGTGTTTCGGTGTACGAGTGAGCACGCTCCACGTACGCATCAGATGGTTAAACAAAAGTATTGTGTATGCAAAAGTACTTCAATAACAGGATTAAAACAAAAAAAACTTGCTTTTTTGAGTGGCTGCGGCGCATGCCGGGTACTCGAAACAAATATATTAGCGAATTAAATTAAAGACTTCGCGAACGAAGTCGCGGGCAACAATTAGTATTAAATATTTTCAAGTGTTTCTGAAAGGAATGAATGAAGATGAAATATGTAAGTTTTTTTCTGTACGTTTTCACTAGTATTTACCTTTACAGAAAATAAAAGAAAAATTCGAATACTTTTAGAGCCAGGGAAGAGACGTGACGAAATGCGACGAGGTCGGCAGATGGTGGAATTTCTAAAGCCTACAAAAGTTACCTGAATTGAAAAAAATCGAAGATATAAACAATTTATACTAAGCCTAATGTTAATGTTTAGTAAATTCAACAAAACTTTTTTCACAAAATTATTAATAATAATCTACCTTTTGCATAAGGCATTTTTTATTTTAGATAATTTTTCGAGGCTATTTGAAATTCCATCACCTTTCAACTTCATCTGCTTTCATTGTGACTTGCTACGTGTCTAAAAGAGATTGGATTTTTTTTATCTCAGATAAAGATATATTAAAACGTACACAGGGTTCCACTGTTCTTTCAGCTATATTTTGTTAGTTTATGTTACGAATATAGTCCTCCAAAGAAAAACCGACATGTTCTTTAGGCATTCGATTTCATGCCGTCGTACTTAGTGCCATTATTGAGTAATTTAGGTTAAAACCTTTACTATGGCCAGGATCGCAACAAATGCAAGGACATAGTTAATTGAAACGTTGAATTCGTTTAGTCACGGCGACTATTATAAGTCGCTTCTCAGCGTTTGAAGTGGCGCTCACTGCGGCCGGTAGCTAAACGGGTTTCGTTTAATTATAAATGTGGAAGTGGAGTGGATTGGGATGGGTATAGGGTTACCATGCGTTCGATGCCAGTCAGGTGTTTTATTATGCTAGGATCTAGAAAGCTGTACTATTGATCGGTAACTACACGCTCAATGGAAAATGGAAAAAACACCGAAACCAAATTGTGTTTTTTTCACATGACTAGTAGCGCTTATATACAAATTGAGCCCTTTGTTGAATCATTTAGTTTACTTAACGTACATATTGGCTAAAGCACGTAATTTTAATGGATCTGAGGGTTCCCTTGATTCTCGAGTAACAATTTAAAACTATACAAACCTGTTTGTTGTTATCTAATTTAATACATAACACAATGTTTTCCTTTGAAGTATGAGGTTTATAATCGACTGAGAATTTGATGGTCACACCTACGTTACTTGACATCACATGAACACGTTCCGACAGTAACTAGGTTCTAATACAGCGGGCCGATAGCTGTGTACTGGGTGGTTATATTTCCAATTGCCTTATTAATGTATTAAGCGTGTTCCAGTTATGAGCAGTTTGTCACTTTAGCTTGTTTGTCAGTTTAACTGTTTATCAACTTCTATAATGGTCAAGGAGTGCAGCGTTCACGTGGCATGCATACTTCGAGACGCACGTGTTTATGTACTTAAATTGTATATATGGAGCATACTTACGAAGAAGGTCGCTTAAGACACGATTACGTGTTGAGTTACCTGAAAAATTTATTATAACATGCAGTTATATTGTAAATAGCAAGTACACTGTTGTCATGGAAGATAGTGTCCTGTATGAATATTTAACTGTTCCGGGATATTCTTTTGTCAGTAAAATTGTATTCCAACGCAAATAAAAAGATCTAAAATATTCTACGATCATCATTAGTTCCCTTACTTTATTATTAAAATTTGCGTTTTGCCTTTATAGAAATTATTATAGCCTAAAGTTGTTTACAAATATCGTTGTAGTCAGTGGTCTGACAATATGTCTTCTTTCATCGTATCGAAATGAAATGCTTTTATAAACTGTAACCAATATCTTATAATCGTTACACTCTTGCCAGAGTGGTCGTGGTCTCTGCGAAGACGTACATTGTTGGTCTTCATTCTAGTTCCTCTCTACTCGGATGGCTGTTTTAACGATGCGTTCTTCTTACTGTCACCGTTTTTATCAATTTCATCCATCAGATCGGAATTCGTCCTCGAGGTTTTTACCTTCAACCTGTCCCTGTAACACTAGATGTATCATCGAAAATTGTCTTCTGGAGATATGTCCGAAGTAAGTCTTTCTCTTTAATTCTTAACTCCTTTATAATAGAGGTATTGGTGCGAAAAGCGATCCAAGAATTTTTTAGCACGCGCCTCCAACATCTCATTTCTAGTGCATTTTGTGACAGGTTTATTAATCTGAGGATATAGGTTTCTGTTTCGTATAGAAAAATTGGGAACGCGACATTTCATTATCGAATTTTGGCATTTTTGGTTGTTCGTCTATCCTGCCCGGCTTCCCAAAAGCAGATCTTGTGATGGCACAGTGTCTTCCGATTTCCTCTTTGCGCTCTCCAACATTGGATATAGACGAACCTAGCTAAATATAACTTTGTAGGCAATATTGGACGGGTTTGTTATCATATGGCTGTACACCCAACTAATTTTCGTCTTTTATTTATTAATGGCGGGTTTTTTTACCGCATCTTCTCTTTTAGCAAGAATAGTGGTGCCATCAGTGTTCCTCAAATTTGTTATCATCTGTTCTCCCACGGATATTCCTTCGCTTCAACGTAAGCGATATAGCAATGAAAACCTCTTTTAAATTTGTCCAAAAGTTTTACGTAAAGTGAGTTCACAAGAAAAATAAAATTATCAACATATCGAAGCGTAATCCAGATGAGCATACCTTATTTTACTGCTAAGGCAGTACTAAATAGTACAGTACTGAAAATTTGAACAAACTTGGTTTAGTAGTGCGGTACACACAAACAGCATCGATAACCAAAAATTTCAAAAACAATCGATTTTTTTTACACAGTTTATTTACAGTTTATCTGAAGTTCCCCGAAACCTACTTACATTATACCTATTATACTTGACATACATATATCTTTGGTTTTACTCGTTTATAACATACAGTCTGTAACGTACATACATTATGTACCTATTATAAGTACAGGTGATCCTGTGAATTGAATATTTTCCACTCAGTTTTATGCATAAAATCATTCAAATGAATAATAATCAGTTTTTGTTAAACGTATATTTTTATACAGAGTGTGGCAAAGAACGTGTTTATTATTCTGTTAATCAAACTGAGCATATTTGAAGCACGTTTCTCTAAAATAATGTAAATTTTTTCATTCAAATCGCAACTTTGGCAACGATTTTTTGAAATAGTTGAAAATTTTCATACAGTTCCTTAATATTTTCTACTCAGTTTAATGAACAGAGTCACCTGTATGAATAATATATGTATTCTTTTTTAAATTTTCTCTATATAGCATATTACGGATAACATTTCTTAGCTAAAATAAAAAGCTTAATTGTTTAATGTTGTAAAGCTTCATCTTGAAGAGTTTAATTATTGTAATTATTATTCTTTACTTGTCACGTGGCTTAAGTTTACTTTAAATAATAATTCTTTATAAAAAGAACTTTAAATGATTAGTTTATCGCGACATGACGTAAAAGTATAATATGTAAATGTTGAATATATTTGGCGTTAATTTTGCAGAAATTCATTCTTCATAATTAAATGAAACTACGTGATATAGTATTATTTCAACTTTCTTTAATTTCTTTACCGCGACCTAGGTTTCGTTGTATTACAAAATATTCAGGTGGGCTATTATCAAAGATGTCTTTGCTAATATTCCACCTGAAGATGTTGTAATATAACGAAACCTAGGTCGTGGTAAAGAAATTAAAGCAGAAATAATACTACATCACGTAGTTTCATTTAATTGTGAAGATATGTAAATGTATTGTGGCTGAAACTGCAAATTAAAACCGAATGCAGTATTTTAGTCAAATTTTCAAAAAAGCCATTAAACAACACCATCACTATGTTTTATTTTATCGTAATCACTATTTGTCGACTTGATTTTTATAAAAAAAATATGTACTCAGTAGATTCGGGAACAAGCGAGTGTGTATACATTTTCATATACGGGCTATACGAAAACTACATTTTGAAATAGAAAATTTACCTATTTTGGATGTAAGTACATGATTATATAACTACGTCTAATTGTTTTTCCAGACATTTATATGTTGAAAATATAATAGCGACTTTAATCTCGATGACTAAAGGACATAATTTATACGCATCGAGGGTTAGCGCAGTAACATATTGTATTCCATGAAAGCACTTGTCAGTTAAAGTTAAGACGATGTCGAATGTGGACAGGGGATGGGTTTATAGACAAGTAATGTGAAAGAAGCGAGTGAAAAAAGCAAGTCTGGTCAATCCAAAAAAATAAGGGCGGATCAAATTTTAAAAAATTGTAGTGTTTTATCATGGGAGACATACAAAGTGTCCTTTACATATAAGAAGAAGCGAAATGAGTAGATTTTTTTAGAATAGATTAGTATGTAGTTGCACCATCGCTAATTATTTTCCCTTGATAGATGATGGCGTAAAGGTATAGACATACAGAGAGAAACAGATCTACTGTGATGAGATTGAGAGCAAGACAGAGAAAGCGAATCAAAGTACCTATACTTATGGTACGTAGTGAAAGAAAACCGAATCAAAGTGTACCTACGGTACGTTGTCGAACGTATGGTACGCGATGAAAGAAAAGCAAATCAAAGTGTACCTACGGTACGTTGTCGAACTTACGGTACGTGGTGAAGGAAAAGCGAATCAAAGTATGGTACGTTGTCGAACTTAGGTATGTTATGAAAGAAAAGCTAATCAAAGTGTAAAACAGTACGTTGTCGTTGAATTTTCATCAAACTGATTTATCGATGGAGTATAATATTATTGAAGACAATTTTTAAGAACCTCTAATAATAAATAAAGCGGAAAAATTTGTTTGTTAACCCTGATCTCTAGAATCACGCATTTAAGAAAAATGCGTGATTCTAGAGATAAGGGTTAACAAAATTTCTCATTTTAAGAAAAAAAAAATAACTACCTATATTTATTATCACTATTCAAAGAAGCAAGGTTGATAAAAATGTAAGGGAAATCGAGAATACTGTTTAGATGGTGCAAGGTAGAGACAGACCGGCTTCATTTTCTTGGCAGAAAGGAGCGAACTTTTTTAAGAGTTCCTACTATGGCCACAAGCAAATATTTGAATATTTCATAATTAATTTTGCAGGATACTCCTTTTTTACGTTACGCATATTTTTTATAACAATTGTACTATTATGGAGTAAAATTAACAATTAAAAATATATTGCGTGAAACAGAAAATTTAAAAAAAACGACAAACAGTGGCTCGACTCGACATCGATCAAAAATTGATTCACGACGAGCGAAATATTAACTTTCACACCTCATTTAACTACGAATCGGTTGTTCTCGGCGAACCGAAGTCAGAGGCAAGGAACGAATCCGACACAGCGAACTAGATAGGAAAAGAAAGTTGATTCAGATGCCACCAAACAACGATCGCACGACACGAATTACATATTTTCGTAAACAAAAATATTATAATTGCGACCGCAGAGCGGGCCGTATCGATAATGAGCGGGGCGATATTTACGACGCCCGGGCCGTCGTAAAATGTCGAAATGGATAAATTAATGCGAACAGGGCTAGACAATGGAGCGGCCGTATGAATTAAAGTGACATTCGAAAGTCGACAACGAATGTGAGATAGCGCCTGGTGTCATTTATAAATATTTGCTTTAATTAAGGCGATGCTAATTATGCAGCATTTGCTCATGTGTAATATATTGCGTCTCCCCATTGTTTTATTCTCTAAGAGAAGCCGCAGTCACTTTCTAGTGACCCTGTTGCCACCAAAATAAAATCAAGACGCCGATATGTTTAAATGCGGCCGATTTTGACGTAAATGAAAAGTGAGATCATCAATAAATATATATTTTTCGATTGTTTTATTAACATAATAATGAAATGAACAGATTAATAATCTGACATTCATTAAAATATGATAAATAATTTAAATCATAAGGCGATTTACGCTGCGGTCAGGGCAGGTCACCAAACAGTTAAACTATCTTGGATAAAATAAAGATAATGTTTGAATTACAGTATAAGTCTTGGTAAAGTAAAAATAAATTATAGGTGCTATGGGTATCTTATATATACGCTACGGGTACTACGAGTGTATTAAAAGAGCTACGGGAAAGTACAATATTACCTAATATTGAACTTTTCCGTAGCTCCTACGGGTGTGTTTTCAATAGTCCACAAAAACATATATTTCATAAAGAAATTTCAGAATAAATTAGAAATTGAAAATGAGGGGGAAACAAAAGGGAGGCTATTCTGGATTGTTTAAATAGGCAGGTAGAAAGTGTTTCACACAAGTCGCATCCCTAAATGGAGGGTTGAAACCGATTGCTTTGCAATGATTCCTTTAATTTTTTTTATTTGGGATATCTCTTTAAGTTAGTTTCATTTCTTTAAGGTTGTTGCATCACTAGATGAATGACGCAATTAAATAAATGGCAGTCGCGAATAAAGATAGAAGATCACGTGCTGTACGCGATAGTAGAATTAGTTTCACAACTGCGGAAGAGCGTCAGGAAATGATGTAGCTGCTAGTTCAATCGAAGCTACACCACCTTTGTAAAAAGAAGTTGATAAAAATAGTCTTTAATGAAACATTCAGTCCAGTGGAGTGAATTCAATGTAGGCTCCTAAAATCTCAGGTCATTTACGAATATTTGTCGGAAGCAAATGAAGAAACTAATTATTGAAGTTCACTTAATTTTGCTGTTGAAGTTAACATTTTAGACTTTAACTTATGATTACGTTGTGTATAAAGGTTGAGTTATAAATAACAAAAGCAAAAAAAATATGTTCAAAGTGTGCCGTTTTAGGTACGCTTTCGTTTGGCATAAAGATTGAAGGAAACGGAAAGTAAGATATCTTTATATACAAAAGGATAATTAGTCACCATATTTTAAAAAGTCGTAGGGCAAATAAAATCAAAGTACTCGTAAATATAGTTAAAAACTCCTGTAAGATTGCAGCTTAAGTACCTCAGACGTCCATAAATAGATCTTAACTAGGTTATTTTCAAAAGTAAAAAAAAATAACTTACATTAAAGGAATTAATTTTCGCAATTGCAACTTTCTTCTTATCTAATATTTTATATTTTGCTAGCAGATTTTTTATAATATCTTATAACTGTTTGTGTTTGCGCCACATAAATTTTATAAGCCATGCTAAGTTATTACCCAGTGACAGATAAATAAATAGCAAAATCAAGGACTGTGTACAGGTACCATTTGTTACTTTTTGAGGTAAAGAGCTCAAAATATTAGCAAATTTCTCCCAAAAAATTCATGCTACCAAATATCACGTAACAAGCAAGCTTTTGTTACAAGCTACGAGAATGTCTCGTAACAAGAGAGTTTCGCAAACGAAAGCACCGAGAATCCCAAAGCGGGGTGTGGCCGCTAGTCCAGCGGCTTCCAGCGCCGCATAAGGCCATCGAATGCGGCTCACAATGCACGGGGACCGTCTGCACGGCGACGCATGCCAAGGTCATTATTAAATGCACTCATTTGCATACTCAGCGTGACAGGCGCCGCGCGCTGGTTCGAATACGCGTCCGAGTACTGCTTTGTTCGTGGGGCACGTGAGTAATGCTAGCGTCTGAGCGGCGATTGGATATACGTTAGGAAGTTTCCGCCATAGATTAGTATCTGTTTGTGTAAGTGAAAGGATTGATAATTTAGCGTTTTGAATTGCTGTACGCCTGCCGGCACTGTCAGATCATTTAAATAAGTAACTTAACATAAACTATAACTTGCGTTATGAAGTTGACCTAGCTCTTTAAAATATTCAACGACGAAATGTATGAAAATGACAATAACAATATATTTCTTTAGTTTTTTGAAATAAAATATTTTCTTTTCCAAAAGGTGAAATCAAAGGACGGATAAGTTTAAAAAACGAATTCAGACGTCTAGGACGGTGCTTTTGGCAATAGTTCTATACGCAATAGTTATATAGGGTTAAGCACTTTTTCATCTGATAAACACCATTTAAAAATTCGCAACGAAAGAGTAATCAACAACATCTCGTACGTCCATCAAAGAAGATGACGTTTTCCATAGCAGATGAATTAATATTTGTAAAATTTTCATCTCACGAATATATTGATAAAGGGTAGATTAAGATTGGAAAAAGGCTATGTTTGAAAATTTTATAAAAAAAAATAGAAAGGTATATACGAAAATGGACTGTCACGCTAAGACTAAAACAGCCGATGATGTCTAATGTTATTTCCTTATTAAAGCGATCTTGACACCATCTGTTGGGCTCTCTAACAAATAACTCGCAAGTATTGTGTATACTTGCGAGTTAGCGAGCACCAAAAGAAATTGCACTTTTAATCGGAGGATCATAGTACTAATAACTCACTATTTTTTAAATAATTTGTTTATTAAACAAGAATGTTGGCGTTATGCACAATATTCCCGGTTAAGATGCTTCAACAGCGGTCGAAGCAACGTTGTGATTAAAAAAGAGGACCGTACCCACTTAGATCCCAGTCTGCCCTACGTCAGTTGCAAGTTACTCGATTGCAACTTTCTCGTTATAATTAATTACACTGATCATAACTGCACTAAGTAATTACAATGGCAACCGTAATTAGCCTTAATCGTTCTCTGTCAAATTGATTGAGTTGAAGTCCATTGGAAATTGATTGAGTCGAAGCTATTCCTTTCGTTTTTGCAGAAAGGTGAGTGTGACACTTTAATTTAAGCTTGCTCACGACTTGGCGATTTTATTTTTAATGGTTGCGGTTAATATTTAATCCATTAAGTTTTGAACAGTTATAGCACGGAACATTTTATATTGCTGAATGAAAATATATTATGTGCCTCACCATCATGCTATTTCTAGATAAATGCTTCAGAGATGTAATAAAAATTATTTTCCGTAACGATGCCGTGAGAAGTCTTTTTTTTTTAATTTTACGTCTTTCATTCTCCAAACTGCCTTCTCGTCAGATTACATGAAATATAATTTATTCGAACAAAATGAGGACTATGTCATATTACTTATAGTACTGTAATATGAGTGAGTTTGTATATTGAGGATATGTTTGAAAAAGTATTTCGAGTATTTTAATTAAGGGGACTCTTCACCCAAATTATTGGGTTTTTCACGATTTTTATATATTTGCTTAATTGTCTTTTTTTTGTCTACAGTTTACACTCTGAATGTTTAGAGTTCAGTATCCAAGCTAGTATGTATTGTAATAAAAAGGGTCTGAGGATAATATTCGAATTTACGTTAAGTTAAATTGAAGACAGATGAAGTCGGAGTCTCTGGTTTCATATGTGGATTTATCACATCTTTTTTAATATGAGGAGTATATAACCCTATCCCTGACGGGTCATCTGTCTTGGGTGGTATCTATTTGTGAATAAAATTGCTTATAAAAATGTTTATTTATAAGTGTTATCGAAAACAACAATTATAATATATATAAACGTTTTTAGGTAGATCTATCGAATTGGTTAATGCGTAGTTACAAAGATGAAATTATTGCTATCACGTATTGCAATTTTTACAAACCGGAAAAATCTAAACATTTTAATTTTTTATACTGATCTGAATATTCCTTACGTATTTCTGTAGATATGCCACGAGATGCAATATATTAGTAAAGATTTAATCCCAACAAACGCGACGCATTTTCTCAGAATATACGGCCGGCAACATGCTGTGTATACTGCTAGCTTGTTGGTCCGTGCATTACGAAGCCCCACTCGGTTGTCGCCTTAGGACTGATTGCCATTATTATGTCTTCGCCAGCCTGTGGGGCTTTAGAGATGCTCGTCTATATCTTAATGTGTGGCGTATACGTATATATATTCATACTAAAGAGTATTATATCATGTGTCGATGCGGTTTGCATTGGTCTTTCTGAGGTGACAGGGTTAAAAGCGGTCAGGGTCAAAGTGAAAGTCGCTGCGCTATTCTTTGCGTGGAGTGCCTAAGATATTTTACACCGGAAACTAGCTAATGTACAAAGTGTTCGCATATTAGTGAGTTAAGATGTCAATGTCCGCAAGTCAATTTTAATGTACATTTACATTAAAATAGACTTGACTTGGTAGTGTAAATGTAGACGGTCATTATTATACGGAGAGACGGTCTTTAAGCATCGGTATGTTTTTCAAGTTAAAGATAAAACATAATTTTGTACGGTTAAGAGTAAAGACATTCTCAAAACAATAAAGACGTGTCAAAGATTCGTGAATTTCGTTTTGTAAGTAGGAATTGAGTAAATGGGATATTATTTTTCGACACATTTCTGCAGAAAACTCAATCAGGTGTTCGCACCTATAAAATCTTTATGAAATTATATGCAAGCGTTGTATTGTTTAGAGCAATATAAAGGCTGTGTGCACTTACGGTATATTACGCAAATGACAAGTGCATTAGCCAACAAATAAGCATCTCTGTGATTTATTTTCTATTTATTGAATTTACAATATAACGCGTCTTTATTGAAATTACAATATAGCGCGTTTTTACTGAAATTAAAGTATAATGCGTTTTTATTAAGCTACTCGGGGGGCAGGAAGTGGACTTGTTTCTGATCTGTTTATGTGCTATAACTTGGAATTGGAATTATTAACAGACTCGTTTTATAACTTCAATCAGTTAACTCTTTTCAAAGTAAAATAGATGGCTGTCGTTTATTTTTAGCGTACAAAGCAACACAACTATAAAATGATATTTACAAAATGAGTTATTTAAACACTATATATATTTTAAGACAACTACATATTACTTTTAACAAAACCTATTTTTTGAACTTTAGCTTTTACTCACGAATTAAACTGCATGCACGAACTCTTCAATTTTGGGATGTCAACTTATTCGGAATATTACATATAATACATCACAACCATTATAACGGTTTAATCGTTTTGGAAATAAGAAGAAACAAGTGGCACTGAGATGTTAAAAAATAACCTTAAACGAAAGTATCAAAGTATTTTCCATATCATCAAGTATACTGGTAAGGCAGATACGAATAATCTTGGAAAAAGTAACGACCGACATTGAGTTGATGAAAAATGGGCTTAATGAGAGGTTCAGAAGAGTTTCGATGTCATCTGATGGATACTTGTAAGGAACATATATCCTCGTAAAGTGATAGTTTGATGACAAGCATTTACGTTAGTTATTTTTCAGAAATGTAATTTCCTATCGTACGTTACTAATTTAACCATACGATGCTTCGATTGACTTGTTTTTGTAATACATTTCATGGCTACGAATATCTGTTTAATCCTACTCCTGTTAACAAAGCGTCGTATAAAGGATTCTTTTCTTCACTCTGAACTCCAAACTAATAACAAGTGAAAGCATCATACAAATCAACTTGGAGCATGTCGAGGTAATTAAAAACAGACAACTGCTAGGTACCTTGTATTGTTTTCATTTCTTTTCTTTATGGTAAGTTAATATACAAATAAATAGACGTTCTAGTGTTTTTGTACGTATATGTTATTATTGAAGTCAAAAACCATAGTTTTTAAGTAAACAACCGTTTTCAACTTTCTAACGTTTGTTATATAATGTAGCTGTTGTAGTTCATAAGTGTAAACAGAATTACTGACAATGTATTCGATTCTGTTTCGGCAATTTTTAAATTTACGTACAAACTTACCTATTCACATACGTACATGTGGCCTATTTTATCACGCCTCGTCTAACGACGTTTTGTATTGACACAAGTGTGACGGTAAAGCGAGTCTGTAGCGCTGTACGGTAAATATTACACACGGGCTTCTGTGTCACAGCATATACTTCGTCTGAGAAAATCGTGGCAACACGAGTAGAAACTGCATTTGTTTCTGTGAATTCGAAAGTACTCGCGAGTCGACATTGTACAATTGTAATATTGTTTATAGACCTCTACCAAAGTCTATGGTTACAAACTAGACCAAAATAAACGTTTAGATAACTGACCATCTATAGGTATAACAGGTGTATAAATACGTAACTTAACTAGATGTTTACCTTGTGCGAAAGTAATAATTTGACAACGTAGGAGATACGTACCATACGTATGGAAAATGAATTTACTTTCTACATTGATATTAAGATTATTTATTACGTATGATTCGATTTATAAGTTGTAACTAACAAAAATCAGAAAACTGTAAAAAAAGGATACTAGTGAGGTGTATCTACCTTGTCAGTATCCTTGATGGTATCAAAAGTGCTTTGATACTCTCATTTAAGTCCACTTTTCAACAACTCAATATCACTGGTTTCTTTTTTCAACATCGTGCTTATGTTCCTTACAAGTATCTTGTAAGGAACATAAGCACGATGTTGTATCTGCCTTACCAGTATACTTGATGATATCGAAAATACTTTGATCTCAGTACCACTTGTTTCTTCTTATTTCCAAAACGATTAAGCCGTTATAATGGTTATGATGTATTATATGTAATCAATTAGAATTTCGACCAAACTGTTGTCGTAACGTTTAAGAGGAGATGTCAAAAACTGACAACAAATGTCAAATTCAGAAGACGTAAGAAATAGGAAAATATAAAAAAATTATTTAAAAATATTAAAATTCTATTTACAGATAATATTTCTTCGTCGCATCACATATAACAAGCTAGACTTACTCAATTGGCTATCTGTTAAATGGGTTTCATTTTTCGTTACTTTCTTATTTATTAACATATGCACTCTAGTGGTAAAAGAAGTACCTTTCAAAAATAAAAACGTATAGTTTATAAGTGTACATATAAATAGGTATTTACTGTATGGGTATGTATGCGTACGAGGATCTGTGTATGTATATATATATATATATATATATATATATATATATATATATATATATATATATATATATATATATACGTTTTTGTTCATTTATTTGAAAAAGATATTTATATTATCCATAATAACAAAGATGGTGATGCTTAATCCAAACACTTATAATATAAATGCGGACTATGGAATTAGTTTTACGTCTATTTGCGTTGCAATATCCGAATCGCTGTTGACCTGTTAGCAACTTCACATTTTTTAAGAAAAAAAAATAACGTCATGTGTGTTGACTTTTTAGACAAAAGGAAATAAAAAAATCAATATTCAAAAACATATGACAATTTTGACAATTTGTATAAATTTCTGATTAAAATTTACTATGCCTAGACAGAAAAAGCGAAAGAAATATATATATTGTAGTAGGCTATTTTTATTTAATATTTATTGTATATATATTTTACATTATCGTATATTTTGATTATACATATTTTTTATATTATATTTTTTTAATATTTATTGTACATATTTTTGATTTACTTAGTCTTCAAGGTAAAAATACATTTTGGACTTATTCCTACATGAGTAATTTTTTTCAGCCGACCGAAACAGCAGAAGTTGAGAATTTATTATAGTAAAAGACTGCAATAAAGCATCAGTGAAACATACAATTAAACAACTTAAAGAAGCGACGGAGTAGGCTGGCTATCTACGTGGGCACGGCTGTATTGGAAGTGACAACGCCTGCCTGTGATGAATGAAATGAAACTCAGTTTACAAGCAATGTGTATAATTTTATGAACTTACAATGTAATTAATTTAAAAATTTTAATATAATTTAAAACACACGATTTAATATAGGATAGCGATACGAAAAATAAAACGTTCCTGCTTTTATTTTAAATTGTATTTTTAGCGATATTTACTATATAGGAATCAAAATACATAAACGACTCAAACAAACTTAAATAAACAACTTCTTCGATGACTAACGAATTTGAATATATCACTTACAGTTTTCTAGAAACAGTCGGTGATCGGCAACGAGCTAATTAGCCAATTGTCGTAACACTAACTTTTTGAATACGCACGCGTACTTTGCGGAGTTGTTACGTCATAATGTAATAATATAGCAAATAATGTAGATATCAACGTGGATAGAGAAAAGAGATAGGAGTGGAGAAGAAAGAATAAGACTAAGTGATAGGGAATCACGATATGAAAATCTTTTTCAGACGATTTATGAAAACTTAAATCGGTGTTGCGTTTCGAACGTTAGGATCAACTTAATTCCAGGATTTGGTAACTTGTACAGTAAAGGAATACTCAAAGAGGATAATTTCACGTATAGGAATAAGGAAAATAAGGAGGGAATGTGAACGTATTCCAGGCCATGAGCTTTTTGAGCTTTTTATCTAGAATTGAGATAAGGTGGATTATAACGATTTTATAATATATTGAAGAGAGGATATAGAACATGTAAATTCGAAAAACCGAGATCTAAACTCATACACCTAATTAATAAGAAGTTAAAGTCAATATTTGCTTAAATTGACTTGTATGCATTACTGATTTAATCGTGTGTTGCTGATCTCAGCGACTGCAAGCCGACTGGAGATTTTATTTTTCTCACACTCTCTTGTTATACGATACCGTTAACACAACTGCATAATTTAGACACATTTAACGAGGTAAATCTTAATAAATCCAAATATTTTAGCGGAGATTTACGACGGACTGTAAATGGAACCGACCGATTGGATCCAATTATGATTGGATTAGTTTTTAATGGGAAACGAGTTATTGTCGCCTGAATATAAAGAGGAAACACGGCGTAACACCTGTCACTAACCGGAATTCCACGAATGGCCAATCGAGCGCGGTATCGGGATACCACCTGCGTAAAGTGACGCTAATTGATTTGCTCTTTGCTTGCTTCCGGAACAATGTCAATCGCGCGTAGTCATGAAACAAACATAAAGCTTCCGATTAGGATGTGAATCCCTTACATATTATTAATACGTGTACATACATCTATCGTTTTAAGAATTAACATATATCGCTATGTTTGTTTACATGATCAATTGCACTGATATACGAAGCGCTGAGTGGCAGTTTCATAGTGTTTCACCGATATATAACGCTAACATGATGCCACCTATCCATAAATTTATGTAAGTATTTGGAGGCAAATCTGCAATGAACTTTTTAAAAAGCAATAGAATAACATCAGTGCTATCACAAATTAGATAAAGCAGCTTATAGCTTTTACCTGTTTCGTATTATAAAATATATTAGACAAATATAATTACCATAAAGTAATTGTATCATTTATCATTAATATATTCTTTACAAGCCTTCTATATCGTCAATTAATTGAAAATCAAAGTTCACCGCCGCGTCTGTTTGTTACCGTGTATCCGATTTTCTAAGTAATTACTGAACGGATTTTATTGCAATTGATAAATACTAACTAACACATTAATAGGTAGACTGATTCCTCAGAAAGTTTTATATATATATATATATATATATATATGTATATATGTATATATATATATATATATGTATATATGTATATATATATATATATATATATATATATAATTCATAAATGTTTTGTATAAAATGACTGACCGATGGTGATGAAATCGTGAAAAATCCGTCCGTCAGGAAGTTTCTTGGCGTACGCTGCATAAACAGTAAAGATACGTGAAAACGTATAATATGTCTATCTACTAAGGTTAACCACACTACAGGTCTTGAAGATACGAATGACGAAATGCTTCAAAGGGCGAAGATTGTTTAGGTAAGAAATATTAAACCCTTGTCAAATTCCGTACGTATTCGTTTCATGTATTTAAGTTATCGACTCAATCGATTTACCGTTTCAATTAAGACGACTTCAGTATTCTGTAAAATTATATTTGTTGATTACCATCAACGAAGCACAGGACCGAACTTTGGACGGTGTTGGTTTGGACTTTAACGTCGATTAATGTTTTTCACATGACCATTTGTATATAGTCCTGCCAAGTGTAAGTGTAAGTTTTAAGCATTATCTTTTCGTTCTTTGTTCTGATAAAGAAATATTTCCAACACTAGCTATGACTACATTGAACTGTAGTCTTTCAGAAGCGGCCAATATCGGGTAGTACTCGGTAAAAACAAATTTGTTTGTAGCGTTCCCTTAGTCTGGGCACTGGAATACTTTAGCATATTGAACAGAAGGTGATATGCAGATTACCAAGGTAATATCTCCAACGGGTTGAGACCAAATGAATCTTTAGATGTATTTATACTTCGCGAGGTCGAAAATACGAAAGATAGGAAAATCTGAAAAACAGAATATTATTAAGTCGAAAATATGAAACGTGAACTATAATATCACAGAGGCAAATCGTTTAATTATATAAAAAAACTTTGTTTATTTCAGTATTCAAACATGCATTGTATTATATACATACTTGGTTTCCGGATACTTGGTTTCCGGATGTTTATAATACAAAAAAAGTTTAAGACGTCTTTCCAATTGTTTGATTTAATTTTTCTTAGCTTTTATTACGTATATGTTTATTTATTTAACTTAATCTTAGAGTATTATTGTTTACGTGCTCACAGTGCTTTCATTTCGAAAATGAAAAACATTAGTTTTGCAGACACAGTAAACACTTTTCGAATTCTTTTTCATTTTTGCTCATCAATCATCATTTCAGTAGTTTTTAATAACTTTCACGCCGAATCATTAAATATTCAAGTTTATACTATGTTTGTATTTAATAGTTCGAATTTTCGAAACAACTAATATGTACATAGTTCCTCAGACTTAATTCGTATCTAAATATCGAAGCCTAAAATTGAACATCACATTATATACAAGGATTATTGTCGGAAACGTAATGTGTGAGCAGATTTTTAATAAATTTAAATATTGTGTTATTGTAATATTTTCACATGAATTTTTCTTCGTTCAAATCAATGATTTAATAATATTAATGGTGTTATAACTGACGGGCGGTCAACCGACGGCCGACACCTCAACATGTGCCAACGAGTCAGCCGTCCTGCGTTATATAACGTAATGAATGATAAATGGCTGTGTAATTGTGAGTAATTTTATTCAAGCAGTAATTATTTTAACCTTGCTCTACGAGTACCGGTAAATACACACATTCCTGGCGTAATGCGCCGCAAAGGTCCACCGATAAAACTGCTCGTAGACCGCAACTTTATTTCTGTCGGTTAGGCTAACCAATATAAACAAATATTAAATATTTTTTAAACGTCGTTTTTAGGGTGATTCATAAAAGACTGAAAATTTTTTTTTTGACTACTCTCAACCCCTTAATTTTATCTATTCCACTAGAAAATATACCAGGATTTTTTATTTTTTTTTAAATTTATATTTAAGGGTTGCTACCCACTTTTGAAATTCGAGAAAAAAACATTTATTTTAAATAGTTTATTAATACCAGAACTGAGTGTTACGCATAGACTTTAGAAAAAATATTATACTAAATAACAATAACTATCGTTCCTCTAAATTATTAAGTAAAAACAAAAAAATTATAGTCGATTTGCCTTATTCCAATTTGGGTTTTTTGCCTATAATTCTTAACTAACAACATTAAGTATTACTTCTGCTCTTCCTCATTAGTATGTAATTTATTGTACCCTTCCATCAATGCAACACCCCTCTCAGCTACATCGTTAACGACTCTCATATGTCTACAATTTCTTTCGATTTGAAGCTTTCTTCCTCTTGCCATAGGATCTTTCTGAATGAACTCGCAAGAAATTCCAGTGATTTTGAAAAAAATCATAGTGTATGAAATCTTCGACGTTTCTGTTTACGATTGCTTAATATTCCAAAGATGCCTTTTTCGGATTGTTTTCCGTTCCTTCAGTTTTCAGAGCCAAAATCGTATTACGTTTTGTTTTGATAGAAACTCGTTTGTCAAAAAAGGCTAAAGCAATTAGGTCTTCGGAAAGATACCAAAGATGACCCTACATTTTTTGCTGGCGACTTTGGCTACAATTGTCTTATGTTTTCAAGAATTCCCCCGAAAAAGATAATTATCAATGAAGGTGCTCTTTGTAATCGTCACGAGGCTGAAATTATTCCATTTGATTCTCAGCAAAGGCGATTATATCTTTTGCGACAGTTTGAACGCAATTCCATGTAGATGGTTCGGACATTGGGGTTTTGAAGTATTTTTGGTTTATTCACATTTATATTTTTGGGTATAAGTCTTTTTGGCCAGTAGCTTTTAAATCTTTTAAAAATTATAATTTCAGGACCACTGCTAGACCCTACAGCTGTTACAACAACACGTTCGAGCAAAATTTCTAATATGTGATGCCGGCATGCAAATCAAATCAGTTCCTTTTGCATTTTCTGTTCTAGAAGAACACAAGCTCCGTTTATTCGCTCTGTATTATATGCTGTTGTATCAAAACACATATATTTTATTTTATCATATAAATTATTTCTCCCTTTCCATCTGGAAGCTTGGGAACAGCCAAGAGCTGGTCGACTTCTTTTCTAAGTACCAAGATTGGTAGGCAATCTACTATTTCATGTCCGGTTATGTCCACTAGCATCTTTCCATCCCAGTGCACATTAAGTGTATTTAGTGGTTGGAAATCAGCTTTAATAGACTCAGCAATCTGTTCTCTAATATCCATTCTTTGGCGACGTATAGAAGAATAGCTAACGTTATATTATGATATGTCGTAGCCCAGACGTTTGAGTGTAGAAGCTAAAACAACAGTTGCTTTACGGTCAGTCAACTTAGCGACATCAAGAGTAGTAGCTAAACTCGCATCTAAAATTCTTTTTCGGCCTCGTTTCTGTGGTGTAGTAAAACCATAGGCTGAAGAGGGCCCAAGGAAATATAGGATGACTTTGACTTACATCGCTATCACTTTCATTCTCTGCAGAAGAAGCTGAAGAAGATAGTAAATCACATTTCCCAATTAATTTCTTCATTGCTTCTTTTTCCTTTTCTATCGTCTTTTGCAACTTAGCTTCTTTTTTAAATGTTTTTTAAGTTTTTTTGCATGGCTTCGATCAATATTAATAAATTTTCCTAGACGACTCATTTCTCTTTGTTTTAAAATAAATTGCTTATGTTCTTCAATAGTTATCATATTAAGGGCATTTGAGTTGTTTTTCTTTGGTAGAAATAGTTGCTTTTTGTCATAGTGTCATCACATCGCTTGCTGTTAATGATGCCGATTCTCTATTTCTGTTGTTCATTATGTTTTTATAATGAAAAAATAAACCATCACTTCTTTCACTGACGGTAATTTTTTTTGCACCAATTCGGAACGAGATTGTCCAATTAACCATATTTCAGTCCTTTTTCGTGTTTTTATAATATTCGATGTCATTTTCGAAATACAAATATGAGAATAAAGCTAAAGTAATTTACAATCAAACACAATCACTTTGACTCGCAACGATGGCGTCACTGGATAAGTGTATAAAAGAGCAATGGATTGTTTATATTAATTAAATTGTGAGTATCTACAGAGAGCACTGAGGTGCCGAGGAAGTGAGTAAACAAAGAACTGTTTACGTAAGCAACTAAATACCGTCATCAAAGTTATATAAGTAAACCATAGACAACATCGCAATAAGTGCAAAATTTTAAGGTAATACTTAAAAATCTTATGAGGCGGTAGGGACCCTTAAATATTAATTTAAAAATCCGAAATTTAAAACAAATTATTATTTTAGTAGATAGAATGATATTATGGGTTGAGAGTTAAAACAATTAATACTTGAATTTTATGAATCACCCTAAAGTCTTTTTTGAACGAGAGCATTCTATAAAATTATGAATATATTAGGCATTAACGTTAATATTTTCTAATGGTTCTTTACATTCGAAAATGGTAAAGATAGTCAAGCGGTGTCCACAGACATTTTTACGTATAATATCTACATAATTATTAGAAAATAAAATTGATTCTTTTGCATTATACGTTTTCATATGTGTGTTATTTATTACGTCCGAATGGGAATATATTACAGACAGTTTCAACATTTAAAATTATTATCATCATATTTAATTTTCATACTTATAAATGATTTCATACAAGATTTAATAATAAGCATTGCCATGTTATTATAACATTAGTTTAGACTAAATATATAATAAGAATAATAAGTAGAAAATAATTAATTAGGCCCAAGTGTGAATACGTTTCCAAGACAGCGATCATATTTAATGTAAATTTATCAATTTATGGATAAGGCCATAGCCCATAACCAACCAGTAGTAGCATATTTATAAATTTAGAAATAAATTAATGTAGGAAATGTTGATAGCGACGTATTGTGCGATTACGTAATCATGTTATTTGGGTATTTCAAGTTGAGCTGAGAACTTGAAACTCGCCCATAATTCAGAGAGAACATTTACAGAGATTATTGGTTTGTTGCCTTGTTGCCACAAAAAGTAGAATGAAAAAAGCATGTAAGCATGTAAGTTTCCTTAGTTGCTAAGTGATTCATGGGCATAGCGGTTAAGTAATGGAATCCGAACTCGGAAGCACTAAGTTCGAAACTCAGAATGATTTTTTTCTTTTTTTTTATAAAAAATTCCTCAATTTAAATTTTAATGTTAATCCTAAATAAGAAAAACAAAAAATATATTTTCTTTCTTTAAAACTATTGTAGAACGAACACATTTTCATTTGAGTATCATCTACAAAGTTTTCGACGTTATCTATTGAGTTCAAAGAACCACATTTGTAGATTTTGCAAATTTATAATATTTTTTTACTTGGTAGCCTTGATTTTAACTTAAGATACAAGAAATCATGATTTATTTTACTTATAGCCATTGTTCACAATTTCTAACAAAAATGGGCAAACTGCTGTCAATGACACTGGTAAGATACCCGGCTTAATGTGTAGGTTAAAGCATATTCACTTGCAATTACAATCATTTACCTTCAGCCATTATGCTAATTACTGCGAATATCCTCGTACCAGAAATTGGCATCTTGGTTCAGAACAACCTGGACCTCGAGGACATTAAGCGAGATTGCTTTAAGTCTTAACGTAATTATATAAAATACAGCTCTGTTGAAAAGTATATTTCGATAATTTTAATGTTTAGATATGACCCACAGAGCTGCATTAAAGCTTTTTGAGCGCTCTTTACTTTGAGTAACGGAGTAAAATGAAGGTAAACGTCGTGCTTACGTCTTATATTACGTGTGCATTAAATCATGTCGTTAAAAATATGCGCTGCGAACTTAAGAAAACAATAGGTCTCACGATATAAGTGTAATTTATGCACGAGATAAGCGATCTGTTACGGCCATTGGCTTCACCTTTTGCAATATCCATATCGACACTGAGTTACATGGAATGTCTCACGTAACTTATGACCTTCCGAATATCAATCTCGTACAAATTTTATAAGTGAAAATATTTCATACTAAAGTAATCAAATGTTAATTCAAGTTACGTTTATTTACAACCAAGTATTGTCTTCACAAAACAATTTTTTTTAAATTGGAAATTTGTTTATCCACCTCATACATACATTTATTAACTATGGTATGGATTTTCAACGATACTCAGATGAAGTTATTTTATAAGTAAAATAAAAATTTAAAAAACTAGCATCATTCATTACAGATGGTGTAATGACAGCAGCCAAGTTTTCGACTAGGAAAAAAGAAATATTATTTTGACAAATATTTATATTTTATTGTTTTCAATTATAAGACGGGTATTATTTTATGACTATTAGATGGACATTATTTTATTGTGCACAAAATTTCTTAAAGCAGGTTTCACTTTTTTTTCGTAGTTGAATTTTAGTTTTTTATAGTTTTGCTTTTTCCAAATTTTTTGAAATTTTTTGGTAATCATTAAAAACCTGCACATTTATGTATTTGCTACACATTTATCTAACGAAATCGAGAATATCATTGTCGAAAGCCATATTAACTTTAAATAGAGTGTTATACCCATCTTTTTGGACTCGATTTAGTACAGAAATAAGAAAAAATATTAATGGGAATTTTTTTTTAATTATTTGCCTACGAAGAGCATAGTTTTTTTCCAATTTATTGGCGCTGTTAATTTCCAGAGAAATATAAGAATTTTCATTGTAATTTTTTCATTCAGACCTTTAATTTGACATCGATGTTGTGTAAATGCATTTTTATATCATCCGAGCCATTTTTTAATAGTCTATTACATTTTAAATACTAAGTTGAAGTCGATAATAACTCCTTTGCTAAAATGCTCCACTTTTTTGGTTCCTAGGATGGAATATCAATACCCACATAAATAAATTTCTAAAATAATAACCTTCCTTTTCGGCCTTGCCAGAGTCGGGTAAAAATGGGGTAAAAATTTATTTGTCACCGATGAAAATCTTCTCATTAAAATTGACTGTAATTATAGAATGGAAAAGAAAATTTATACAACTTGAAAAAATTATGTTTAAGAAAGTTTTATAACACGACAAGATAATTTTGCATAATCTGAAAGGGACGTGACTAAGGCGACACACCGTTGATTCTACGGGTGGTGTAATATTCGATGAAAAAAATACAAAGAATAAGAAAAAAAAAATGTATCTAATTCTTCGCTGGCTTTATCAACAATTTTTCTCATGAAAGTGTTTAACTTTCTAGATAAATAATTGATTGCAACATTCGGACAGAGCGATAATAATACGATTCTTGAGAATGGCAACAAGATTAATGTGTGTGAATTTAGTTCCCAAAAATTGTTATCATGACATTATTTTTCATTCACAATCTTCCCGTAAGGCACAACTAATCTATAAGTTCTGAATGGGCTAAAATATATGGTTTGAAACCTATTTACAGAAATATAACAACAAACTTCGTTCTTTAATTATTTGTAACAAACCATTTCCTCTCTGTGTTCATACCACTTTTTCTGTTGTGATACTTACAGTTTATATACGAGAATAAACTTAGTTCATCGAAGCATGGGCGTATTGATATTAAACACGGTTACAACTTTGATTTAAATAAGCTTCCGCCCACCGATCTAAAGAGGAAACATTAACTCATAGCTAAGACGAGGTGCAACTTCCCGAATGCCCGACTCACGTGGCTCGATTCACTGGAGTTCCGTTAAAGAGGCGAGACCCGGGAGCGCCCGGTCTGAGTGCCCACGCGCCGCCCACAAGTCGGCCCGCCCGCCTACGCCGCCGAGGTTGTCTCGCAAATGTACGGTTCTGTACCTCGATTATTATTAGCGTTCTTAGGATAGTTAGTGTAGAAAAGTTAGTTAAAGTAAGAAAGAGTAACTTTGAAATAATGAAGGTTTGATTGACACGTATTTAACTATTTTTTTTAAACTTTAAATCAGAGTTTATTGATGAACTGATACTAGTTTTAAATGATGTTTTTACTAATTAAAAGGACATAGTTACATAACTCATTATTTGACGAATAGCGAATTTATATGATTCTTGTCTTTCCCACTCTATAGAATATACAGTTACTATAATTATCGAGCAATCCTATGCAACGGCTGGTTTAATGCACGCATAACGCTTTTAGTAAACTTTGATTAAGTTTCCGTAACGGTATCGGACGCTAATAGTCGTCATTAAGAGTTTAACCAAGTTAACGACGATATCTGGCTACATTGTCGGTACTGAGCTTAGCTTGTACTTCCATATGCACGCGTACGGTTTTCGAACCGCACGGTACTTTTATCGTCTTAATAACGCGGTTAAAGCGTGTATTTTTTATTTTATGTTTATTTCTGGTAATAAAATTGTAATATTGAGATTTTATTATTATATATTTTCTATTTTACTGTGTTACACGTTATTTATCGTTTTTTAATTTTAATTAGAGTTTAAACTGTGTTTCTAAATTACTGCAACATAAAAGACATATCTATATCGTTTGTAGTGAAGTTGAACCTAGATCGTTTTTATCACTGTTCGAACATGTGAATCACTTGCTTAACGTTTAGACCAAGACGGCAATACTGTGTTCTGATGTAATTTTTAGTAATGGTCATTGTAGTCTACGAGAGCGAATGGGACAAGGAGTTATCCCTGCCCCATCCCTACCATTAAATATAGAAGCTAATAACTCTCTTTTACAATAGACTTTTTTAAACTTTCGCGATTCGAACACATATTTTATTTGATTTGAAATGGGTTTTTTCGCGGTAATTATATATTTAATGAGTAAACCTAGATATTATAAACTAAGTACTCACTATGTCCCGACGTTTCAGACTGGTTGCACAGCCTGTGGTCACGGGAAGACTCTCTTTTACAATTAATTTCTTATAGTCAATATGGCCTTTGACAATTAATTTTTATAATGTTGCACTACTGGATTTTAATTAACTTATATTTTAATGAAATGTTTCTAAAAACAGCAATTGAGGAGTAGTAAATTATCCTAGTTTATAAGTTTAATTTAAATTCATTTTAAATACGCTTACCACGTTAAAAATCTATTTCGTTTACGAGAAATATAAATACATACGTTGTCGAGATTTAAAAATTCACCCAATATGTCGAATTATTTATTGACGCAAAGAGACACTGTGAAACGACTGCCCAATACCGAGTTGCTCTTTTCACTTCGCTATTGTCCAATGTTAAAATTGCAGGGTTGTTTACGTTCAGCTAGTTAAGACGTTATACAACTTTTCATGATGCGTTAAATTACTGTCGCCCCCTAAGTTCTGGAATTATGTCAGTCTACATGTTTATAAGCAAAAAACTATTAGAAAGTGTAATTTTTCTTTCATTTTTAGTACATACTTTCAAAAAAAAATTGCAAATTTTTTATGTCAATTCGATATCCTTGCTAAAACCATCATTGACGACCGATCTACTAATAAGAGTAAAAAATTAAAAATCTGTCAGAAAAATAAGAAACAAAGAAGGGCTATCTTCTGGATCAGAAATCCTAGACTTTCAAATGCATTTTTCATGAAACGATTTTTTTCGTAACTAGTTACTAGAACATGCGTGTAGCGGTTTTTTTCTTTTTAGAGTCAGATACGAAAATATTAATTTTTTTTTCAATATATCAAAAATCATTAAAAGAAGTATGTTTAATATAAAACAATACACGTAGTGTAATAAAATGATTGGTTTTACTTTCTTTGTAAAGATATTTTGCCACAAATTTTAAATAAATTTCCAAGAAGTGAAATAAAATATCACGTTCTAAAAGTTATCGATATATCCATTAACGATTGACGACTCATCTGCAAGAACTAGTCACCTAATCACGCTTCATATACAGTCAATGATAAGTTCCATACATTACTAACAAGCGAACCTCACACAATATAGCCGTGTTATAGTCCATTTATAACATAGTTGCAATTGCCTGAACGCACCCATGTCACAAATTTTGATGATTCTGCCACAAACTTTGCATAAATGTAGATGAAATTAAATAAAATGTCACCTTTAATGAACAGTGCTTAATAAATAGATAAGACATGTATTGATATAATCATACACGATTAAGGACCCACCTGCAAGGACTAGTCACCTAATTATGCTCCATATAAAGTCAACGACAGGTTTGATACATTATTACCATGCGAACCTCACACAATATTGCCGTATTATAATTCATTTCTCGTAACACAGTTGCAATTTCTTGAACATACCGATGTCACAAATTTTGATGATTCTGCCACAAATTTTGCATAAATGTCGAAGAAATTAAACAAAATGTCACTTTAATGAACAGAGCTCAATAAATATATAAAAAAACTTATCGATATAGCCATTAACGATTAACGACTCACCTGCGAGAACTAGTCAATTTAATGACACTCCATATACAGCCAATGACAGGTGCGATACATTACGACCGAGCTAACCTCACACAATATTGCCGTATTATAGTTAATTTCCGTTCATTTATCTATAAAATTAAACAAATGCGAGCAATAATCGCAATTGCGAGTTTCCTTATATCAACGGAATAATCGTACATCGACGAGCGTTAATAGGCATAACATACCACCCGAGGAGGATTAATGAACTAGTGGACTACTGAATATTACTATGAAGCGAAATAAGCGGCGATAGAATTAGATTAAATGCAACGAACGAGTAAATTGAGTCCGTTTTAGAATCAACATGATTTTTGTGGTGGAATTTATACAAATTACAATTTCGTAAAGTAGAATAGACCAAATAATGCATGCGCGTAGCTTTCCCATATAGAACAATAAATCATTATTTTCTCCTACACCTTAAGAAGAAGTTGAACAAAAGCCTGTATTTTACATCATATAGAAGTAGTGCAACAGAGACAATCCTATCTTTCTTGTCGTGTTCCACAAAACCGTAACCATCGTATTCAGGTATTTGATCGACGGGTGATGGTACTAAGATGAAATGTAAACTATTGCTAACACCATTTACAATAATATTCACTTTGTAGGTGAGGTATTTTCCTTTACCATTTTATCGGCTGTGTTATCACGACATAAGGTTCGTTTTAATTTTTTGGTTCTAGTTTTCGGAAACTTTGCGATTTACATTGGCATTGAGATTATGGAGTACTTTAGCATTCCTTTATAAAATTTTTACATCTAAAACTAGAAGACGTATAAAGAACCCTGTGAAAAAGCCGTGTGAAACTAAGTTGCAGGTAATTTTGATTTTCAAACAACCCTCTTTGTATCTTGACTCTGCTATCCAAGATATATAAAATATGTCTTTTATACCAGTTTTTGAGTTTTCATGAAGTTAATAAGGTAGTCTCTTAAAAATGCTGAAAGATTAGGAAAATGCCAGTATTACTTAGCCTATTTATTAAATGTTATTGCGTGGTTAACAGCAAACGGATCAGAACGGACTAGCAACGGTTAAGTTTTAACATTGGTATTTTCATTTGCATAATTGGAATTTTCTACAAAATGTAATAAAATATTATAAATACATAAATTGAAAACAACAAATTTATAGGAAGTTATTACGCATCAGAGTCTAGACAATTCTCTTTTACACGACACCTAAACAATGGCGTCATAACATATCGAAGCAAAAAAGCTCAAACAAACAGTGCAGCCTCATATCAAAACCGGCCCGGCTGGCAGGTCTGGCCGAGTCCGTGTCCCGAACGACCAATGTCCTCTCCGCGCAAGATTAAGGTTACTAGCAAACAATGAATACCTCGAGCGACCGCTCATTGAAACTTGACTGTCAGGGTCGCTCGCCCGCAGGTGCCTACTATGAGTCACAGAGCTTAGCTAAACGACTTCTCTGTCACTACTCCAGGCACCCAATAGTCCTAACCAGCTAAGGTTCTGGATAAATGATCATATACCAGCAGCTTTCTCATTGAAGCGAGTGATCTTAATGAAGCAATTATTGCACTTTTTTATTTATGCCTACAGTTACATTTTTTTAGCAATTTTTACATGAAATAAATATATTGAAATGGTACTAAATAATAAAATACTAATATATTAAATGTTATAATAACCTTTTGATTGGGCGCATCGCCAGCTTTAGTTCGGCACTAATTATTATATATGGATATTTAAAAATATAAAATACTTCAAAGGTAAAGACATTGTTCAAGTATACGTATTTACCTCCGCTACAATATAACGACCAAATAATGATTATCAATAGCAACTAAATTAAATAATAATAAACTATGATACTTTGTTACTTCTGAAATATTTACTCAATGCGAAATGCGCCACCGGAGATTGGTTTGATAACGGAAGCAATTCGATGTAGCTATTTTCAATTCTATTATACAGTCATGTAAATAACAATACTACTTTAAAAGAACTTGTTATCAGTTATATTACACTAGTCGAATATTGAAGATATTAAGAATTGGAAATTTATGTCGAAATATTTTGTTCGAATATCTCGAAAAGTTGTTTAACGATTTTCTCGTTATAGAGTGCAGGTTGCGCGGGTAAGATATGTGACATTTTTATATATGTTTAATAATTTATAGATTTTATAGAAGCTATTTAAAGATTAAGAGGGCTGTAAACTTGATGGTCTAAAGTTCCAAGCGTGCCATATATACCTAAACCATAAAACTACTACATATATTTAAGACATTTACGGGAGGGTCTAAAGTAGATATTAAAGAATATTATATATTCTTTATTATATATAATAAAAAATATATAAAGAGAAAGGTAGCAGCAAATGTGCAAACCGGTCGCAACAAATGTGTATCATGTAAATTTAATACGGCTCTTGGTAAAATATTCTATATTGATGTAGCAAAATAATCAAAATAAAATCCAATTAAATCTCACTCAAGCTATTAATTAAATAATTCTAAACTCTGATTTCTGAAGAGTTTAAATAAATAACTTTTCAGTTAAGTGAAGTTGGTACTAGTGAACTTTTATTCACTGTCCTCGTATTCGTTTCGTGCATTTGGGGTCTCCTAGTTATGCTTCTCCAGCTTGTTCTATTCTAGGTTCTCGATATTTCTATTTGAGCATCATTTTGGGTCTATTTTTCCGTACCCCACCATTTTCTAACAACTTTTCGAAAGTGCCTAGAATATATGTGTTTTTTAGAAGATCCGTTATGTTGTGTTGGTGATTTATTTTAATATATTCACCTCAGCTGCGTGTAAATTACTGGCTCGTTGATTTTTCAGAAGCCAATCTGTCATGCTATATTAGAAGACAGAAGGAGATCTTCCGTCTTGAACTTCACAGCAGGTTGGACTGCACCTTTATAGATTTACCTTTGTTACGGACTGGCATTGTCTGCCATATTATACTCCATACAGTTTTCTCCATTTTATCTATCTAAAACCGGGTAACATCACCGTCTATCAAACCGCCATTATAGATATTAGAGGCCTGATATTTGAAACTATCGATATACAATTTTATACGATTTTTAAATATTGAGATCGATAGCTATGACCGTTTGTATCTGTATTTTTGTTTTACCTCTCTTTGTTCAGACATCCTGTTCACCACGCACATTTGTATGAAAATGCAGATGAGATTAGCATAAAAACAATCGCAATGGAATCTACATACTGGAACGTGATCAAACTTTAGACGCCCGATGCCGTAAAAAACCGTTCGCTCATAACACCGCGCAAATAATATAGATTTGTGGCTTAAACGTGATTTATGCGAATACGTAGAATAAATATTTATTTGCACATAATTTTATTTATAGCTCATGATTCATAGTAAAATAGTTAACGACCTGCACTAACGGTACCGAATTGTGAGGCATTAGAATTATAATATGAGAAATGATATTGTTATAAATCAATTGTGACACAATTTTTTAAGGTATCCAATTTATGTTTAGAATCTATGAAGACGATGTAACCCATGCGGGTTAAATATATTTATGTGTACCTACCAATGCGAACGCTAACAATCCTTTATTTTAATTGCCCCTACTTTATATAAAATAAACCATGAGCTTTCAAAAACAAGGAGCTAATTATAAGCTTTCAGTGAAAAGTCTACTTTTGCTATAGTGAGATGTTCCTGTACGGATTTTATCCCGCTTTACGTGTATTAAAATACACATACATATTATATTATTTTCATACCGCATTATATTTAACGTTTTGCCGGTTCATCAAGTTCGATTCATTGTCATCAATCCTCTATTTTATAATAAATTTATGGACTTTGGTGAGTTTTAACCACAAGAAATAGTTTTACACAAACAAAACGCGTATAAAATCCTTTAATTCATAATCAGCACATCGAAGTCATTTAATGTTTAGTAGGGTATTTGACTGATGTCAATATTTTTTGTAAAAATGTTTTAAAACTGTACGATAGGCTTAAAAAAACATTATGATGAAAAATATAATGCATATAACAAACAATTAATCGAATCTTCTAAATAGGAAAAAGTGTCAATTTTTTTGTTCATTAAATTGAAAAAGTAAATGATGAATTTAGTTTCCACACAAAAAAATTAGGAAATTATAATAAGCAATATACAACTTAAATGCAATATGTAACGAGATACTAAACATATTTAATAAACTCCCTTACAATGGACGCTAATTAACTGGCCAGTGACGTCATAAGCCAGTTGTGTTTTGCATGGGGTGTTTTTGCGCGAATCGTACTTCGTCAGTTTTTAAGTCGTAATAACTTTTTAATGAAAAGTCCTAGATGCGATATATTTATTTTAATCATTTTTAATGTTATTACTTATCCTATTTGAGTAACAAAAATATAGTCATATACCCTATTTTTGTTAATTTTTTCTCCATTGCTTAGTCTTAATGAGTTATTTATTTTTTTAATTATATTAAAGTCATTGTTTAATTTAAATTATAAATATATAGTAATTTCTGGTTTACTATTTTTGTATTTCTAATACGGTCAAAAAATAATCTACCTCTATAAGTTGTTTTGTGAGTCGGTATTAAAAAATAAAGATTCAAAAATTTCGGCGAAATGGGCGAACTTTCTAAAACTTATTTAATATTTTTTTATAATGATCCTACAATTAACGGAGCGAGATTGTAATAATCTGCAAATGGCATTGCCAACCTTAATCGTCTTCCACAAATCGTCGCCGCAACAGTTGTATATCTCCGACCTGAGCAATGTCACTCCTCCTAATAATGAACATAACTTACACGGTTCGCCGCCCGCCCACAACATGCTTATTCCGTTTCCCATTAAGGAGACATGTCTAATTAACGAATTACACAACGATCAGCCGTGTCTCGAGGCGGGGCTCGCTACCGTTGTACAGAGTTGTACTGGTGGTTGCAACGGTCAACCAATAACTCGTTATACACGATCCGAACTATTACCGGGTGCGGAGTGCGGGTGGGAGAATCGCGTAGTCTGTCGTAAAAAGATACCTAGTTTCCATTGATGACGGGGATCAGACTGATTTAATACTAAGCATATTTTATATTTTAAAATGGTTATTTTTTTCTTCTGGCTTTTCGTTATAAGTCAATCATCTGCCAGACCGTTTCAAATTATTGCGCTTCAACTATATTATTCTCTTTTTTATTAATTGAAATTTTATAGTGGTCCATATAATAAAAAAAAATAGTAAAATAATTAAGTTTAATTTTAAAATTAATTCTAAATTTAATTTCACAAATGAATGGTCCGCCATTTTATTTTTCTACTGGCTTTCCATTGTTCTTGTATTAAGCTATATGAGATAATTTCTAACGCGCGTACATAAGTACATATGACTTTTTTATCTATATTTATGAAAATTTATATTTTAATATTGTGACGTTATAATTTCAAATTATCTTGTCTATGTCTCCGCCTCTTTTGTTGCTTATTTGGTGTTTGTTTCTCGTCCATGGGGTATCAAATAATTATTGTCTTCGACCATGTATCGTTTTCATATCTTTCAAAACTTTATAAAATGAGAGATTTCAAACTGAGTTGAATTTATTATCGTCGAGATAAATGTTAGCGTAGGTGCGGGGACCGCAGCCATTTTAACTCGGGGGTTAAATATCAAAATTCAATAATTATATATGTGATTGTGAATAATTATATCAGATGCTAAGGAAATGATAATGAAATTACAACCCATCAAGTTTAGTTTCACAAAATATGTTTACTTGAGAATCAATAATTATATAGGTATTATTCACTGGTTATCCCGAATACCAAGAGGTCAGAAAAAGACCGTAATAATAAACTAACTATAAAGAAATATATACAAACACAGAAACATTATATAAATATTTGTCTATATTCATATAAACGTTTCCAGAGGTCGCTTGAAAAAGTTCTTCTTGTAATCCTAATCTCTTCTTAATTCCATAGTAAAGCTTTGTTATCTAAGATATATTTTGATTTGTACATTCTCTAATAGATTGGAGTCGTAATAATTTTTTACAGTCTATTATATTAATACATTTTTCAAATTTAACCGTCGGGTTGACTGGATGAAATTAATCATATGGCAGTAAGTACATTAAAGTTTGAAAATAATGTATGGTATTTTATAAGGATTTCGTACAAAATTGTTATTCAAACTGATGTTGTCCCATATCTATCTAATATGTGGATCAATTTTATCAAAGTGCGCGAAAAGCGAAAATCTTATCTCGGAACCCATTTTGTATTTGTTCGCACATGTAAGGTCATTAAAACGCAGGGCCAAGTAGTGGCTGCCGGACGCAGCCTCGTGTTAATTGCTATCGTCATTATGGGCGGTTTACTTTATTATTAGGGACGATATGTATTACAATGCTGTGTTTGCGCGGATTGCTAAACGGCACTTTGCGTTCCCGTTGCTGCAGTACGCTCTGGAATGTGGCAGGTGCGATAATCGGTACATACCATCTCGAATAAATCATACGCTGGTTGCTAATCAGTTGCGCTCGGAAATCAGAGAGTTGTACTCTCTACTCTCCAGCAATAATAATTTGAATCAATGTTGCGACAAGTAATTTTGTGGCTAACTTTATAAACGTTCTTTTGCTTAAAATGAAAATCGTACAATTTTGAAGTTAAACAAAATTTTAGTCTAATTAAATTAGTGTGTTTAGGATTAGGTTCCTCCAAATGAAAAAACAAAAAAAATGGGAACTTTAGAGGAACATTTTGCTGCACATCCTACCGCCCGTCTCTGTGTCAAAGGCCATTTTCGAAAACGGCTTGAGCTATGAATTTGAAATTAATATCGTATATTGATGCCTATGGCCTTACATTGTTGTGAAAAATTCAAGTTTTTCTGGTTTACGCGATAAAAAGATATGGCTCTTTTAAACATATTTTTTGTTATTTATACCGTCATCAAAATCTATAGGGTACTTTTGGTCGACTTACAATCTTCGAAATTAGGCCATATATACCAATTTGGTATATCAATGTGGTATATCTTATAGCATAAATAAAGGAAAAAATTCAAAAATTAATGATTTCTGATCCTATGTGGAGTTAAACAATTCTTCTTATTATGCGCTGTGAAAGATATAGTAGGCAATACTTACCAACGTTACAAAAAATTATAATTTTGTAAATAATTCACTAGAAATATTATGTACCATTAAATGATTACAGACGACTAAATGTATACGGAATCCTCGTAGAGCGAGTTCTACTCATTTCATCAAATATTTTCATCAAACAATACATACAGCACGACGCGGTTAACACCTCATTTGATCTTGAATAATGATGTATTATTCTGAAGAAATAAAAACTGATTACATGTGGAGGTTCAGTTTATAATAATGCATTGTTTAAATATAATTAATAATGACAAATTGTTGAAAATAAAAAAAAAAATTTTATTTCAATTATTTCCCCTTAACAAATTAAAAATTCTTGCTCCACCAATTAATCAAAATTAATATTTCTGATAAATTCCCGTTTTCCTAAATCATCGGTCAGTTTTATTTAAAAAATAATGAAATTCTTTAATATAACATTGATCGATGTAAATACGCTACGTGCCTGCTTGATCTTTTCCGCGTCGGCCTGAGAAATTCTTGATCCATCGTATTCTAAAAATAACTACAGTTAAGACAAATATATTCAAATCAATTTATGGAATTTTCGTTTCGTATGCAGCGCGTAAGTACTGTGTGGGTCGCGCTGCGCATCGCAATGAACGTTGAAGGATGTTCAAAGTGAGGTAAACCTCATGTTTACGAGCGCAGATATATATATATATATATATATATATATATATATATATATATTTATATGTGTGCGTGTGTGTGTGTAGAAAGATGTGTGTAGACAGTTGACTTCTTACACACACCATCGTATTGATCGCGGAACATTAACCTTTTGAATGACGACTTTGTGTCGTTTCATGCGTTTCTACAGTTTTTTTATAACTACTTTATTTCCACTTAGCAATATACAGGTACTTTCGATTGAACTATTCATATTTTTCAGAAATATAAAACACATTTGCATAATTTAAGTTTTTATTCACCACGGAGAACTGGAAATGTGAGCACGTATATAATTTTCTTCAAAAGCAGAAGACAACAGTAACATGATGAAAAAAAAAAGAGTTACAGTGTCGAACACTGCCACCATTATTTTCATGAAAACTTTATTAGCGTATAGAATACGGAAAGTAAACAAAAATTATTGCGTGCAATCATTTAATTAACTTATTTGCAATTTATTTTATCACATGTGAAGTGGGCTTTAAAATTATTTGAATACCTCTTGTAAATGTCAAATCGATCGGTCGAAAATCGTGTGTTCAATTAGGAAGTTGCCAGCTCACGACATCCGACTGCCACGAATGTCGGAGCAAAATAGACGAACTTTTATTCAAACTTTTTTTTAAAGCGAAACTGAGATAACGCTATGCCTACTTTTAGATGAGATACTGAAGTTTGAAATTGCTTCGACAGAAACTGTTGTTCATTTGGACGCATTTGAGAAAGAGGTGGTGTTAGTATTTTACTACTCTGAAGCATTACTCTATTGTCTAGATAACGAGAGATTGGAAAGAAGAGTTCTTAATATTTGATACGGCTTATAAATTTCACTGCAATGTGCTTATGGTGGAAGAAAAAAACTATTAGCGTTCTGTAATGAAATATTCTATTTATAATCCAGACGCCTTTTTGGACAGTCTAACAGGGAAAGATTTAAATAATACTCAACAATGTGATATCAGACAATAAAATATTTGTTGAAGATATAAATATTAAATAATAAAATAGAATTGGGACTCTTTGAGCGGAAAAATATTGGATTAGACAGATAAGAAAGATTTGTTAGATTGTGGTGTACACTGAAATAACAAAAACGAAATTACACAAACATGCTTAGCTTATTAATAAAAAAAAAATAAGAAACGGCAATTAGATAATATACTGTACTTGGCAAAGTAAACATAGTGCAAATATGTATATAAAAAGGAGAAAGTGAATATACATTAATTTGTAACAATTATTGTATTGCGTCGTATTAATCTTGTACATCAATATTTACAGCAGTCACTGTCCCTATAATATCGATAAATAATATTGAACATATTTGGTATTCATTTTGTAGAAATTGATTATTCACAATTATTATTTAGCTTTAATCTTAACTATAATCTTTGCTAATAGCCCACCTGAAGATGTAATACAACGAAACCTAAACGGTCGTGGTAAAGAATTTAAATAAAGTGGAAATAATACTACACCACGTAGTTTCATTTAATTGTGTCGATAAGTAATGACATGAAAATTTCAAGTATTATGAAGTAAACTACTGGAGGAAAAATCTGTTAAGTACAAGTACAAGTGGCACTACGAAGGTTCCGTATGCACTTAGGCATACATAAACATTGTGTATTTTTCCCTCTCATACAATAAAATTATATTATCATAAAACTAAGTCACACTTGACCTAAAATTTGACTATGCCAAAATTGTTTCCATAAAACCAGACCCAATGGCACCTAAAACAGTTCCCTATATCTGCTATAGTTTTGGATTTCCCTATACTGTCCCAGTTAAAAAAAAACACACTGTATAATAGTATTTCTATTAAACTATTTACAAATATTATAATTATTATATTTACTGCGTATAAATATTGATTTATTATATATTCCACAGGCATAAAAATATCATGAATACCTTAAAAAACTATAAAATTTTGCTTCATCGCATTCTGGTAAACTAACCTTAGACTAAGTCTAACCTTAGACTGTAAGTAACGTTGTTTTTTTTACAATTTTTACTTTAGCAGAATAATACAAAGGAACATAGTTTTTGTGGATTTTTAGCAATATCTCTAACATAATCTTGGATAAAGTTAAACTTTCTAAAATGTCTACATACATATTTTTGAGTGATTACTATTGAGCATAGGTTAATATGCATTAAAACTATGCCAAATATCAAATTTCTACGTCAAACGATTTCTGGGAAAAACAGCTGTGACAGACGGACATATGAGTGATGCTATAAGGATTCGGTTTTTACTACTTCATATACGAAACCCTGAAATTGATAAAAAAAATCGATCAATATTACAAGTGGGGTTAATATCGCAGGGATTTCCCGTTGAATGGAATCATGATCAATATCTAATATTCTGGATTGAATAATGTAACGTGTGTACAAAACAGCATTAAACTTGATGTCTTCATTTAAAAATCAAAGAGAAGAAAAATTAACTGAACAACCGTCATGAACAAAACAATTTTTTTTATTCGTTTTGAAAAGACCGATTTTTAAAAAACAGTTATAGCTATTATTATCGCAGTGAGATATTAATAATATTAGTAGCCACATTGCTAAAGGTCAGCACTATCATTGTAGTTATAATAAGAGTACATGACTCTTGACAATTATTTTTCAATTATTTTTGATGTAGAAATAACAAATAAGTTCATAAACACATTTCTCGAGCAGTCAAAAGCACAGATACGACCTTTCGACGTTAACGGACGAGTCTTGTGCAAATCGCAATCAGGTTCCAATCGAAAGTGAATCTTGTTAGTCGAACGCGAGCCGATGCCTTACATGGAACCGATCAATTTTAGTCAATTGTCACACAATGGACGGGCGGTGAGACGGCCGCGCCGCACAGAATACTCTGGCTGGTACCATCTCCGTGGGAGTTTGCGTCGGATTGACGTGCTTTTCGACGTGTTAAAACTGAGAGTAAATCTGATTTCCAACGTTTTTACGTAATAGGTTAGGCGTTATAGATCGAGAGTACCGATTGTTTTGTGTTTGGTGAATACGAAAATAGTTGCTATTATAACTATAGCACCAAGTCACACCTCGACACTCCATACTAGCGAACAGATTTTATTTCCTACACTATTGCATACGTACTCGCCTATCCGTATCCGTTTGTGAGTGTGCGTAATTTAATGTAGGGCTGTCAGCGGCGTGCAGATACAGAATGTTTACTATTACTACATATCAATCTCGGTCATTGCGGCCATCGCGCTGATCGAGCGAGTTAACGCTATACGTCAGCAGCATAGCTCTTTCTCTTTCTAATCAAAAGCGTCGATCGAATGACTGTCTCGATAGCACGCTGGTGCAGTAACGTCATACTGGGGCGCACGTCTTTATTATTACCGAATTGTAAAAATGAAATTATGTAAATAAATATTTTATACTGTACATTTAATTGAGTGAAAGTGATTTGATAATAATAATATTAAGATAGAATTTGAAAAAAGGTAGTGTGGATCCTAAAAACAAAATAAAATTGTAAATGAAAATAAATTTTGTTCATTTATAAATGTGATACACTGGAATAAGGTCTTCATTGTACTTTTGACTCTTAATAAACCATCGTTTTCCAACCACATCGCATTAAAAAAAACAATGACTTTTAAGAACAGTTTGTACTTTAAAACTGCTCACGTTTGTAGACATAAAATTATAGGTACTAACCAAATAAGTTGGTGATACAAAACAAAATTATTTACAACATACAAAAAAGGGAGACAATATCCTATCCTTATTGATTTTGTTGCTTTCTAATAAATCGTACACAGCGCAATAACGGACCGTTTTATTGAATGATTATAAATAGTTATCAATTAAGACTGAATTACACAAGTTAAACTCAACCAAACATCGCAAATTCAAAAATATGCGCACGCAACAAGCGGCAATCTAGGAACGCGTACTCTTGATCGTACTCGTTATCTGCGGTGACGTCAAACTGGCGGGGGGAGCTGAGTGTCGCCTCTTTACGCAGTAATAGTTAATATTCTTTAACCAAGGTGCTTTTTGAGGTTACCTCGCTGAGCACTAACGCGTTATGTAAAAGCGCAGACAGAAACATTTTTCTTCAAATCAAATCACTTGTTACATCAAAAATATTGTAAGGTATGAAATATAACAAGCTACGAGAATAATTTTATTATCTTAATATATATTTTTAACTGCGACTTCTTTTTAAATCGCAATTTTTGGAAGTCAGTATCAGGTTAAAGCAACTTAATAAATAACCAAGTAAATGAAAACTAATATTATCAACAAATTCATTATAAAACTTCAAACACGCGTTATAAGACTGAACCAAATCATAACGCGAGTTTAAAGAAATCGAAAACCCTCTATTGACTATAAAAGTAACTGTACCTACCTTTCGTAACAAGCAACGAAAGCCCGCATGTTTGCTGATATACTATATCATTAAGTGAATGCGAAATTAATATGACGGCATAAATAACCGTATTATTATATGCGGGTAACATTTATTCCAATTTTTTTTGGCTTTAATGCAACATAAAGTGGACTTACAAGTGTAATGAGAGTAATCTTTGCTATCAGAGAAATGTTTTCCAATTAACAGGGACCAAGGAATTTAAATAATCAGTTGAAGTGCAAAAGATTTTATTTATCATATTTCAGATATTTTTAATATAAACAAGAACTGTACATATAATAATAAATATTAAGAAAATGGTTTGACATGTTAAAAGGATTAGGTATGAAGGAAACAGGATGTTGACCAGAAGAACAGGTATATTCAGTCATAAAATTCTTTTAGTGATTTGTTTTGCAATCAAGTCCATTTATATAACATAGGCGAGTTTTAATTTTGTAATAATATAACAGGAGATCCTACTTTCAAAATAAGTTTATGAGTCTGAGTTCCAGTTAGATTTAAATATTTTAAAAATTCGACTGAAAAATGTATGGTTTCTTCGTATTATAATATTGTGTCAATTTAAAAATGTGTTAATTTCAGCATAAACATTGTCAAATATATTGATAAACATCGACATCTGAAAGCATATATGGATTGCAATCCTATAAAAGAAAGATTCTTGAAAGCACGAATGATGTTAAGAAATTAGAAGCATGCCTAGTTTTGTTGTAATAATAACTTTAAATTTCAATTAAATGAAACTACGTGATGTATATTATTTCTACTTTATTTAAGTTCTTAACCACGACCAAGATTTCGTTGTATTACAACATCTTCAGGTGGGAAAAGCAAAGATATTTGCTAATAGCCCACCTGAAGATGTAATACAACGAAACCTAGGTCGTGGTAAAGAACTTAAAGAAAGTAGAAATAATACTACATCACGTAGTTTCATTTAATTGTGAAATAATGAATTTCTACATAATTAACGTCAAATATATTTAAACTTTAATCTTATAATATGGTCTAAATCATAATAGCCGGTATTTTATGTAATATAGTTTTTGATTTAGTTTTCATTAATAATATCCCTGAAGACACCTGAGCATTTTTTCTAAAATAAAAGGGGTAGCAAATAAATTGGTACTTTTATTAATTGAGAATTGTATTCAACTACTTTCTTCTTTAATTTATTGTCCTCTACGCCTTAAAAAATAGGTCCGTAGCCTGTAAGAAATTTTGCCTACCAAGTAAAATTCAGTTTTGTACCGTATGTGTTTATGTGCAAAAATTACCATTTGACTTTATAGATTTGTAGACGGTATTAGTCAGTGTAAGACTACATAAATTGTGGGTGCGTCCTTTTCCAGCTACCGTTATTCGAGGCTGTTGATATTTGGTTACATATTCATGTTGACCTATTGGCTATTGATCACCAATGACGAATCTCAAACATAAAAAGAAGTATTTAAAAAAATACCACGTCCGAACCTGGAATACTATTAAACGTTACTATGATGTACACATAAGTGAGTTTTAATATGCCAACCAAAGAACGTACTAAACGTTCTTTTATTGCAAAATAAAAACACTTCCGACATTCTAACGACGTTCTGAAATGGCAAAGCTCCTTGTCGTTAAAATGCGTATGACATCACTTGTTCACGACTAATTGATATTATTTGGTCAATTTTTATTGCAAAATCAAAGTTTGTTCCAAATAAACGTCTACTTATACGGAACCGGTTACGACAAGTTACACATTTCTGCATTCACCTCGATCGCCGCCCATTCACAGCCGTGTCCAAATCGCGCCGCCGCCGCTCTGACTCATTCACACGTCCACGCAGATCGACCCGCCGAGAGGCGATGCCCGACGCAACGTTTCACAACCACTCGACATTGCCGTAAACAAAAACTCACGGCTCCCCGTCCACATTGGTTCCGGCAGATGAAACCTAGGTCTGTGGGTAGGGTTACCTGCCGTCAGGTGCCTGCCTGACTCACGAGGCCAGACGGCGAGCTTTTATAGAGGCATTTTTATTGCTCTGTGAATCATATTCACAATCAGATACATCTCAATATAGAAACAACTGTTCTAGATTTCGAATTGTTTTAATAGATTGATTTTAATGAATCAATCTAAGGGGAAACGTATTAAAAGAACTGCATGGATGTAGCGTACTTTAAAAATGAAATTACATTTTATTATAAACAAAGGATAAAAGGGACATATTAAGATAATTATGTAATAAAAAAAAGGAATTAATAGAAAATTTAGAATATTTCTTTTGCGGTGGAGGGCTCTGAAAAAATTCGGACGGTGGCTTGGGATTATTTTCGGACTCTTTTCAATTCTACGTTACGCGTTAGTCGAAAGCGTGAATGAAACATCTTATAAATGTGTGATTGTATCTTTATTTCATTGCCACTTTGTTCCGGATGCGCTGTCCGTTCTGTTTAGTTCTTCAGATTACATGCGTCAATAATATACTTAGTAATCAAATATCCTTCGGAGATGTAACATCTTCCATTTCTTCTAAGAATAATTGATAACCACATATAAAAAAAAAACTTGAGAGGTGTCCTTATCGCGCGTTGCGAAAGGTGGCTAGACGGAAAAAATTAAGACCAAAAGTTGTAACGACACTTTTTGCTATAGTTGCTAGCGGGCGCGCTACAAGGGCGTGTGCGCGTGTTTCTCTGTCTGTCTCTCTCTCTCTCATAGAAAGCGAGCTAGTTATTTTCGTTTCGTCTTTCTATTTCGCATTGAACAATGCGGTGTCGCGACGATTATTTTTGTTGAGTGTATACAGGTTTTTTGTACATAATAAATAATAAAAAATAATAACAATAATTATTAATATAACTTAAAAGAAATAAAATTTTATTACAATTCCTTCACTAATTAATCGAAAGGAACTTCGTTCCATCCGGGTGTCCCTTGACACCTCTCAAATTTTTTTCCATTATTCCGTTCAATGCAGAAGGAATAGTAACCCTACTTACGAGCAAATAGACGGCGTTCGGACGCACTTTTAACTGACACGATAATTCGCAATTATATAAGCCTTTACCGCCGCGCTGGTCAGCCACATTGATTCGCCAATTTGTTTGTATTAACATGATGCTGTGTGTGTTAGCGTTTTACCACGTGAATTAGCGTAGAGCTGCGTGTCTGGTGAGTGCAACGAGCTAGGACATTTAGCTTGTAGCCTCGGGCACAAAATGTCAAATTGGGAAATATCGTCATTGACGAGTCGGTTGCACGCAATTGGACGCTGTTTCACCAATGGCTCTTGCGTAAAGCGTATACTAATTCACGTCAATTCGTGAAACATGTCACTCGACTAAAACTATTCTTAATAATGACTTCTGATACACAGTCGTGAAGAGTTTTAGTGATTCGTTAGACATTTCGAATTCAAATTGTTGTTTTTAATAATTTTATTTTACGTTTATCGATAGTTTGTTACTGACTGACGATAGAAACAAATATAAATGGTGGTATTTAAACAAAAAAAAATATATGATGACACATAATTAATATGAACGCAGAAAATACACTCCTTCGTCATATTTAGGATGTATTGGATTAATTGTGAGAATTATTGGAAAGACGGCCTAAATAAACATATGCCTGTAACGAATCACAAGATTCGTGCAGCAATCTGTTTGAAATTACTGCAATCAATAGACCGAAGATAAATTTATTTCAAACTATTGTGCAATTCCGAGAACATCTCATAGTTTTCCAGTGACTGCGGCGTAGCGGTACAGTGGTCATTAGATGAGTCACTGATACCTGCTTCTATTCTTAGACAAAAAAAAACTTAGGCAAAGCCAATAATAATGACGCAAACATGTTCGTCTCGCCGTTATGTGGGCCACCGCGATGATACCTTATTTTATCCGATTAACTTGACTTATAAATTTAAGTGTTATAATTGGTCAATAGGACGCACGATGTTGGAAATGGTTGAATATATTAAAATAGTATATAAATATTCATATTTAGAGAACACGTCCGTAGAAAAAGCTTATCAATATATTTAGAAGAATTAACTAAATTTTTAACTTTTAAATTCATTTTAATTGATTTTCATAGGATATTCACATCTCAGAACACGTATGGAATAGTTTTAAATCAATCTGTGTTATTATTCCTTATTACGATGCATTTAAATCAGCGTCATAAAAAACCAAACGTAGATTTAGAAGTAAAACTTCTTTAACCCTCTATTAGTAAGTAATAAAATCGTTTCTTAACGCAACGACATGTAGGTAACACTATTTCAACGCCATCTCTCGTTCACTGGCAGGAAACTTGACTAATTTCTAAAGGTGGACGAGGAATGAATGGAAGTAGTATAACATAATATTATACTTAAATTATTCGTTATAAGTAAAATTCCAATATTATCTTTCCATTTGAAAATTTAAAAAAATTGTGATTATGTAGCCTCATTAGTTTTACGACCTATTTTAATATTGTTATTGATTATGTTTTCTTTGGACAGTGTTTGTGATATGAATCGTATTCGAGGAAGATAGCGAGAGGCCAGGCTAATTTGGATCGTTTCGATTGTTTTTTTTATAAGTAGCTCACGTTGCATATTATGATCCTATTTTAGTGTTACTATCCAGGTACATACAGTGGAAACTAAAAACGTGTAATGTGTGAAAGAGACCAAAACTTATGTTCATCAACTCGTGGGAACTCAACATGTTATTACCTATATAAATTTATGTGTGAAGGTTGACCAGTTTTTGCCAGTGACCAAGTCCAATAGGATTTCTAGTAAAAGAACCAATTTATAAAGTCGTATGTTAATATATATGTATCTATAGATTTGTTCATATTTAATTCATGACGTTATCTTAGCGCGATTTAAATATTTAAATTGCAATCTATTGGAAATGATATCCTGTAGTTATCTACAATTAATATTGAAACATTATATTTATATTTACCTCTGTATGTATATATTTATTCCACAATTTTAAAAAGTATTGGAACAAAAATGGTAGTAAAATTTAATATTTGAAACATGTTGATAAACGATTACACTTTATAATGTTTTTGAGTTAAATTTTTTGTGTTGTATTATCCTGCTTCATGCTGCCTTCTATCTCATAATTTGCAAATTTTTAGTTTCTATTTTTCGTTATTTGTTTAGGTATATAGGCATAAGAAAGAAATAAAAGACACATTTCTGTAGGCAGAGGTTTAACTAAAAACTCGTGACTGCAAATGTATATCTCTCGATTTGATAACTGAATTATTAGTGTAATAACGTGTAACATTGCACTAAGTTCATACAGCAATTTATTTGAAAAACAAAATATAATTACGTAAACTTTTTGGGAATTGAAAGCAGTGAACCAAACCGTTTCACTTGGTGACTTTGTAAAATATTGTTTAGGGGATTTAAATTTTAGACGCGAAGGCCAGGGTGAGGTAATATGTTCTTATGTAACTTGGCTGCCACGGTCTGGTGCATACATTCAGTGGTGCGTGGTCATTGTGGGAAGATTTTTTTGAAGGGTGGGCATTGGAGAAGCGTAACCGAACAGAACTAAATAGAAATGACAGGGATAGGGTAGATAAAATTAAAAAGACTATAACAAAAAACGTATTTACTATTCATACAGGTGATTCTCTGTATTAAACTGAGTAGAAACTATTAAGAAACTATAAGATCATTCTCAATTATTTCTAAAAAAAATTCACTGTCAAATTTTAAATTAAAAAATTGATATGCTTTCACAAAATACATTAAGTTTACTCAGTTTAATACATAGAATCACCTGTATGAATAATTGATACATTCTTTGCCACAGTCTGCATACATATATAGAGGTGTAACAAAGAACGTGTTTAATATGTATACAGTGATTTCGTACCCCATAGTGTACAGAAAACATTAAGGAACTATAAGATAATTTTTAATTATTTCTAAGAAAAATTCTCTGTCAACGTTGCAATTTTAAATAAAAAAATTAATATCCTTTCACAAAATACATTAAATACACTCAGTTAAATGCACAGAATCACCTGTATGAATAATAGATACATTCTTTGTCACAGTCTGCATACATAAGTATATAGAGGTGCAACAAAGAACGCGTTTAATATGTATACGGTCATTTCGCGCATCACGGCGAACAGAAAACGTTAAGGAACCATAAGATAATTCTAACTGTTTCTAAGAAAAATTCACAGTCAACGTTGCAATTTTAAATAAAAAAAAATTAATATCCTTTCACAAAATACATTAAATACACTCAGTTTAATGCATAGAATCACCTGTATGAATAATAGATACATTCTTTGTCAGTCTGCATACATATATAGAGGTGTAACAAAGAACGTGTCTAATGTGTATACAGTGATTTAGCGCATCACAGTGGACAGAAAACATTAAGGAACTATAAAATAATTTTCAATTATTTCTAAAAAAAATTCACTGTCAACGTTGTAATTTTAAATAAAAAAATTAATATGCTTTCACAAAATACATTAAATATACTCAGTTTAATGTAGAAAATCACCTGTACGAATAATACATACATTCTTTGTCACACTCTGCATACATATATAGAGTTGTAACAAAGAACGTGTTTAATATGTATATGACAATTCTCTAAAGTTTCTAAAAAATTCACTGTCAACGTTGCAATTTTGAATAAAAAAATTAATATGCTTTCACAAAATATATTACATATACTCAGTTTTATGCAGAGAATCACCTGTATGAATAATAGATACATTCTTTGTCACACTCTGCATAGATATATAGAAGAGTAACAAAGAACGTGTTTAATATGTATGCAGGTGATTTTGCGCATCAGAGTGGGTAGAAAACGTTAGGGAACTATATGACAATTCTAAATTGTTTCTAAAAAAATATTTACATACTTTTATAGAAACACGCCTCAAATATACTCATTTTGATGCACAGAATCACCTGTACGGATACTAATAAATACGTTCTTTGTTACAACTGTATAATGTTGCGTAAACCGATGATGTAGTTTTATCAATTTTCCTTTAGAGTTATTTACGTTTTACACGATCGGACTGGAAATATTTCGATACACTTTCATTAAAAGAAAAAGTATTGTTATTAATTAAAAGTAGATTAAATAAATTCAAACCGTTTATTCAAAATTGAATTACGTAAGTTGCATCACGGTCAGATAAAAACATATATTATTACTTCATGAATTTGACGTACCTATATCCCGATTTTCGCACTGCCGTCTGTCTTTTACACTTCACCAACACTATTCACTCACTCATATAAGATTATTATTGAAATAATATTTTTCAAATTCGTTTATCGTTTTATTTTCGTTGTCGTCGAAATATCGCGAAGAAGCGGACAGAGTACCGTTTCTAGAATAACAGACAGTGTAGCAAAAAAAAACGATAATTCTAAATTCAATTGCGAAAAAAAACAAATTAATCCATTTCAAAAGGCACACTTCTAAACAGACAAACATAAATTAAACTGAATAATTTGCAATCACAAGAGTAAGAGATTTGCGAATACTTTGATTCTAAGTTTAAACGTTAAAAAAACAAAACAAAACGACACGAAATAATAAAATACGAAAAATATTAGAAAGTACACATAAATTAGATCGGTATTATTGGCATAGATTGCGTTCGACCACTGACCACAACTAATCACGACCATCTCTCCCCCGTTGACAGTCGGCTTACGCAACGCCCCACGCACATCCCATATACGGCGGCCTCTCCAGCCGCCCACCGGTCGTGACGCAAGCGGCCCCCCCGCCCGCGTGGCTAGGACACGCACCCCGGACGCAGGCGCGATCCTACGAGCGCGCATTACCATAAAGCCCACGGCGACACCTCCTCGCGACATTGTGCAAGCCGCCGACGCCAGACGGACTCGTAGGCGCGACCCGCGCCTTGCTTCATTCATAGCTCTCGCATTCATCCGACGGACGGTTACAGACGGGCTACGCCAGCAGCGGACTGGGATCGACGAATTTACAAATACACGCGTTTGTCGCTAACAATTTTAAACGGATGTTCGAATTCGTGTACTTCAAATGCCCTCGAAATTATATGATCAGATATCATCTGATCGAGCAATACGAATGCGAAAAAATTTGATTGGGCAAATTATAACAAGATCATGATTTTTCTTCAATGATAAATTAAAATTTAAGTCAATAAATATGCTTGAAAAATTAATGCACGTGGTTTTTCTTTATTAGTAAAAACCACAAATGTGCACTGTAATAATATCAGACATTAACAAAACAAATACACATGACCTGGAAAGTCTCTATGGTCTATTAATTAGGAATTATTTTGAAGTGGAGAAAATTAAAAAACAAATTTATTTAAATAAATTTTTTTCAGTGAATTGTATAGTTTCTGCAGGTTTCGAATAAAAATACTTATAAAAATGTTTTTCGTTCCTAATCATATTAAAAAACCCTTTACTTGTATTACCTCCCGTAGTGTTTTGGGGAGGTTTGGTGATTTACTCACGTAAGTGTTACGTAATACTTTAAAAATATTTCCCTTAAATTGTTGTTTCGCGGTTTAAGTACTTTAAAATGTCAAAAATCACATGATCGCTTCGACAGAATAGATAGCTTCGAAGTCTGCCGGTTCAAATCCGCCTGCAATGCCGCCCGTCTGTGTACGCCTATTCATTCATTCATGCAGTCGGACGCATTTCGCCACCGCCAGTCCTCTCCGGCTTTGACTATAAATAGATGTGGCCGTATTATTCATTGGACGCGGTGCCGTTCCTCCGCGCGAGACTTGTCGGACCCTGCGCCGCGCCATTTGCGACTGCGGCTAGAGTGTGGGACAAATTAAATGGGACTCGGGGCAATAAATTTTAGTCGCGCCATGTGTCGACAGCTCTAGCGAAACGGGCGAGAGAAAGCTCAACGACGTGGAGGAAGTTTTAATATCGATAAATATTTTACAATGACGTTAAAACCTCACGGTTGTTACGTACAGTTAAAAAAAAATCATTTAGGATACTTTCATTGATAAAACGTAAAGTGACTTGTTCCTCAGTAATTTTTTAATTATGTTATGTTTATATTTTATATGACGTTTGAATATTTTGTTACACAGATTTTGACAAAGAATGTCATGCATCAACCTAAGCATATTTGAAGCGGGTTTCTGTTAAGAAATACATTTTTATCGTTGAAACGCTTTTTGTTCTTATAATTTTTTTACTACTGTTTTCATTAGCTCATATTTTCATGGTATTTTATACACATTTAAAAATGGAAAATTTAGGGGTCGTCAACTACCCTATCATTAAATCGCTTTCTAAAATATTTACATCTATGGTGAGAGTACTATGATGATTATTTTATTTTAGTACAAATTTTTATTTTTTTTAACTCATACATTTTGTGAAGACAGTTGGCTGCGGAGAACAAGTAAACAATAGACGTTAGATTTCTAAAACCATTTTACGTTAAAAAAATATTTTGGTTCTTGTACAGAAGAGGATATGATAAGCCGAATTGTAACAGTGTGCTAAATTATGTAAAGGTACGATATTTAGAATGTTTATTATAATATTCCGCATCCATTGAATTTTAGCCAATTGCTTTTAAAATAATTTCTGATTTCATTCGAAAGCAACAGAAGGAGATTGGGCGACGTAGGCGGTCGCCTTTCAGCTTGAGGTCGGTTGGACGTTCAAGCCGGTTATGGTTGCCAATCGATGATAACGAAGTCCTTTAAAATGAGGGTTACACATTATTATTCACAGCCCTACATTTAAACTGACCCAGATACGATGATACAGATATTAGCCATATTTGTTAAAATGCCAACGTTATGTTAGAGGCAATTAACAAAAATCATTATTAACGATGGCATATTAATTAGTCATTATTTTAATAAACAAGGAATATAAATGTGTTTAATATTTTTTCACATCATTTGCCTTTAAGTTGTCTTCCATACATGTTATTTTGTATGATAATGTTATTAGGTTCAAGATGCTTACCAAATTTTGTTTCAGTATTTATGCCCAAGTCAGAGTTGATCATCTTACCTGTAACAAGTGAAGAAATATGATAAATTTAATTTATTTTCAAATGACCAATTAAAAAAATTGACAATTAAAAGTTCCTACCATATATCAGCATTTGGTAAGAACTTTTAATTTAAATTTAATTAATTACTATTTAAATTTAATTAACTATGAGCTAAGTCTTTTTTCCAGATTTATCGAATTGGAAAATTAGTGAAGGGATAAGGAAGGCGAAGAAGAGGGAATAGATATTTTACACATTTCGAATCATTTCAAAGCTTTCTAAAAATACGGTTTAAAATGGTTGCAAATTTACGCAAAGATTCGATGATGTGTGCGAAAAAAAAATTGAATACGCTTTCATTTTCATTTAAATGACGCGTGTTGCATTAAAACGGAAAATAATCTTTTCAATAGCATATCAAAGATACATTAATTAAATTTTTACTACCACAAAACAAGATAATCAGATAATTTGTTTTTTGAATATTTCAATGCAAACTTTCCAACCCAATCTTCTCTTAATATTGAATATATTTGGCGTTAATTTTGTAGAAATTATTCACAATTAAATGAAATTACGTGATGTAGTATTATTTCTACTTTCTTTAATTTCTTTACTACGACCTAGGTTTCGTTGTATTACAACATCTTCAGGTGGGATATTAGCAAAGATATCTTTGCTATCTTTGCTAACATCCCACCTGAAGATGTAATACAACGACACCTAGGTCGTGGTAAAGAAATTAAAGAAAGTAGAAATAATACTACATCACGTAGTTTCATTTAATTGCCAATCTTCTCTTTCAAGCACAAGACATCCATTTTACGAAATTCAACTTTCAAATGATCTTAACGCGATTCGTTTTAAGAATTTTTATTTCCATAATAAAATGTACGGAACTAGCACGATCAAGTTGAATTATTGTGTCGTCGCCTGGTAAACGCTTCATCACTAAACATGTGTTCTCTCTTTACGTAACTTATAAAGCTTTCGATGAAGAAAAGCTCATAGAACAGCGATGCGTCCTAACGCAGGTGCACAGAGGACGTCATTGATTTTCATAAGTATTACATTATTGAACAGAAATCACTGTAATACCTTTTTTATATCAAGTTGAGAATTTCATTAATAACATCATATTTTCTCAGAATTTATCACCTCTAAATAAGTTTAATGACACGTAGTTTTCCTCTACCTATGTCAAATCTAGTACTTAAGAGTCCGATTAGTATGCAAAAGCACGAGGTGTGAAGTGGCACCTAGTTACGGGAGCGGGGTAATGATATTTAAATACGGCAGGAGAGAGCTGACAGGTTCAACGGAACAGGTTCCATAACCAACTGGCAGTAAACTATTATTGATGAGCATCTACTTTCCCACCAGAAGCTGCTCTCCATCACGGGCAGAAAGCTGGCGCCAAGACTGAGCCTAGTGCCCACCCGATCATTTCTCGTATGGGATAACTGTCATCGGTGCTGTAAAATTAATGTAGTCGGCCCCGTCTGGATGCATTGCGGTCTATTTATTCGTCTGAAGTTCAAGTGGATTAGCATGTGGGTGCTAGTGTTACGGTTCATTTACTCTAATGTGTTACTGATGTTTTATATCAGTGCAATGTTACCTTTCATTTATTTATTTAATTAATTCCTATGGGGAAAAAACAGATACAAGTCATACTGAGATACAATAAGCGAGTTTTTTAAGTATTAGGTTAACTTGTATCCTAACATTCCCATATCAAAATAATATTCTACGTGCATATATCCCCAGTCTTATATAAATATTTTTATAATACATTAATTATTCAGAAATTTTATAATATATAATATATTAAATATTAAAATTATTGAAATTAGCCTTTCATTCAAAATTCACTATAATAGTTATCAGTAATAGAATTAATTGTAATAATCATCCTATTTATAATAATATTGATTTGAAAAAAAAAGAAAATGTAGTGTCAATGTTTTCAAAGAACTAATGGTTGTATAGTATCCGTTTAATTGACTGCTTGTATTGAAGTAATAAGCTAGTGAATATGTCCAGATAATTTTGTCGCGATCATCACAAAGCCTGCGTAGTGGTACACGAGCACCGGCATTAGTGCGAGCGGTAGGTAGATAGAAAAGTGCGGAGCTAAGGGCCCCTCTCCTTGGCACACGAAACTGCAACTGATTCAATATATCGGCGCAATCGTAACGACTATGGTAGATATTATAAAGTACAACTGCTCAGAGTTCGATGCGCCTTTCGTGGAGAGTACAGTATTTGAATGCGTACAATGCATTATAATAGTCTATTTTGAGCGTATTGAAGCGATATTACAATGTACGTATAAATCGTTTTCATACTCTTTCGATTGTATCAGAGTATGTAAGACAGTATGGATTCCAGACTGTAACAGCATATTCAAGTTGAGATTGTACAAGACTTGTGTACAGGATTCGATACGTTCTCATTTGCTTAAGGATTTGGTAGTTCCTAAGACAAAGCCCAGCAAAGCGTAAGCTTGCGAGTTGATCTGCTTAACGTGAATATCAAAATGTAAGTTTTGATCAAACATTACGTCAAGATCATGTAAGCAATTAACATACTCCAAATAATGTCATAGGTGTGAAAATAGATTGTATTGTTTTTAGAAAAAGTGATCGATTTACAAATACTGTGACTTAATGCTCTACATATTGAATTAGCATACATTTTTTCTGTTTTCCTTTCTTGCTAGTTCCAATAATTTGAAAAAAACGAAATGTATAAGGATTAATTTTTTAAATCTATAATTTTATGTAGATTCGGTAATTTCATGAATTTATTTAAGTTTTGGTATCGAAATGTGTCTTTTTTGGTATTAAGCGGTGGCCATTTCCAGAGTACGATATACCGCATAAAAATATTTAATTTCGAGCGTTTATATCCCGAAAGTAGTAAGTTTACAATAATAAAAATATTTTATTAGGTATATTAAGCAGTCTTCTTTTTTTACTCTTCACTTTTTAACCGTTGAATACGTTAGTTAAATTCACTCATCTTATTTGTGTATTTATTTATTTATCAACTCTAATGTATATTACATAAGGCGTATTTATTGCTACATGCGCAATCCCTTCCAGCCAACCATAACAATTAGTATTGAAATTTGGTTGGTAGACTGTAAGAGATTTTAGAATAAAAACTATTTACAGTAAATTTTAGGAGGGAAAAAAACAAAAAGGCAAATGTATTAGAAATGAAAATTATCGACAGGAATTAAAATGGGAAAGAAAGGAAGGGCACAAAGGAAAAAGGAAATGACAGTTAGGAATTTTTCGCTCGATCATTGAAGACATTTAGGTATATGATTTTCCTGGTGTCAGCATCCAGGTGATTCTAAATTTTCGGTGCTTGGACAGTAAAGGATTTTTCGTAAGATGTATGTTTGGGAATAAGGGGTATGTTTGGGAATAAGTAGAGTGAGTAAACTTTCAGATCGTAGCCCAAGGCCGTGTGCAGACTAATTTTTAAATTTGTCGGAAGGATAATTTGAACTCTGAGATTTTTTTAAAATGCTATGATTTTGTATTTAGAAGAACTTACATAGATTATGAGTCATATGAGTATATATCTGATATTCATGTTTGATTACTAAAAAGAAAGATTCGTATCGTGTCAACGACATATGTTTCAGGTTTAATAGACTAGTATATTTGTCGTGATTTGTTTAAAAAAATTGTAATTTAAATTTTGGTTTGAAAGTGATTAATGGGGATTTTCTCCAATTTTTCTTAAATAAACCCGACTTCTTCCGCCAGACTTAAAAATAATTATCTAGAAATTCCTAATTTCTTTGTGATCATTTACAACTGTTTTATACGCATAGTATTTATGTGTATGCAAAAGGTGTCACAGACTTTCTTTTTCTTCCACTATTGAGACAGTTTTCTTTTATGAATTTTTGTCTCAATACGTTAGAATTAAGAATGCTAAACATAAAAATATTCCATTAAATGAAATGAAACATATTCAAGTATTGTGATCATTATTTGTAGAGGACTGAACTAAAAGTACTTACGATGATGTTACCAACTGGATTTGTATATTTGTGATATATATATACTTTTCGATCTTTTTAAGGAAAACAATATGATCACAAGATTAATTTATGTCTGAATAAAATTTCTCTAAATTTAAAGAGTGGAATCTGGTAAAATTCTTAAACTGCTTAGTTTTAAACCGGTCTTTTTATGTATCGATGAATGTATTTCTGTACCTGGAGCCATTAGAGTTTCGAATGGATTGCGGTAAGAGCTACGATACGTAAATGGAGTCTTACCTTTCATTAGAGACTTCTAATATATTTAATTTCGTTACACTCCCTCATCATTGGTGCACTATTTAATATATAATGGCCCAGAGCGCCGTGTGCAATTGGCATGCTCAGATAACAATTATGACGCGGTAGCCGTTGACGCGTAGACACCTCGTCCGCGGATTACTCGTTTTATCTGCTTTTTGCAGCGGACCTATTATCGCTTGACATTCTAATGGGACTTACTAGTCCACGGAGGCAGGGAAACCTGTCGTAAATTACATCATTTGTATTTTTATAGAGTTAACAAGTCTCTAATGAATATGAGAAAAAAAAGTGGTAAATTTAAAGAATAAATGAAGTGTCGAATTAGTTGGAATAGCTTCGCATAATTGTATTATAAACGTTGGTTAGATTTCATGAGAGACTCTAAATCTCTGCATTTTTGACTCATTTCTGATAATTTGATGAAAATATTAAAATAACTTTTTATGTATTCTTACATAAAAAAATATTTTATTTATTAGTTTGTATTCACATCGTATTTCGAAATAATATTTTTCGATTTTTACTCGCAATATCTACACAAGATTTTTATTTTTCTTATCTCATATTAATCTTGGTATCGTTTCCAGTTTTTATCACTTCTTTGATGCTTAGTTTCGAGGGTAGAAAGCAAAGCTGTAACGTAATTTTATCGTAATAGTCCTCAAACCGTAATTCTCAAGTCAATACGTAATAAATTATCTTTTTATGCGAACTATTTTGGGATTATTTATTTTTTCATCTTTTTCACAAAGTGATATCGACTTTTGAAAAGTTGTAAGGTCTTAAATCTAGAGAAAAACATAGATTTCCTTAAATTCACAGGAAATCACTTGAAGATACTTTTCGTCAAAAACGTTTCGATTTTTTGTCAATTTCGTGACAGCAGCGTTATTTTTGCATAATAGTTAGTGCCTATAAACTTTTTTGAAACCTTAATCACAAGACCTTTGTTTAAGATAATTTTCCACTGTAATTTTCCAACAGTTTATCAAGCAATTTTTTTTTAAATTATGAAACTATTTGATTTTATTTTATGCAATTGTTTTGAAATAATTACGAGTAGGGCCAACAGAGACAATTGACAGTGAAAATAAGATATCAGATTTTGACATAAGTTTAAACACAATTAACATTAAGATTATGCACGTATATTTTTTACCATGTTAATCAACAAAGTTGTATTCACAACCTTATGCATTACATAATTTGAGAAAAAAAAATGTAAAAGACATTTATATAATTTTCTTAACAACAATGTGTAAATATATTTTACATAAAAATATTTATATTTGGGAATTCATTCACCTTTTGGTGAACTTTCTCATCTACTTACGTCGCACAGATTTCTACTGTACGGAGAGCGTATTTCCATTTTATCTATTTCCTTCACAGTTATATCGCAGTTGATTTTGAATATAATAGACGCATGTTCGAGGCACTTAGACAGAATACTACCAATATAATTCAAACCCTATCCATTCATGAGTCAGGCAATACATGGGTTTATTCCAACTTTCGAACGGCTTATTGAATACGTCAGACTGCGACTAGGTGGGCAGTTATCAAAGTCTATCTGTACTAGGGGTGTTCAGTATCGTTTTCATTTATCTATTATTGAATATCTCACAATCGACATTAGTCATAAATTTCAAAGGATAAATCGATATTTTGAGACGGCGCAATATCTACATAATACAGAATAGATATGTCATTCTCGACAGTCTATTATTTAATGTCATTTCGGATTTTCATTTAAGAAATATATTTTTAATATTATTAGCAAGCTAAGATTGTATTGTCGATATAACAGATATAAATTTATAGCTCACTAGCTCTTATCTATGGCTAACTCAAAGCAAATTAATCGAGGTCCGCTGAGTATTTCAAAACAAAATGTTTAAATATTACTTAGCTTTTATTCGTGAACTTATTATACACAATCTATTGAAAAGAAAAAAAGATTATTCCTTAAGAAATTGCTTGATTTCCTGTGATTATATTAGTCTATGTAAGTTCATATTACAGTGCATACATTGACATCATATTATATAGACACGTTATTAACGCTCTAAAAGTAATTCCCAAAATATAAGAAAATTGGCTTCTCTTCAATATGACTACTTATTTTACGTGCGTGATTTCTTTAAGTTTTTGTCCGTCTCTTTATAAGAACCGCCTTTTTATTCCTTTTACAAAAATATAATGTATCTATTTAATTTAACGAACGATTGGTCAACTTACGCATTTATAGTATTGGTAAGTATTGAATATATTTGGCGTTAATTTTGTAGAAATTAATTATTCACAATTAAATTAAACTACGTGATATAGTATTATTTCTACTTTCTTTAAGTTCTTTACAATTGTATAGTAGTAAACTTAAAGGAAGTGGAAATAATACTCCATCACGTAGTTTCATTTAATTGTGATTAGTAAGGAATTAAGTATTTACGTACATACATAAGTCAAAATGAAGAACTGAGAAATTATCATTATTAAAAAGTATTGCACCGATCTGATTCACACTTATATATTGTAGTAGAATATAACTGTATATTAAAGATCATGAAAAAAAGGGATCAAAATGTCACAGATTGTCATTTAATTTAAATCCTGTTAAATAATTTTTTTCAAACTTTATAGCCGGAGCTTATTATTAGTACTATAAAAAATGGCGTGATTAACGCGACTAAAATATTTAAACATATAGTGTTCTAGTCAAAATCTTGGGTTTTTGAGTGAGCATATTTTAAAAATTAAACAAAATCTCATATATGTTGTTCTTCTAGGATATAATCAATTTCTACTCGTTGTCACTTCTAGCAATGAAGTGCTCGTTTTCCACTCGCCGTCGTTTCCCATCCCTAATATATATATATATATATATATATATATATATATATATATATATATATATATATATATATATATATATATATATATATATATATATATATATATATATATATATATATATATATATATATATATATATATATATATATATATATATATATATATATATATATATATATATATATATATATATATATATATATATATATATATATATATATATATATATATATATATATATATATATATATATATATATATATATATATATATATATATATATATATATATATATATATATATATATATATATATATATATATATATATATATATATATATATATATATATATATATATATATATATATATATATATATATATATATATATATATATATATATATATATATATATATATATATATATATATATATATATATATATATATATATATATATATATATATATATATATATATACGGCCAATCCCTCCAAGCGGTTAGGAGAAATGGGTCCGCGAGATAGCTGGTCTTCCCACGCCGGCGCCAAGCACAATGCCGCTCACGCACTAGAGACGGGGGCGGTGCAGCTGTCGCGTGCCGAGACACTCGCGAGGCTTGCAGGGTTCATCTAGAGACAAACGATAGAAAGAAGCGAAAAATATGCAGAGTTAAACTGCACTTTCCAATGACCTACATAAGACTCGACGAACAAAGAAAAATAATTTAAACTGTAAATTGCAGTTGTAAATTAAATTTTACGAAATATTATGCTCTAAAACAATATTTTATTATTATATTCTGGACTATTTAAGAATATTGACGTAACGATGCAGTGAAGTAATTTAGGCCACCTAATGATGTTATATTTTACCGAGGATACCTATGTTAGAATGAAAAACAATTTATTTTGATTCTCAAAATGCAATACTTGAAAAAAGCTGTCTTATAGACGCATTTAATAATGGAATATTTTTGGTCTAACTTTATATTTAGAGTTGCCTCTGACACGATATAGTGCGACTGGTGTTACATACCACTAATATTGTAATTGCGAAAGTTTGGACGTTTGTTACCTAATAACTCTGCGACCAATCAACGTATCATTATCAAATTTGGCATGCGTATATTTCACCTAGCTAAATAATGTATAAGCTATGTATTATCCGTAATTTCGCACATGTGGAATATTAATATCACGAAAAGTATGTTTGGATGTTTGTTACTCAATCACGCCTAAAATGTACGTTAGCTTTTTATAAAACTTATACACAGACATAGTTCATGATTTAAAGTAATATATTGGTTACTTAAATTTTTCACAATTAATTGGAACTACTGAATATATTTGGCGTTAATTTTGTAGGAATTCATTATTCACAATTAAATGAAACTACGTGATGTAGTATTATTTCTATTTTGTTTAAGTTTTTTATCACGACCTAGGTTTCGTTGTATTACAACATCTTGGCAATTATTAGCACAACGTGTATATATCAGGAATTTAACATTATTTGTAGATGAATATTGCGATGATGTCATCGGGTTAGAGATAAAGCCCACCACCCAACAATCCACGCGAATTATGTACACTGCGAGCAAAAAACTGATAATACATCTAAAATCTTTTAAATTATTTTTTATTTCTTTGTCTGCTTTAATGTATCGAATTGAAACATATGGCGAATTTATTGCTACGAGAGCAATCTCTTATAGATAACCATAACCGGTCCAGCTCCGCTCGGCGAGCGGGAATCGAACGCGGTCCGCGCAGTGCGCCGCGCTTTCGAAGGCCGTATACCTTGTGATCAACCCAACATACTACGACGACGACAAAACTTTAAACATTTGATAAAAACAAATGAAAATATTACAATAATATTTGAATCGTCAACGCGGCTACAGATAAATATTTATTTTTGTGATATTTAGTGACGTTTATTATTGAGTGACTTTATGAGAAATAACTTCGGCTACTTGCATATTATTTGGATGAAAATAATATTGTTGAATTTAATAAAAATCGTGTTGCTGTAGTGAATATTATAATTGTACATTTCCACAAGGAACATACTTTTAAAGTCAGAAAACTTTTTAGTCCAAAATTGGTACCAATCTTGGCTTAGCTAAATATTATCATTTTTCTTGGCAATCTCTCGTCAATGCTGAGGTGTTGTTATCGACGACTGTGCAGACAATTTTTGATTATTCTATTGAAATTTGTCTACGGGCTATATGGAGTTGCTTCTGTACTAAATTAATTGAAAGACCTTGATTATTTGTTTTCCAAAATTTTTTATGAGTTAGGCAAATACGTCAGTCGCTCAATTTATTTTAGTTTGGTAATAAATTATATAAGTATGCGATAACAATTTAGGCAGTTTGCTGGGAATATCATATTCAAGATTTAGAAAATTTGGGGCGTCCCTAGTTCGCGGCGGGGGCGCGTGTTGCGTTGGTTGTAGGCTTAGCGAGCAATCGCTTATAGAGCAAGTGACGTAATGTATTCAAAGTGTGAATATATTTACATAAACGGATCGATGGCCCATTTACTGACGACCGCTTTAGGGTCGTTCAAATTTAGGGCCATTTGTAATTTCTTGCAAAACAACAACTTGAAACAATGCGAGCGATTTGTCGCGTCCGCGACGAAGCGGTGAGATTTACATTTATGACGCAGGAACAATATGGAGGACAGAACAGTTGAATTTATAGTCAGGTTCCATACTGCGACCATTGACGTTCATAAAATTATGTTCTGTTTCTTTTATATTTTTGTTTTTAAATTAAGAAACACGTCGTTTCGTTTCTTCGTATTTAATTTAATTGGAATTTTCAAACCGAAAGACATATTCAGTAAATGATTACTTATGTCATATAAGACTTACAAAAGTATCGTCTTTCTAAAAAGCTACACGCATTTAATCTTTTTTTAAGTTTTTAACAAATTTTTATTATTGTAAATCGACTTGTATGTAACTAATTATGTAATGGAATTTGCGAAACCAAATTCCGTGCACTTTAATTGTTGTATCAATATAGTAGTTGTGAGTAGTTCTTTCAATAATTTCATAAAATTTAAAAATTCTTTTACTCTTAAAACAGAAAAAGGATTAAAAAAATAATGGAAATTTTAAATTAAATTTTCATCCACTTCCAGATGTTTCAATTATTTAAAATTTTGGACAAGGAGGACGCATCAAGTGATCGAAAAACGAGATCGTATCGAGAAAGTATCACGTGTGGGGCGCTTTTTCCCAAAAATAAATGACTGCTTCTCAAATTAAAATATATATATATATATATATATATATATATATATATCCATATACATATATATATATATATATACATATATATATATATATATATATATATATATATATATATATATATAAAATTAATTACATGCTTAAATATACACAGTTCCAATTTTTAAAGTTCCATAATCAAATGACAAAAACGAAACCAATATAATTTCGTCACGTCCGTCTGTCTATCCATATGTCACAGCCATTTTACTCGGAGACAATTGGCAGTGTATAGATGAAATTTGGAAGACAGATTTATTCTATGAACCGCTATACAATAAAATAGTGAAATTATGAAAAAAAAACAATATTAGTGGTGGCACTCCATACACGTGAGAGAGACATGAAAAAATTCCGGTGTGTGGTATCGGTCTTAAAATGATATAGAGGTTCCAAAGCAACTTTTTTATTTAAGCCAACAGTTGGTGAAATTTGTACAAATTGACAAAGAAAAATGTTGAGCTTAGGGTGTGAAATTTTAAAGACGTTTTAGACTGAATTCTGTTAAAGAATCCACGACTGTTTATTATATCACATTGTTTATATGGGGCTATTAACAAGACTTTAATTAAAAATTAGACCTAAGTTACTCAGAGGGTATACATTATTTACAGTAATGAAGAAATTGCTATACCAATGAGTTAAGTTAACGTATCGCGTTTACACCAATACCATATCTATCTTAATATATAAACAAAGTTAACAAGACCGAGTTAAATACCCTTTTTTGTTCGAGTTTGTAAAGTTAAATATAAAAACTACGTTGCCAGTCCTTTACAATACGAAATGTGCATTTGTCTGGATTAGTTCGATGTGTACTGCCACTATCAAGAAAGGAACAAGTAACCACTATTCTAAATACACTTTTTAACGAGATGATAACAAATGAATTTTAAATCGCCAATGAATAGTTAATGCAATACACTGCGTGATGATAAGTGCCGACTACCTTCCAAAAAAGGGTTCTAACGATTTTTATTGCGCTATTTCCTTGTAACATAGATTAGCTATTTAGCTATACTCCATCGTCGCTTGGTCTTATTTTTCTTCTTTCAGCTAGTATAATAAGTATATGTTTCAAATGTAGTAAAACTACGCAACGATACCTATACAGAATATTTCTTCAGCTGTATACAGATAAACGAAATTAATAAAAATGATACGAGAGGATGGATCCATCCTAATTACTGATTTTAACAAGACGCACATCATGCAAAGTGATAATAATATATTCTGATTCTTTGACAGTTTCAGGATTATAAGAATTCTGGTTCCAATTTTGAATTATTAAAAAAATTAACAGGATCCAACTTTTCGGAATTCCCTGATTATGGGATTAGATACTCCAAACTGAAAACTCATACATTTATGAATTACTAAATTTATTTTACTTTTTATGCTGTGTCTCGTTTAAAATGTTGTTTAGCTGTCTTATGGTACTAATATTAAACATATACAATGAAAAATATATCAGCTCAAATAATAAACGTAAAAAACTCAATAAAAAACGTCAAATCAAAAATGGTCAACTATCTGACTATTTTTTATTTGATGTTTTTAGAAAATGTCACAGTAATAAAAGTTAATTAAAAACCAGTAGTAAAATACTTATGAAAATTTATTAAAAAATATGGTAGATACGAGCTTCCTTTAATTAATGGTAGGAGTAGAGTTAGGATATTATATTCGCTCTCATAGAATATATTGAACGTTATTAAAAATGTAACCGCAATTCATTATTTTCAACCTTGTTCAAACATTAAACCTTCATGATGCAGTAAACTTTTAAGATTTGTCAAAAGCCCCCTTTCGTACGCATGTATCTTGAAATTATGATTCATTAAATAATAAAAAAATAGTCAAGTAGCCTAATACAAAGAAGAGTCACGTAAAGACATTTAGAAGAAATAACACAAGCAAAATAATTATTAACCTAAGAGTAGAAACACGAAAACAATGTTTCTTGATTAACATTCATTCACATTGGTTCAAAGGCGCATTATGAGCAGATTTAAAAGTTTTTTTCCGAATGGAATTTTAGGTCTGTCCACTTATTTACCAATTGACTCAATTTCCTAACACGTCCGCTACATCTCGCCCACACGCATCAACATCTTTACAATTAGCATGGGTCTCTCGACCGACAGACACGCACTGGACGAGAGGCGTTGCAATGCGTGCTTCTATTGTTGCCTCACGAGGCAACAGTTTAATAAGGAAGAATCCACTCACAGTTAGTTATTGAAATGAAACTAGATGCTCCATTCACTACCATTGCACGCATCAAGTTATTTTTAACGAGTCCTACGTTTACGAAATACTAATGAAATATCCTGGTACAGATCTGTCATCGGTATTGCAACAGAGGAACGAACGAGCAGAGCATTACGAAACTTCCATCTGCAGTCATATAACGAATGGAATGACAAATGCTGTTGTGGAATAATAAATGCCGTTGTTGTTCTAAAAGGACTATACCTTTTGAAATATGTCTCAATTTAAGCACTATTAGCTCTAAAATTAATATTGTGATGCAATAAAGTATGTGTATAAATTATATAGCCCAATTTAGGATACGATTAGGCATACAACAATTACGTGATATAGATATAGGAAATACTTAATAAATAAATAGACATACTACAAATAATCGTTGTTGTATGACGCTTATCTACAGTTTGAAGAAATTATTGACAATGAATAAAAAGAGATTGTTTTACAATCTCTTTTGTACGTCACTTACCTGTAAAATGAGGAAATTCTTGAAAGTGCTTATGCTGAAACCAATCTTTGTTGTATGACACTTATCTATGCGTCTTATTTTAGAGTGAATAGACATAACAACCATTAAGTTGATTTACTTTATTAATACTTACAGAAAATACATTATTTTACCTAACGATTAAATCATTACTTATATATCTTAAATTACAATTGCGATAACCTTAGGTGTGAGGTTCACAGTTAGTTGCTTCAAATACCAGGCCGCACTCGGATAACAGAAACGACATGTATTGACACATATTATTGCCAAGACGAGACGCAGTGTTTACATAGCTTTTTATTGATATTTCATTAAAAAATCTAATGTTTTTCCTTTTATTCGTTCATCTTTCTAGTATGGACTATAACTTCAAGTAGATTTTTGTTTTCAGAACTCTTTGAATGTATGTAATAAAAATGTTTCATTATAATGACAAGATAGACAAGAGCACATAATTATGAGTCAGAATTCAGTTGTGGAAAAAAGAATAGAAGGAAGGCTTGAAGCCATGAAAAATTGCCCCGTCGTTTAAGAAGAATTTTATTATTGTGTAAGAACTTATTTCGACTTATTTACGTAAGTAAAATCGAAATAATATATCAAATAGATAAACAATTGTCATTTTACTAGGGCGAAGTTAAACTGTAACTTTAAATAATATCTGTACAATTACACCACTTAAAGCGAGGCAAGCGACAACGATGATTTATCGTCCCAACCCATCAGGAGGTACGTCTCTATCTGCCATTACAGATGGCATCTGCACGCAGCATCTTCTGTACAGTTGTGAACGAGCATCTAACTCCAGCGTGCCCGTGGACCCAACGAAACTCGGCTGATAGGTCAAGTGAAATGTCAGCCCTGCGCAAGACGGCGTGCCTACAAATTGCATTGAATTGGAGGCTATCAGCCGCTCTGTCACTAAAGGTTACGACGTCGTCTTGGGTTCCGACCGCGCCCATTCGCCGCTTTACGCCATTCAGATCGGACGGGGGATAGAGAAATTTAAACAATAGGTATTGTTTGTCTTTACGAGCTGGCTCTGCAATGGTTTCTCGTGCGGATTTGAATATTAAATGTTTTGGTTGTTAATCTTGGTTTAGCTTTCGCACGGTGTTGAATTTCGTTAAGGTGTTAAGGAACGGAGTCCAATTAGGTCATTCGTGAGTGGATCGGATCGGTAGATTCGGTTTATCACGACTGGTTTTGTAAACATTTTTTTATTCTAATCCTAGAAGCAACATAGAAGGTACGTAAATCTTCACTGCCTTCAGCGTGCTTAGAATAAGCTCACAATAATGGAAGGAGATGGGAAGAGTTTGTTTCTCTAAATATTCTTGTACCACGTAGTGGTAACGTGGTCCGGAGACATGTTTCACATCTGGGCTGCTTATTTTCCGCTACACAAATCATTTCTAATTTGAAGAAATGATTTTCGTTGAATTTTGAACCAGTTATTGCTAGTAATGATATAATAGATGCAACTTTTGGACGGAGATGAAACTATTGCCTTAGAAAAATATTCTTAAAGTACTTAAAAGATGCAAAATTCAATTCTCTCTATTTGTTTGTCCGCGTGTAAATTGTCTGTCCGTGTGTACATTTACAAAATCATGTCCATAATTTATTGAAAAAAGACCACACGTAATTTGCGTGTAGTTTTTTTTTCAATTTGTATATTAATTATTGAGCTAAGATTTTGTATATATAACATTGTTACTTTTTAGTATTTTAGTTTGGTGTGGTAGTGGTTAAGATATATATATATATATATATATATATATATATATATATATATATATATATATATATATATATATATATAGAAAGAATAAATGGCGTAATTTTTATGGTTTTCTTTAGATGAAGATGGAGTTTCCATATATGAGTATAAAGAAGTAAAGAAAAAATATTTTGATATTTTTTAAGTATGTCGCCGTACATTTGCGATGAGCACTTTTTTCCCAACAGATACCATCCAAAGGGTACCAGACGATCCCATCATGGATTTCCTCTTTAAGCATTCTTTCTAACTGTAATCGAAAATGCTGAGAAATATTTTGATACGACTTCTTCCAGTATACCATCCACCCACTCGACTTTTATTCAAGTGTGTCGAAAAATTGAAAACATCAGGATGACGACATATACTTATTACTATCAATGCAAGATTATTTTGTTCAACTTCCAATAATATATTAAAGAGGTGCAGGAGAACGTACGTATTTGTTTGGTGTACTTTTGCGTTATGTTGACTTTCTTCGTCTATTTCTGTGAGTGTAAAACAAATAATAAGAGCCTTTTTAAAAACCAAGTTTTAAAGGCGACTGTTTTATTTTTTTTAGTTGAAAATATTTTTTTCTTAAAAGCAAACATGTTGAGTTACGGTAGGTAATTAAATTAAATAAGAATAAGTCGTCGATTATATACTTCTTCCTGAATAGCCAATTAACATATTTTGTACCCTATTAAACTTGGGATTTTAAGATCGTAATGTAAAATTTCAAAAAACACGTTGTACACAAGTAGTCGTAGAGCAGGCCAATAAGTTTAACCCCAGCTAATGAACCCCCACTCAGAGCGATATACTTTGCACGTCCACGCTCTCTCATTATTGCACAACACTTTCGCACAGGTCCTGAGCGAACGCTCGACTCCATTGTGTGCAACGCAATAAGTTGCCATTTTTATGCAGCCGCAACTGGCAGCCCGCTCGTAAACCGACCGAGTTACGGCAGCCAATATGCAACGGCGAGATTAAGTTTATGCTACTACATATTATTATTGGGTGATGTGTTTTTATATAAACCATAATTCAACTGTATGCTTACGGGCGGTCGATTTGTAAATTGCGTACAGCGGGTTGTGTTATTTGAGTGCCTATAATCGAGACGATAATAACGAGCAATTTAAAAATGTAATATTATACAAAGAAAGTGTGAGTCGACATAAGAATGCTATGTGGTTTAAATATTATAATCCATTGAGGATATCGATATAGGGATATAAGATTTGCAAAACTGTTTTAATAAGAAATTATTAAGATAATAAAAAAAAGATTTAGTTAGGCAGACAAAAATTAATTCACTGTTCAAGCTGCTAAGTTATGCAATAAACTCGATTCCGACCCCAGATTTTCACCCTCCATTAAAGTATTTTCTTTTATTTATTTAAGTCTTCTGAAAAAATCATATTTTCCCTAACCTTATTTTCCACCTTCCATCTTCTTTTACGTCCCACACCCTTAATCCTCTTCCTTCCTTCAACCCTTCCTCAACCCTGTTCTAACCCTATAAATATTAATATTAGAGATTATTTTTGTCTCTCTGAAAAATTAATTTTATCATATATTGTTATTATTTTTTGTTTTGTACCTTACATCGCAACATTATAGTTTGGATGGTGTATATATTCATTGAAGTAATTAATACATAAGAAATTTTAAAAAAATGACCGAGTGCGTGTCGAACTCGCGCACGAAGCGGTCCGTAGTTATCATACGATATTAAACTTATAAGTTTGTATTTCTCTGAAGCACTGCGGAACACAAAGTTATTGATGCTGTCGGTACCGAAAATATCTAATATCTCAAAACTACACAACATACTAGTATCTTATTCAAACCAATTGTCCTTGAAAATTTAATTAAGTTTTTAATCCTTAATTTTTTTCAGTATCTTAAAGGACACTTTTAAAGACTTTAGAATCGCTTATCTTACCAACTATTAACTTAAATAAAAAAGTCATATTTGGACCTCTATATGATTTTTCAAGACCTTATTCTAATGATACATGCCATCACTGATATTATTATTTTTTTAATTCACCATCAACATTTCATCTATACGAGCATAGTGTCAATAGTATCCGAGTAAAATAACCGTGACAGACAGATGAGTAGATAGACAGAAGGACAGGATGAAATTAGAAGGGTTCCGCCATTTTTTTAGAAGGGTTTTGCCATTTGGCTTCGCAACTCTAACAATGTTGAATCGAATAATGTTTCAACTATTAACATTTTTATGACTGAAACGAAACCAATTCTAAATATGATAACTGAGATCTTCTGATTCCAAAGAAATCAATATAACATTAAAATGGAGATGAAGGTTTGTTTATAGTGATCAGTGTTCAAAGTAAACTTGCAAAATAAGAGAATTTCAGGCAAACATTTAAATAAAATATTTTAATATATATAAGGGATTTATTTACCTTCTACGTCGTTAAGAGACACATCATTTTTAGGATGAGATCTCCTCGTGTTACAGTTTACGTCGTCCAACGTGACGTAAACTATTCTATAGCATTTATTTCCAACTTCCTGATTCATTGCCTAGTGATTAAAATCCAGAACTCACACGCTATTATAGTTGTAATTAAATACATTTGGCTGTTTTTGATATACGAGTATCTTTCAAGAATAAATTAAATACGCGTTTGCTACAAGAAAACTTAACTGGAAAAACCTATAAAACATGAGTAGAAATCGAACTACGAGGGTTCCGTAAACATTTAGGCATTTGTAAACATGTAAATGTACACATTTTTATTAAACGATTTATAAATATATATTCTTCACAACGTAAATAGTTGGCCTATTATATATTTCATAGGAGTAAAGACATGGTGCATAGTAGATATTTCCAAAATGGTAAGATTTAGAATAAGAGCTATACTTTCCTATATGCTTTTACGGAGTCTTTTGAAAGCCTATTTTTTCATAATTTTATGTTGAACATAATAACTAATAACATAATACTAATTTTATGTTGAACATCACTGAATATATACTTAAAATTATTAATATTTTTGAGTTCTTAATTTGCTATTATCTATTGAGATATGTGCGGTATGTTTTATTACTAGATACGTCAAATTTCAAGTTTCTACGTCAAGAGTTTTCTGAGAAAAACTGCCACGATAGACAGACGTGAGCGATCTTTTTTTTTTATTTAAGGCTTCCGTTTTCCCTTTTGACGTACGAAATCCTAAAAACGAAAAAGATATAATTTATTTGAAGAACGCTTTTTCTTCTCATAGATCGTATTTGAAAGTGGGAGTCAGAAATATTAAAGCCGATTTTAATTTTATGATCTGCCTAATTCTATAGTTTTGTGTTTTATGTGACACACTTAACGGAAGTTCTGACCCACATCGGTGAACCCTAGTGAATCCGCCTTACGCTGTTGTTATTGGAGCGAAGCACAAAATCAGTTCCGAATCCAACAGTGACCGGGTTACAGGCAGGAAGTCAATATTGGCACAGACATTCTTTCTAAATGGAACGAGGCGAGTACAGACAAGTCGTAAGAATATTGACGCACGATAAAGTTCATTGTCGATCTATTCTCCCAGCGATAAAGCGCGAATCGAATGTTACGTACCCCTTACGTACGTACCGATATGTTAATTTTGAATCGGTATCATTCTCGCTCGTGATCTTGACTGACCTCCGTTACATACACGGTTCGGTGTAACTGATAATACACGAATTCGTCATGCAATAAAGTTCAATACTTTTTTAATTGATGCACGCTGGGTTTATGTTAATTACACGTTTATTGAAGGATATTAAGTGCGTTTCATGTACTAGTCTGAAATCTTTTTTTAAAGTATATATTTACAGTGGAGAGAGATTTTCGTTCACGAAGGTAACTTTAAATTAAATTTGCAGAAATAAAGTTGGACATTTTGTGATAAATTACAAAAGTTTGTTCCATTTAGTTTGGAAAATAAGTTCGGTAGCACTAACTTAATAATCGGATAATTAATCAATTATAATGTTTACTGTTGCAAGTTAAACTCCTTACATTCGCAACAAAACCAGTAACTAGGTAATAAAAGTATAGGTGTTATTAGAAGAAATAAATCACGAAAATAAAATACTGAAGCAGGAATGAGTTACAATAAATTACATTAGAGATTATGATAGTTAGTAGTATTAGAGAATATATTATTATAGTATTAGAGATTATTTTGAGATTATGATGGTTAGTAGTATATTGCAAAGTCCAATTTGCTTTTTTTTGTTTCTGTGGGATATATGTTACTCCTAAATTACTCCCAAATTGGACTGAGACTGCACAAAATGCAGACTATTCATATCTGTTCATAAATATTACCTATTGTTTTTAGTTATAATCGGAAAACTATTTCTGGAGGTAAAGGTAAAAAAACTGAATTTTTTGCTTGCAGATATTAATGGAACACTATTATAACAGTTTTAATTTGCCGTTGTCAAAAGCAGAATCAGTCGGATTACTTTTCTTTATTGAATACCAAATTTAATTAAAATTTAAAACATTACTAAATGTCATTTTGATTTGATTTACTTTGGTTTCTCTCCAAACTTCTTGTTTTCAATTAAGTTTACTTTTCCAATTAAATGAAACTACGTGATGTAGTATTATTTCTACTTTATTTAAGTTCTTTACCACGACCTAGGTTTCGTTGTATTACAACATCTTCGGGTGGGCTATTATCAAAGATTCAATCTTAATAAAAATAATACTACATCACGTAGTTCCATTTAATTGTGAATAATGAATTTCTACAAAATTAACGCCAAATATATTCAATAAGTTTACTTCGATAAGTACTTGGGAAAATATCTATCTATCGATTTTAGAATACTAATTGAAATATATACACTATTATCAAATCAACTAAAGACATAAATTAAGAACATAACAATAATATAAAGACATAATTATTAATATAAAAAATAAAAACATATTAATAAAAGAAAATCAAAATAGTTCAATTTAATGTAACAGGAAAATAACAGTTAAAAACGTAGACGTAGAAATTTGTTTAATATTTTAACTCACAAGTCCCTCAAAAATTGGACATACAAAAGGATTGGAGCTACTCTGGCTGACTTTCACCGATTTGAACGTTACTAGTTAAAACGCACTATGGAAGATAAAGGATAGAAAATACAATTGAAAACTAGCTAAAGGAGACGACTGATACACGAAATACGAAAGTCGTTCGTCTGCGTTGCCCATTAGTCATCATCAGGAAACTATAAACGATACTCATTAAAGAACCAACTGTCAACATTGCTTCTTTATATTTATAATAACGGCTATTAATAATATCACATCGTGCCACTGGTGAGATTTATAAACCTGTCTTTGTTTATATCCTGTCATCACAATGGGTTTCATATAGGAAAAGGAGGGATTTATAAATCGATATTGGCAATTAAATGAAACTACTGTGATAAAAATAATAATACTATATCACGTAGTTTCATTTAATTGTGAATAATTAATTTCTACAAAATTAAAGCCAAATATATTCAACAATCGATATTGACTTATATTCGGTTTTAAATATCAGACATCGGAAAAACAGTCATGATTTAAGAATTTATTATCCCAAAATGTGCTCACTTTTAGCGGAACGTGCGTGTGATCCGCTTCGAATTCGATTCCTCTATTACCTCTAAAACCTTTAGTCATGATGCATCCATACTATAAATAAAACTGGAGCTTTATCATTGAGATATTTTACTGTTTTTGGTTTATGTCGTATTTTGAGAGCAACGTATAATATTGTCATTGATTTTTGGGCCGCTTTGGTCGTATGCTTTATTTTAAATTGGAATTTGTCTCTGATCGCGTCCGCGGTTCCACAGGAAACAAGGCTATAAATTAAGTGCATTTTTGATATCACGAGTAGAGTGCAAAATACCGACGCAAATTTTAAAATCGTTGCTTTCGGTATCATCGACAATAAAAGCAAATATAAAATGAACAATAAAACTTAATTTTTTATTGTTTGTTATTAAACGAACGTTGAAAATAAAACTACGAAAATGAATACATTACCTTAGGTAGATAAACATTAAGCAAATAATTCGGTTAAAATTTGAAACGCTCATACTCATATATGTACATAAGTTAATTATTTCTGAATTGACTTGAAGATGAAAAATGTATTTAATCCATATTTTCACAACAGGCCAATTGTCAATATTATTTAAAGCCCCTTATCGTTGGAAATACATTTTGCATATATATATATATATATATATATATATATATATATATATAATATGCAAAATATAAAAACCTGTCAATCGTAAAGGAAAAACTTAGAAAGAATTTTTTAATTTTATAATATCGTTTTGTGTTATACTTTTCTTTAAATTTATTAACTTTGCCTATTTCGTATTTTGTAATATTTTCATTTATATTAATTTTTTTTTAAATGCTTCCAACTAAGGTTCGTTTGTACATAGTTTAAGAGGATTTATTTAAATTTTCGAATCAACTGTTTTACTTTAACAGTGGTCAAATGTTAGTACTTCAACAGTTGGTACTTCAACAGTTGGTTGAGAGATTAATCTTAGCAAATGTAGACTACATGCTTTAATTGCAGTTCAGCACATTTATTATTAAAGTTTTGACTTTTTTTTAATAATTTAACTTTTTTTTCTTTAGTATATTTCTTTAATATATGTGTGAAGAACAATCAATTCTAGTTCGCACGTTACTTAATTGTCAATATGCGATGAGATTTTTCATGCAGAAGTAATTTTGTCCAAGTTATGTATATATTGGAGATGCAGACAAATGATTCGTAGTTTGCAAAATCCCGGTCAACGACGCTTGTCCCAAGGTGAGATTTCTCACTTTGCTGGTTTTGCTACGATATTTATAGAAAGTGAGATATATTGGTTCTTCAGTGAATTATTAATGTATCAATAAGACAGTATGTGGTTTACGGTCAGTTTACTGAGCTGTTAATCATCGCGTAATTAAAGACGTGCCTTTAAGAGGTATATCACAATGCAACGTTATACACTAAAAATCTTTGTAAACCATTCGCTCTTCTCTTCTCCAAAAAATGTTTCAGTTGAAAGTTACCCATATTGGATTATAATTTGGAAATTTTTTCGGAAATATTGGATCGCTGCCATCTTAAAACTGTGTTAAAGACAATTTTGTGCAAAATTACCAAAATTTTAAAAATAAATATCTTATTGACCCTGATTTTTTAAAAATATTAACATAGCACGAACACTAACTTATATTTGAGATGTTAAATATCATTCAAATTTGAATTTTTGGATGTCATGCCTTTTTTATAGCGTGTTATTGTTATAGAGACACAATTTTTTATGCAATGACGCGCTGATCACGACACGTCCAGGCGTCGCGACGATCCCCACAAAGGGCCGGTCACGGATTTATCTGGCGACCCGCGACCACTGGCGACCCGCGACCGCTGGCGCCGAGAGCGGCGCCACTCATCCACACTGATTGCTTCTATACATATGCCACTTACATGTCGATAATTATTAGTCGTCAGAAGAAAGATGTATTACAAGCGTCTTTTCTGATTTATATTAATAATAACGATGTAATTATGCTTACTTACTCATAAACAAACTGAACATAACTTTCGTTCATGGTATAGAATGTAGCAATTTTAACGAGGCTATTTCATAGTGTTAAATTAGGCGAATTTAGGGTTAAGCAGCAGTATTTATCGATGATAATCGTAGAGTAACGAAACTGGACTAAAAAATAAACCTTATGTCAGAAATAAGCAACACATCATGATTTAAATGTTGAACTTATAATCGCAGAGCATTTCTCGATATGGTCGTTTATAAAAGCTTGTAAAGCAAGGTTTAAAATGGGTATTTCACAGAGTTAAATTAGGCGAATTTAGGGTAACACAGCAATTTTTATCGATGATAATCGTAGAGTAAAGAAACTGAACTAACAAAATTATAGCTAATGTCAAAAATAAGACATTAGCTATATAAAATAAGACATTAGCTATGTCAAAATGTCAAAAATAAGACATTAACACATCATGATTTAAATCGTGAACTAAAAATCGTAGAGCATTTCTCGATATAGTAAGGCAAGGAGGGACTATGTGTCTGTACATTTCCGTTTATACGATATTTGATAACTTTGCATATAATACATGTTATTATATATTAGGAATATTGTTCTTCAGACTGTACATTTATACCATGAATTATGTTTTTGATTTTAATTATCTGGAGAATTTACAAATTTTGATAAGCAAGAAGATAGTATGAAATTATAAAACCCACATTGAATTTCAATGCTTTATTCTAAATATGGCAATAAGTTATTTACTATATTTACATTTTAAAAAAGACTATGTGTATTAAATACATAAATATTAACATAATTGTAGATAAATAACAAAAAAAACTATTTCTATAAGTTGTCTGAAATTACATTAACTATCATAATCGCCTGATCGAAACCTCTTTTTTATAACCCATACTTATCCCACTCCTATCCCTAATATTTGCCGTCGTCGTGGTGTGTTGGGTTGATCACAATGCCATATGCATGTGACCAATGATGGTCTTTGATGTCGTGGCGCATGGCGGGGACCCTGGTTTGATTCCCGACCACTTGTCGAGCGGGGTTGGACTGGTATTCTGGTTGGCTGTAAGAGATCGCTTTCGTAGCAATAAGTCCGCCTTAGATACATTAAAGTAAATAAATAAATAAATTTTCTATCCGACGCTATTTTCATTTTGTTCTGCTTAATGTTATATTAATTCTGTATGTTTCATATTTATATCCTGTGAATTTATTACTATGTTACTCACAGTCTTACAGACTACTTTTTTATTCACTTAATTCATTTAGATTCAGTTCGCCGCTGTAAATTTGGTTTACCAAGCGTACAGCGAAGTTAAATAAATAAATTTCAAAATTAATTCTAGATAATTTAATGAAATCTAATGAAATGTTCATTTTGACAGGTATATATATGTATGATTACGGTTCGCAAGCGACATCAATCGATCAAAAGTCTTCCGACAAGAAATACATTATGATGGAAATTCTTCGATTTACACTTATATTTGTTTGCTACTATGAGATTTTTAAATAAATAAGTTCAATAAACGACTAACATAAGTAAAGGCCCCCAAAGAGCGGAACCATAAATCATGACGGGAATGGCGGTGCAATTTCTCCAATCGCACCGTCGTCAGCGCGAGTCTATTAGGAATCTCGTCAGCGTTACTGCGGCCCGCTACCGGGCGGCCATTGTTCAGCGCCGATACCCATCTTGAGGGCAGACGGGCCGATTTAGGTGATCGATAGACATTGATTGTGGAAGCTGCGACTTGTGGGCCGTGCGGTCGAACGGGTCGAAAGTGCGAACTATGGTCGGGCGCGAGATCAAAGATCCGGGCGGTGTATTAGGCAGAATAGGGCTCACGCTAAGTGCCACGTGTATGCCATTTCCATTTAACTTTAAGTCATGATGAAGATGCGTTTGGAGAAGTGTTATATTTTTCCATAAATCAGTGGGACGACAGAGGACTTCATCCACATATGGTAGTAGAAGTCTATAGTAATTTTCTTATTCAATAAAATCACAGATAATAAATAATGTTTACACAAACATTTTATCGCGTTATTTACACCAAAGTAACGTAATTAATGATAACTTCACAAGAATATTTTAAGCATAGAAACTTTCAAATTTATTCTACAACTTTTCAATGTCTAAAAAATTTTCAACGTCATGAAGTAACTTGATAATTTCCAAGGACTTCTAGTGCCGCCTGGAGCTGCTTCTTTTACATAATTTTCGTCAATAATCCACAATTTTTTCCCCTTGTATGAAATTGAACTTGAAGTATTTATTTGTCACGATACAATTACCATTTTTGTTTATCGGTTATCGATATACCAGCTCAAGCATTACACAATTAAACGTGATAGAATGATTCAGAGGTCGCTAAAGAAGTTTCACTTCCAAGCACACTGCTAAAATACAGTTTTCATAAGAGTTTTATTTATTATATCAAAAGAAAGTGCCCTTTGATAATCGGTTACATAGACCTGCTTATCTCTTCTACAATTTGTCGATTAATTTTTTTATATCATATTAAGCACTGTAAATACGAACAACAGTAGCAAAGGAAAAATATGAGAATCTCTTTCGAGAGAAAAATTAATGTTTACTTAATATTAATTTTGTTTAAATATTAGCTACGTTTGATATAATAACAATATCGCCAACATACTCTGCAAAAAATACTGTGTCATTCATCGTTCATTCATTCAAATCTCCAGCAAGAGAATCAATGAAATGCTATTCGGCGGATGCATTGAGTCATGATTGCATACTTTTGTTTGCTGAGAGCTAAAGCTCTCCACGTAAATAATATACGGCATTCAGGTGCAATGAGTCAATGCAGTTCCTCGAAGGAGCTTCCCACTGAAACTAGCTACATGACTAAGGGGTGATTCACAAATGAACATTTCAATTTATACAAAGACGTGTTCCACACTTCAAAATATTGTGGCGCCAAGATGTCACGGTCAATTGAGATATATGGATCGAGTCAATTAAGAAGCGTGAATAGGACGCTAAATTGTGAGTAATTAAACGCGTTAATTAACGTAGATTGGAAACCGTATTGTTATACATTAATCACAGATTAAATCTTGCATGAAACGATTTGTGATTGGGAAAATATTTGATGGCATAAGTTGATATAATAAAAAAAGAATTGCTTTTTAATATCAACGATTATACGTCTATGGAAAAAATCGCATAAAAAGGATGAGATGAAAATTAGTGCGCTAGAATAAGAGACTAAATAAAAGTGAAAATGAACAACAATTATATAACATCGATCAGCAACTATTTAGTATGAGAATTCGTGCCAATCGCTGGTTGCTGCAATTTGCAACTACAACTAAATTCGGATAGAGATATTATGTATTCTACGAATTTATTGTATAATAAACCTATTAAATATATAAATGAGATAAATAATATTTCAATTGACGTTTTAAAATGATGGTTACGACCTAGCTGCTAAGGATGATAGGTCTAGGACTATATTTAATACATATTTACGTATATATATATATATATATATATATATATATATATATATATATATATATATATATATATAATTATATACACGGTGTCCGGGAATAAGTGCTATTCGTTGGCTATAAATTAATTGTCGTTGAAATAAAACTTAAAACACGTAATTTTTCTAATTGACTGCAAAAAAAATATTACACATAATTCTTTTTAACACACCCAATGGATCTGGCCGAGGAGCGCGGTGCTTACTCGGGCAACTAGATGTCTTCGCAGCTGTTCGCGGGTTATTCCCCCGAGCTGTGCAGGACAATATGCGCAAGGATCATATGTACGAAAAAGATGACAAATAATTATGAATATTATTTTCAATTTTCTGAAAAAAATTAAAGTTCATCTTTTAAATTTTATTTTAACGAAAATCAACTATTTTTCAGTCAAGAAATAACGTTTTTTTTTGTCCGACACTTATATATATTTATTATCTGTAATCGACCGATTGTAAAGTCTGTAGTGCAATAGTCCAACAGATTCACAGAGATCTGGTCGTGAAACAAGTTTTTAGACCTCCTCATCTAGAAGATACGTATAGCAACAAATGAAATTTAAATGATTTATGTAAAAGTCGTTTGCTTATTTTGAAAATTATAGAAGCGCATATGACAATATGTGTTGTCATCTTAATGATGAGTTCTTTAAGGAAGATTTAAAGGTATTATAATTCAAGATATTTTTCGTACATTACCGCAAGAGACAATTTGACCTTTTTAAACCATCAAGTCACGTGAAACATATTTTGATATTTACAACACCAACGCGAAATGATTGACGCAAAAATTATTAAAAAAAAATTGATTTAGCACTTTTCGGAAAATGTTTACTTTTCTCTCACATGTATATTTTAACCTAAGAGCAAAAACAGCACTTTATTTCCAATTTATAATATTCCAGTAAATTAATTTGAATATTGAGTTTCTCACTAATCTTTAAATATATACCCGTGCATAACTACAGCATTACCTTATAATTCTATGTATTTCATTTCAATAGTTTTTCGTCTCAAACGTATAAGGAAATTAATAAAAACACATCACAGATAGACAACTTTACTAAGAAAATAGAGTGTACTTTTCGACACCGTTGATCTTAAATTATGTGTATATCGCTTAGCGCCATGTCACAAGTGAAATGACGGTAAGTTAGCGAGTGCTTATTTACATAGTAAAAACAATGTTTGTCGTAAAAACAATGTGCGTGCTCTGAATGGGAATAGTGCTCTATATTACTTAAAGTGAATGTCTCATTATATTTGTCTGTCGTATCGCAGCACGACAATCCTCAGCGTTGGGTTCACATGCGGAAACGGGCATGAATTGGGATTATGATCTATCTGATGTGGTTTAATTCCTTAAATAAACTTTCTAGAACACAACCTAGCTTAAATATTGTGATTCATATTTTAGTACTCACACATATGCACATGAATACACGTCAGCACAAACACATGCACACACACACACGGATACATATATTACACACAAAAATAATTTAATTCCTTTATAAGATACAATTAATTAACAATTACTTTTAGGTATTATGCAATTAAAAATAAGCAGAAAGAAGACATAATATATGCCGTGTATTTTCGATGCACCACAAATCTAGGTAACCTGAAGATCTCATTAGGAACTACGCAATCGCCCACGGTGACCCAATTAAAACATTTAGGGTCAATCTTCAGTAATAATAGCAAAAATTGTAGCTTGTATCATTACAACAGGCTAGCTTAAATAGAGACAATGTCAGTGGAAGAGAAATACAAGAAAGGTCGACCTTAAGTAAATGGGAAAAACGGCCCAGGATAGTAGTAGTTGGTATTATTCAATTAACAATTACTTTCATTAACCGTGCGGTATTATAAGGTAAAAACATTGCTAACAATTTTTTTTTTCGCTTACATCCTCGGATACGAAAATGATTACTAAACCAAGAGCTATATCAGCCTTCCAAATACTTTGATGATGTTCTCGTTACTGACGCTGCTATAATTCTCTATATAAAGTCATGTAAATAAAAATAACGTTCATTATAAAGAATCAGTATTATCTAAAACTTAACACATTTTATTTCACCTAAGCCTCTTAAAAATCGTATTAATTAATAGCATCGATTAACAGACACCGGCAATAGGCAACACTATTATCGAGCATCACACTTATCTATCACCGGCGGTAATTGCGGCACGTTCTCATTATAGTGACGCGCCGCGACGGGGCAATGTCGACGTCGACTACCGGTCCGACGGCGCTGCGACGACGTCTCGTTAATATTTATACTTCCCGGCATCGGAACGCAAGGCGATATAATTAATGTGAATGGATAAACTAGACGTGTTAATTTATATTTATTTGCTTCTTATATGGTGTTTTTTGAATTACACCTTGTACGAGTTTCATAGTATGAGAACAAATATTGGGTAAATTTGATGAAGTTCCGCGGAAGAAATTCTATATATAAATAAGTTAAAGTGAAGTACTAAGATAAATACATCAGTATTATTGACTAAGTGAGAAGTTATCAAACATAATCTAGAGATAAGAATAAGCATAAGCAACTGTCTCTAATGGAAAAGTCTTTAGATTATAAGAATGTAGGAGTATATCCACGCCTCTCTCCAAAACCAAACTCTCTCCAAAAATCTTGGTCTCAATATGGCAGGAAATTGACTGAGCAATCTAAGATTTGCTGATGACATCGTCTTTTTCTCAGATGGCTTGGAAGAAATCGCTCGAAATCATGATACGAGTAGTAAGCGATGCTTCTGGGTGCATTAGGTTGGAAAGGAACTTGGATAAAAGCAAGATTATGACTAAAACTAGATTATGATTGACTAGTACTGTAAGCATTAAGATAAACCAAACCGTTTTAGAATGTGTACATAAATTAAGTATATATTGGTGAATAGGTTGTTATGTGGAAAGGAAACCAAACCAACGAAATAGATCGGCGCATAAGACTAGCGTGAGTAGCCTACTCCAAAATTGAATTCACCTGCAAAATGAAAAGTACGTCTGAACATAAAAGAAATCCTTACCAAGCATAGAGTGGCTCAAAGAGTAATTGAACGGAAACTGGTAAGGATCACGCTGAGAGACTGAAAGAAAAACGAGTGACTCAGAGAGAAGAGTGGAGTCTCGGACGGCATAAATCATGTTGATGGGTTGGCCACGTCGCTACATGCCAGTAAGCGTTCACGGTATGGAGACCGTGGTGCGAAAAGCGCCTGCAAGGAAAGCCAAATATGCGTTGATACGATTATATCAAAAGAATTGAAATGGTTAGGGAAGCATAAAATCGAGGGAAGTGTTATAGAATGAAGGATGCCTACACCTATGCGGTAGAACATGGCTAAAGAAAAGAAAAAGAAGACTTCTACGCCTCCTTAAAGAAGTATCAATAACAAGAATTGTAATTTCTAGACGCACTCACTGCGTCAAGTCGAATTCTCGTAAAGTGGGTGCACGTCATGTCTAGACACAATATGTCGCTCAAGTTCAGAAAAGTGCAAACAAGTGGGTTTTTTGGAGGCGTAGATAAAAAAATTGAGTTCCTTAAAATTTATAGAATAATTAATATTGTTTAATTAGGAGAAAAAATTACTTGCTTTCCATACACATATAATTTACATAAAGTATAAAAAATGAAAACTAACTAAGTTAAAGGTTAAGCAGCAAGCAATATTTTGTAATATTTCTTCTCGGTAAACATTGTATTAAGGAACTTTCATTCCTTGTCTTTATTTTAGATGTCTAATCTTTTGGTGGCTAAATCAACTAATGGGAGAATTTTTTCTTATTTGCGTTTTTGATATAATTTTTCGTTACTTTCACGTTTAAGAAAATAGCTTTACCTCAAAGCTTACAAAAATAATTGAAATAAGGAGTTTTGTGACTAAAATAAATATTAAACATCCTTATTTCATCGGATCTAAGAAATTATACAAGATCATAAAACTATACTAGAACGCAGCAGTTTAAAAAAAGTAAGATAAAATATGATACATGATCTCGCATAGAACAGACCATATTTCTGGATTAGAAATTAATTGTTTCACACTTTAATAAAATTTGGATGCAATGAAGGGTTTAAGAGATGGTTATCTATAATAACATTAACGTCGTTGGTTAATCCAAAAAGGTAAATCGACACCTCTGCGGTGAGCATTAAAATTGACCCACCCACCACACACCCATTTGAAAACAAATATAATAAAACACATACCACAACGAGGCGAGAGATTAAAAATTCGATTAGAGTACGATTTAATTTGATCGGCCCCTTAAAGAATTATTAATGGCGATTAAACATAGCGGGTAGGCATGACTCTTGTTACTTGTTAACCCTACGATGGCTATATATACTTTATGATGGTGAAACCACAATATATTTTTGAACTGAGAGTTATAGTATATGCACTAGCACTCTAGCATACAAGTATAAAGGCAACTTACAGGTATACCTTTGTTTACACTTTAAGGTGAATCACTGTGATAGCTACGACAATTTATATTCGTTTATTCTTAACCCTATCTGGATTTTACTATGTGAAAGCTAATAATCATGTCAAGGTAAATCCCATTCAAATTAGTCCAGTAGTTTCTGTTTGCTGCTTTAACAACCAAAGAGGCAAGTAGATAAGATTTTTAATAACAATTCTTTTAGCTTCTAGTCAACACCAGGGTCATATGACCCTGATATAAAATTTAACGACTTTGTAACATAAACTGAACTATTTTATAGGGTATTGTGATTGTGACAGAATTTATAAGATGCATTAACCCTTAAAGATTTAAAGTATTTTCAGATCACACAAATAGCTTTGCGTGGTAAATTTCTAACCCAGCGAAAAATAACTGCTTTTTTTGTAATATCAATGATTAATTGTTACTTTGTAAGTGTCTTTTAAGTGGTGGGTGAATTTTATTATTTTGGGATCTCGAAGAACTGAAAACTGAATTCTTCGTTGCATCGCGACTTCAAAGGATGTATTATTACGATTAGTAAATATATATATAGACAGAAATATACGGCGGAAGACCAAAATTAATCCTGTCAAAAATTTGATGCACTCTATATTTTTCTACAGTTCTAAGGCCTTAACCATAAAATGTGCATATAAAGAAAGCATTGATGCTTTCGAGATGTGGTGCTGGTGAGACTATTGGTGTTTTGGATTGCATATCGGAATAACGAGGCCATCATAAAAGAAATCGGATTCCCTATGGACTGGCCTCTATAGTTACCCTCAGATAGTTCGGCCTCTTTATGAGAAAAAATACTTTGATACTTAGAGCGAGATATACTATTGGGAAGGATCGAGGGGACAAAACTTCCTGACTGAAGGCAGGCTAGTTGGACTAACCAGATCTCAAGCACCCTTACTCATGACTATCCAAGATAACGGAACATTAATGGGAGATCGCAAGAACTAGCGCCAAACAATTTATACGCCGCCTCTCTTTGTAGGTCACGGTCTTCAGTACAGGAACGACTAAAAAAGAAGTGTAAAACACTTAATCATTTTGAAGATAAAATGATACAAAATACTATTATTAATGAACAGTATTTTTCATGTCTTAAAAATGTAGTGTCACTTTAAAAAATATAGCATTTTCATGCCATAGTTTTTAGGCCTGAAAATAAAGTTACTTAAGTATTCTGATGCTTCTATTCGAAAACCTCGTCAATTTATCGAAAAAACTAAAGTACAATTATAATTGAAAAGAAATAAAAACACTTATTAGTGGCGTTGTTGCCAACTTTTACTACACCCGTATAAGGGTATCTTTAATACTGTTAGCCATAGCATACTCTCAATCTGTCTGTTGAGAGGGCAAAGGTACTACTGAGGATACGTGGTGTCTGAACGGCACAGTCGCAATAAGACTTTGTCAAAATAGTAATGCATTGGGTAAAAAATTATCTGAAAAAGGTCTGTGAGATTCAATCTGAAACAATTTATGTTTTAAAAAATATAAAGGTTAATCCAGAAATTTAAAAAAGAGTAAAGGACTTTTCTGATACCATAAAAAAGTTACTTGACTTAATTTTTGTAATGTCTTATTTATGAAAAACTAATTAACAACTACGACAGAAAACTGAAATCTTAGTTAAAAATATTTCACGTTGATTTATTTAGTTAAATTTGGGCTAATACTGAACTGACTGACATTAAAGGGTTAAAACTTCTCGCCAGCTAGGTGTTGAACTAATCACAAACGCTATCAGCTTTACATATAACTCAACAAATATGCCTCGCGATAACATCCGCTGGAGTCAAAGAACCGCCTGCCCAAGACATATGGTTTACAGGCACCCACAAGTACCGCCTACCAATAACTTCGGTCGGTGGATTATCGAATGCGGTTGCATCGGGACCGACAAAAAGATAGTTTGTTTGAGTACTTGTTTGTAGAGATGGAGCGGAAGTCGTTTCTACGGGAGTCAGATAACCTATCTGGATCGACGTTCTCGAAAGCGACGCGTATTATTTATATAAACACAAAAATTTTAAGCTATTCATTTTGGTTGCTTTGCTTATGATTTAAGTAGTATTCGTATATAAAACATACTTTGGGAACTCGTGTATTTGACATGAAATATATATTTTTTTAATTGTACATATTGTAAAAATGGGAATAAAATACTCAATTTATAAACAATATTATCAAATAACTGGCATTTTTAATGAATTATGTTTATAGGGCATCTACCTTAAAATGAAAAACTAAATCCTTATAAGATTTAGTTTTTCCGCCACAGCCGTTTTTCTTAGAAAACGGTTGACATAGAAACTTAAACTTTGTGGTAGCAATAAAATGTTAACCCGCACGTATAGCAATACCTAAAACTCATTTAGATAATTTAGGGAGGGCAACTTGAGCACTCGATTTTTTTTAATTCCACATATAGTGCAGGGTGTCGTTTAAAAGTTATAAGTACTAATATTTTTTTCATAATTTAGCCGTATTTTCAGAGATATCCTGAAAAACGTGCAAAAAATATCCCCTCCTCCCCTTATTTCCAAAACGGCTCAACCTAAAATTATGAAAAAATATAGGTTTTTAGAAGTTCATACAAAGAGTTCACCCCAAAAAAAATCTAGACTAGATGTCGTAATTTTTTTAGTATTTCCCATATTTTTACGCTTACGAAAGATAGAGTAGGCAATATATTCACATTTCTCTATTTTCAAAACCGATTTTCTCAGAAATCACGCGACGTAGAAACTCGAAACTTGATACAGTGATACACAGCCAACTGTTTTAAGATATTCGTATAACAACAATTAATGAGGAGGTCAAAAAAGTCTGTTCGTTTGAAAAAGCTTGTCACGAGAAATACAAAAATATTTTATTCTTATGTTTAGATGGTATATATAAAAATATGTATTTAATACCGTCTTCTTATTTTCGAAACTGCTGTGCCAAAAAACATGAAAAAAACAGGGTCGGTAAAGATTACCAGAAAATTGCAAAAAAATCTTACAATTTTTGAAATAGCCACCATGTTATTTCCATCAAAATGTGTATGGTGGGTTCGTACATAGGCCAGGTTTCACGCGTGCTTCGTAGGACTTTATTTTGAATTACTTTAGGAAGGTTTGAACTTTACAATTTTTATGGAGAACTATTCACATCGTATGATAAAAAAGTGTAATAAAGAAGGCTATAAGTAAAGGCAAATTGCTTAAGGTCATGAAATTGATGTCTGAGATAATTATTAGTGCTATAAATATGGCATGTTTTTTTCACTCCGGATAGATATTTAAAAATACCAATGAACATTTTCCAATAGTTTCAATACCAACGTGAACCCTTTAATTGTCGAAAGCACCATGTTCATGATGTCACAGTCGTTATTGCGGTATTGTGAAGGTACCGCTCGTTACACTATAAGGCAGAACCAGCTTCCACTTCCCTATACTGTCAACTAGAGCTCGTCAGCCAAACGATCTCCATAAGGAGAGCGCCGTTACAGCGCGCGAGGTGTTTTTGCAATAACCGCTGTCTGGACTAGGTGTTACCGTGTGTAAAGTAAACAAGTTAGTCTTTGATGTTGGTCAATTTAATAGCTCTAATATTTATTACAATTACGAGGCTTTTTCTTCAATTTTATTAATGTACATATATTAATAGTACATGTACCGTATATAAAACATTTTGTGGCTATTGATACATCTGGGACTTTAATATTTTTACCAATAAAAACGTCGTATTAACTTTCATGGTATCTAGCTATTATAACGAAAAAACAAATTTTGCAATCAACTGTTATTTATGAAACAAAATTTTACAATAAACTAATTACATGTATAAAAGTACGCCCTGAGTTTTAATGTTCAAAAATTACCTGCAATCAATACATAAGAATATTTGCCGCTTAATATCCCGTCTATACCTCCTCTCTCATCATGTCCATTTCATTTTTAATTGTAATTATATTTGGTTATCTATTTATATTTGTGTATAAATATACTTATTTTTTTATTTATTGTCATTATAAACAGTAGGACTATATATTAATAATTCACTGTCTTCCACTGGATCAATGATTCTCATTTATTGAATCGTGGTTAGTTATAGAGAATGCCATTGTGGAAATTATATTGCCATCTATATACGTAGGTTTCTAAGCATCCGTGAAGTTTAATAAATGAATAAATGTATTTTTATCTTTTCTACATATACCTGCATAGATATTTCAAATATTTTACAAAGCCACAATAATATTGACTTGGTGATCGTTTGAACTTTTACTTAAAAATTTATAAAATGTACATATGACAAAAAGTGAGTTGGACGTATGAATTAAATTAGAAGCTACTGTAGTGGATTATGGCTGGTAATATATAATATATTTTCATGATAGGTTAGGTCGAGCATTCAAACAACCGTTTAAATTCTATTGACATCAATTCGTTGATTACGACAGTAGGTGAAGAATTCGAAAAACACTTCACTGATTGAGCACGATTCCGCGTCGCACCGAGGACTTATGTAAATTAATCGAAGACTTATGCAAAATAAACGAGATAAACTGGACTGCTATACGACATATACATTACACAGAAGTCTTAACTCTACGATTGTGCTTTATGCGGTGTACGTAAATTGATAGAATGCAAAGTGGCTATTTTGTATATGTCAATGATGACCAGATTTTTTTTTAATGTATACATATAGTAAACAAAATTATTATGCTTATTTGAAGCTTCAAAACGAAACTAACGACTTCCATGTTTAACTTGAAAGTGAGTCGCGTTGTAACTTTTGTTAACATAATATGAATAAATAACCCACTTCAAACGTACATCAGGTGTAAATTACTTCCAATATATAAGCGAGTACTTGACAAGCGGCATATAAATCGTTACTCACTTTCATAAATGTACGTAGACACTGGCTCGCTCTGTTCTCCGAAATGGATAATTTCGCCGGCAAAAATCTAAAGTTTGAACAAAAACGTACACACTTTTACCGCCGCAGACACGATGAATACACAAAATAGTTCTTCGACCCGTCTCTCCCGACACAAGGTAGAGCGGACATCACACGCATCCGCCGACAAAAGAGGACCGCCGATGAGATGAGTCAAAATAAACCGAAATTAAAATAAACAAAGGCCCGACTCGGGCACGACACCTCGAGCGCTGTTGCCAAGGCCGGTGACGCTCTGCGGACAGCACAGAAGACGCCGGTAAAAAACGTGGGTACGGGAACACCTTTTCCTGCCTCTCCCACAAAAGACTACTCGGGAGTTTCGACGTCTTGTGGAACAAAAAGAAGCCATTACAGTGGAGAGACATGACTCGGCAGGTTGGACGGTCGTCCATATCATTCCAAACTGTGACGGCTCAATGAAGCGATGTTAACACTGCATGCGTACTACACTAGTTCGCGGATGATGGACGTTAATTTTAGATGAAACAATGGAGCGTTTAAAATAGGCACCGAGTTCTACTTTATAGCAAGTATGACGCGATAAAAATACGTTTTGCTGCAGGGCTTATGTAAGTATATCTAAAATATTATCAATATTAACACAGCATGAGATGTACATAAAATATTTAGGCACCGTGGAACTGGAGGCATTATCAAAATTCAGTTGCGAAAGTGTAACGCGTAAAGAGAACCTCTACTTTTGGTACATTTGTAGGATTATGAAATTGTACCCATTTTTTATCTATGATAACGTAAGCCTTTATTGTTTTGCTACTAAGATAAGGGGTTGGATAGGGTTATTAGAGATGAACATAAGGTCATATCTAATAACCCTAATCTCCAGCCAAGAATATTAGTGGTGGTTCAAAAACTACAGATGAATAAATGTAAATATCCCGAAACCTGGCTTACTAAAAATTGGGAGAGTGAGGTGAAAATGAAAACTACCATCGAAATATCAGTGCCTTTGAAAAAATGGAAAAGGTACTCTGCAAGCGTAATATTAAAGTCCCGTTTCGAATTCATCTTCTCCAGTGCTACATTTGGCCAATACGGATGCAAGGCCTGGACATTAAGAAAGACACGCAAGCTTTTGCACGCCATCGAACAACGTAAAGTTCTGTATCTGGGACATGTGCTCAGGCATGAGAGATACGATCTCTTGCAACTAATAAAGACGGGAAAAATTGCTGGGAGGGGGAAATTTCTGAAATAAGCCCTTTGTAATAAAGCCTCCTTTTTATATAAATATAAATTTTACATTTTTATTAATCATACTGGCGATGCAATAGTTTTTTTACCGTTTACATTATTCGGTAAAGTAAATAAATTAATTACAATATGTACATAAGAAAGCGGGTATTCAGTTCAAACAAGCAACATTTTAGCCTTTAATTTATATTAATGTATAATAATTGAATATATTAAAGAAAAAGTCAGCTGTCTATCAAAGGTTAATTTCAAAGAAAAAATGTTTTTCATAATTATTATAAACCAAAAAACTCTTGTTAATTGTCTGAGTCTAGCTTTTTTTCGATCCATGAAATATTTCTTCCAAAAATTTCAAATACCTTTTTAATTCCAGCTAGTCATAGATTAGATGAATTGGTTGTTATTAAAAATTGATCAAATTAATTTGAATATTTGAGGTATTTATTTTCATTATTAATCGATCCGGTTCTTTCTTTAGAGAAAAAGGTTTCAATTTAATTAGTTCAAGTTCAAGTTGTCAAAATAATGATAAATTATGTAATACACCTGTCACATATTAAATCTCATTAATTAGGATAATGGCTAAAACAACATCCTTACATTTTTTAGCTGTAACCTATACATCAAACTGCAACCGAAAAGAAGGCGCTTGTCAATTAATTAGCCCGAATCCAATAAACGAGATAACGCCATAACGAGACACAAGAATGATTCACCCAGCCGAAATGTCGGACTGATAAAAAACCCTTAGCAGAGACCGAAGTCGGGTCAAATATAAAACAAAAAGGAGCAAGACCCGCTCTAGGAGCGGCATACCTCGGCGATTGGCCACACATACCCGACCGTCCTTTGTCCGGCGAGCGGTCCATTATCTCCCGGAGATGGTCTCTACTCCGCACACAAATTTGGGGCCATAATTTAAATTCAAATTATGTTGGTACTGGACTGTACAAACACGCGTTTGTTTAACGAGATCGCCGGCTAGGGCCTTGTTATATTACTATTCACTTTCGGATCACGCAACCGTCATTTGTGACGTGCGCGGAGCTGTTTCTGGTCCACGAACTCGAAATACTATCATTGGACTCGATCGTTAAAAACGGTGCGAATGCAACTGCCGCACGTGAGTATGATTACCAGTTCACGCGTACTTTGCTAGTGATACGTATCAATTTAATAGTTTCGCCTAAAGTGACAGGTAAATAGTTCACCATTTATTGTAGTGATGGAATAAAAAGATTTATTAAGTGTTACTATTGCAACGACATTATTAGTTAGACAAACAAATTCTCCTTGATTTGTCGATAATATTTTTATTAGTAGAGATATAGTGTTACAAATCGGATGTTTTTTTCTGTCAACCTATTTTTCTAAATTATTTCACACTTATTTTTATTGCCCTTTTTAAATCTTTATAAACTTAATTAAATTCTTATTTCATATACATATATGCTTAGAAATATTTAGAATGTACACATTATAGATAAACGACCAAATCATCATATTTTCTATCAAGCCTTCTTAAAAGCGGCGCTGTTCTTCGTCTCATTCTTGCTACATACAGTAATTTTCCGCTCAGAGGTTTATGTCTAATATGTGAAAGCATATTAGTTAAAACTTTATGAGTTCCACTAATTTTTCATGCTATTTTCTTATTTGAAAATTTCTAGATACTGAACCAGAAGATAGCAGTAACTAGAGATGACAATAGCTCGACAAGTGACTTCGATTCTCGAGTACAAAGAAAATTGAAAGGTTTTCCCAATGTGGCCAAAAGAATAGATTTAAGAAGGGCAGTTTGCAAACATGTAAACGACACAATTTATCGGTATTTGTGTAATGATCCCAAAAATATGGTAACAATTGAGAAGACGAGAAAAATTTAGGTTAAAAATGGTACGGTTGTGGATAACGATTGTACGTTGTATAATTAATAACTTACGGTTTAGTCTTGGGCAATGTGTTTATTCTGTTTCGGTGAGGCGAGTCATCTTATTCTTACCTGAAACAAAGAAAATTAAATTTAAATTTGGTTATGTGTACAGAAATTTTACGTGAATTATATTAACTATCCCTAATCACGTGCAGGAAAATAGAAAATACAGTATACCGTATTCGCACAGGAAAATAGAATCTTACAAATCTTAATTTCGTATATCTAGAAATGTTTATATCACGTCGGATCTTTGATAACTTAGTTCTGTTGGCTATAGATATTTACATTCACATAGCTATTGCCAATTAACATGGTCATTCAATACGGACTCAAGGGTTTCTGCATGGAGTCGATTCACTTAATTTTAAATAAAATTAAAAGAGGATCAACGGTTTTGAAATGTGGTGCGGACGCAGAGTAGTACATATACCCTGGACTGCTAAACGAAGTAAAGAGTCTATTACTTCGGGAGCTGAAAGTAAAAACAAGGCTGTCAACCTTCCTACAAAGAATGCAGCATATTTTGGTGACGAAGTTCGACGCGAACATGATTTACTAAAAACGCTATTCATAGTGGGCAAAATTGCGCGAAAAGATCGAGAGGGCATTTTCCGGCTTGATGGCCGGACCAGATAAGAAAGTTATCCAGTAGACCATTCAGTAATGCCATACCACACACCTAAACCCGGGACAAGTTTAAAGAAATAATAAAATTCTGCTAGTCGACAACACCAAATGAACACTACCCGTAGTCATGACGGGATAATTAATATGAAAAAAAAACTAAATGCATTAAATATATTATCTTGATAAGAAATAGTTACGACGTCGCATGTTAACATTTGATTTAATAATAACTTATGTTGTGAAAAAATTAAATATTGGTTGTTTATAAGTTATGGATTGATAATGGTATCCGCCTAATATGAAGACACACGTTTGTAATCGGTCTTCCCGTGACCACAGGCTGTGCAACCAGTCTGAAACGTCGGGACATAGTGAGTACTTAGTTTATAATATCTAGGTTTACTCATTAAATATATAATTACCGCGAAAAAACCCGATTCAAATCAAATAAAATATGTGTTCGAATCGCGAAAGTTTAAAAAAGTCTAACACGTTTGTAAGTACAAATAATGTCGACATTGTCGTACATATAAAATTGTTGATTTAAATTTATATATTAATGTGCAATTATAGAGAAGTGATAAGGATTTATTAGGACACTTGCAGTACATCTTCTGCACTAATTGGATAATGACTTTTTGGAAATCTGTTGCTGATTTATCAGTAGGAAATATTTAAGCTGAGCTTTGGAAAAAATATTTTTAGGTATTTCTCTAAGTATTGGATGTATTTTCAGAAATTTTACAATTACTTGTATTCATGTAAAATGTTTGTTTATCATTCAAACGTTAAATACAAATTGTATACTGATTGTGCACGTAACTTCATTACAAGGACCTTTCAAAAATATTAAGTTAGCTTGAATATATTTGGCGTTAATTTTGTAAAAATTCTTTATTCAAAATTAAATGAAACTGCATGATGTAGTATTATAAGTAAGTAGTGTAGTAAATATTTAAGTTTCGTTCTATTACAACATCTTCAGGTGGGCTCTTAGCAAATATCTTATCTTTGCTGGTGATGGGCCACGACCTAGGTCGTGGTAAAGAACTTAAAGAAAGTAGAAATAATACTACATCACGCAGTTTCATTTAATTTTGATGAAGTTAGCTCTGAGATTGAGTGTTTGACTTTACGTGTATTTTACACGTAAAGTCAAATATAATTACAATTATAAAATTGAACTTTTTTTAAGTTAACTGCGCTTTGCACTTAAATTTTCAATTACTATGTCTTCTTTTCATAGTGTCGACTGCAATGAAGTCTATATATTACCTCAGTTCCTACAAAGTTCAATAATTTAAACTCCATCAGAAGACTATCAGCGGTTTTCGCATGATGCGCGAAAAATACAAAAAAATTTCAACAACAATTGTTTTGCGTTCTATTGCTTTTATTGTGTCCCTCTAAATAATTTTTTTGCAAATATTTTTAATTTATTAATATGCCAATTCCACAGTTTTATTATATGTTTATTCTATGTATGCAATATACAATATATATGTAAAGCCAAGCTACTTTCATATAATATTTTTGAATATGGGAAAAGTATTTCTTATTTTCTATTTAAAACTAGCTTTTTCTTCCCGTTGTACTTGTGATGTTCACAATTTCCGCGATCGACGATTGAATTTGAAAATATTTTTGAAAAATGGTTTCTCTTGCTTCGTAGAGTCGCTGTCATCGTCGCAGTACTCATAAGGCATTCTGTTTATCAGCGTTCAAGTATACTAATTAATATTAACAACACAGCAACTTAACACACCATAAAAACTTTCCTGGATAAATACGTACAGTAAAAACTAAATAAAATTATTTATGATATATAAAGATATTACATATTAAATAATGTTTAATAAAACTAGTCACTAATATTTGTTAGTATAAGTTTGCATAGCGCAATTAACTATGACGTTTCATCAAACTGAACAAACGATTCTGAGTCCGGAGTATTTTTAAATTTCGATCACGTAACTTCATCTCATTCTTCATAACAAAGTGTATTGATCTCCGAGTCGAAATAATACCCCGCGAGTATATCGGTTTGTAATGAGTTATTCAATAAATTCATACACAAAGCTCTGGCAGGTAATTCATAAAAAAATTGGACTCCGGCCAGACGTGTAAAAAGTCGAGCGTTTTTTTTTGTTAATTGCAAAATAGCAACAATACGTACCTCTTTCGCAGGCAAACGTATGTTTGGAATACAGTAATAAGATTATATCGTGGACTTTCTTTTTTCTGCTGTAAACTGAACCATAGTTAGCAACGACATAAGATGTCAGACTAATCGAGATTTTTTTAAACCAAATCAGAACTAACATATACAAGTTGCGAACTCTTTAGTTAATTAAGCAATCTATAACACTAAAATATTGTAGGTTGTTCAATAACCTAAGCAGTTAATATTCTATAATTGAATTTGCCAATGTAACCAGATTTCCGTTTTCTTCGATAAGTTTATTGGATACGATTTACTTAGAAATTTACACTCTTGAATATCTTTCATTATTTCACCTAGGAGTATCTGTAATTTTTGTTTTTAACCGGAATCGGAAACGTTTTTGCATCTCCGTCAACAAATGAATAAATGTCACGTTATAAGTTCGGTGGATAATCGTTTGCCAAAATCGTATATGAATATAATTTGAATATCATATTAGTTGCCAATTGAGTAGTAAATGTTAAGAAATTATATAAAATTCTCAACCCTTTCTGAAAAAATCACTGGCTAAGTTTAAAACTTATCGTTTTTTTTACGAAAAACGTTTCGAATATATTCAGTTTTATGCAAAGAACTACCTGTATGAATAATAGACCCATTCTTAGTTACATTTGCATTTATGTTTTTAATAAATTTTATAAGAAGAATATAACAAATTCTTATTAAATTCCTGTAGACTGCAACATAATATTACGACCTTACGTTTGAAATAACTAATAAGATAACATATAATATTTACTAAACACCGGCTAAAACAAACACGACCTTCGACGCTATCGGCCGACTAATCGGCCAACAGTTCATCAATTACCGCTGGCTCGTGTCACCTCGCAGCCTCAGGAATCGTAACGGCGACGTTTTATCGATGCTCTTCGATTACGATATGTCGAAACGTCCGTAGCTGTACTTTCGATAAGTGGCCTTTATCGCGATATGGCGGCGCCGGCGGGCGCGACTTCCGACGCGATCTGTGTCACGCTACGCGCTGCCAGGGTTGCCCTATTGCCATCTTCAATTTGTTATAGGTATTAAGAAATCGTTAGCGAGTGATAAGATTGATTTAAAATGAAATTATAATAATTGTAATAAGCGTCTTTTTGACAACTGTCAACAAAAATATACTAAACTTTTCTTGTTCATATAAGGTTAACATTTGAGTCTTTACATATTTATAACAAGTTACGTCTTTATTAAAAATATAATGTATCAATGTCGCTACCAAAGTTCATTAATCCTTTATCGTTAACTGTCAATGAAAAAATATGGCTAAATAGGTAAAGGCGTTTTCTAAACAAATTTAGATTAGTAAATGCGCAGTTTATTTTGATTTGCGACGATGCGTACTCTTTTATTGGAATTTGTACAATAAAGTTATTTATGTTTAATTTTAATGAAGCTCATTTGTATTAAAGCAGATTCAGAATTAAAATTAACTAAAGACTTTATTTATACAGAATTGATATGTTGCTTTGAAATCAAAATGAAAATATGTTGCTACACTTAACGACGAAGTGAAATGCTCGCTGAATATATTTTCGAATGAATGTCCTGTATAAGTAATTAAGTATAAAGCGATGTCGCGAACGTCAGCATTTCGATCTCGTTGAAGAGGAATCTTATCTCAGCCGCATTATGGACTAATTACATGGGCAATATTTCTGTCAGTGCGAATCTGTCATCCATGTAATGGATTGTCACTTAATATCTTGGCTTTTTTATCAATTACTTGAAACTTTATTATGAAGGCCTTGTGAATCATTTACTGTATTAATGGGTATTTTTTCTTTTGCTTATCGTCTCTGTGTACGTTCTAGAAGAGATAGTCACTTTGAATGCCAGTATCCGTAATATTTAGATATTTATAGAATATTTCTCTGAATTCATGGTGCTGAATGTGAAATGACACGATTCTTTTAATTGTCGTCTGTTTGGCGTATGTGGTGTAAATTTATTTGGGACCCATTGCAATAAGTGTATATATAGAAATAAATGTACTTTAAATAATATGACATGAGTATTTCGTTATATATTTCTAAACGCACCAGAATCAAGTAGATTTTTAGCAAAAAAACGTAAAATTTGAATAAATGACCATCGGAGTTTTTTCTTAGTAATGTGAGACCGAGTAGAGTTGATATATGTAGCTTCGTCTCTTTTTATATTATTACGTGAGAATTTTAGAAATTAATTTACAGTACGATGCAAAGATTTTTTTTTCATTTCAGGTTGTATTTTCGTCTCGTATAGGAACATATTTATTGCAGAATATAATTTTTCAACTTTGTAGTCATGAAATTAGGATTTTTGTTATATCGCTTGGACGTTTTTCTGGTGCTCCTTAATCGGTTCTTTCCTCTGATTGCTGCACCCTTCACTTTTGGTCTTACATTTTCTACTTTCTGAAGTTATAAAATGTTGTTTATTGTTATTAAAGCCTACGTCACTTGAGGTCTAATTAGAACTATTTAATTGCTTTCCGTGGATACTACGACAACGCGTCCACGACCTAGCTTCACGCGTTTATGAGGTAGATCGCTTGTAAAATAGGCATATTTCTGTCCCTTAGATTACTTAAATTTTTGAAACAGCCTAATGACGTGGAATCTTAAGAGAGTAAGCTTTCTGAGTTCAATCGGTAATTTCTTATGGGTCTATTAAAAAAAATTTTCAAAATTTTATAAAGGTCTAGTTAGAAAAAAGTTAAAAATATATTTTTTAGGCGTATCTTCAGGTGTGTGCTCCAAAATGTTCGAAATAAGCACATTCATTATTTTTGACAATACTGAAGCGAAAATAATTTAAAAAACAAGGTGGTTGGCATTTATTTAGAAAATTATAGAAAAGCTATGGAAATTATTCTTGGTCTTATCGTTTTTTAAGAAATTCATGATATATTTACACGCCTGTGAAAGATGCACCGGGCAATATATTTAGTATTCTTCGTAGTGTTAGTTCTATTCGTATTTGACAAGTATTTTCGAACTATGGTTAATACGGAATAATAATAAGTCAGTGTAACATGTACACGGTATCCGTGAATAGACGTCAGACAAAGAAAGACGCTATTCGTTGGCTATAAAGGAATAGATTGTCATTGAAATAAAAAGTAAAACACGCCCTTTTTCTAATTGAGGGCAAAAAATGTTACACATAACTCTTTTTAACACACCCAATATTTGCCCGGAGTGCGGTTTTTACCCGCAGTCGCGACGTCTTTGCAGTTGTCGGGTTATTCCTCCGAGCAGCGCTGAACAATGTGCGCAAGTATCGTGTGTAGGAAAAGATGACAAATATTATTTTCAATTTTCTGGTAAAAAGTCACTTTGAAATTTTATTTTAACGTCAATCAACTATTTTTCAGTCAACGAATAACGTTTTTCTTTGAAAGTGTATAGAAAATATAGCTTATTTAGGCATAAGTGCCGAATTACGTTTAATAAAAATTTATATACTCCAGTTATAATGGTGCAACTCCAAACAAGCGGTTAATCAGGCTCGCGGTTGAGGAGCATCATTGGCGTCGCACGACCATGTTTGCGGTTCGCGAATCGACTCGCACAACATGCAACAGGTCACGACTAACGATGTGGTGTAGACTCGTCTTAATGTCTTACAAGACTGCAAACTTATACCGCATGAGGACAGTAAAGCATCAAGAAAGAATTGGAAAAAAATGTCTGATATATGTATATGTATGTATGAATATATGTATATATATATATATATATATATATATCAAATATATATATATATATATATATATATCAAATATATATATATATATATATATATATATATATATATACAAAAGCGAAACCCTTCTAATTTCGTCCTGTTCATCTATCTGTCTGTCCGTATGTTAAAGCCATTTTATTCAGAGACCATTGGCACTAGAAAGATGCAATTTGGATAGTAAGTGTGTTCTATTAATATCTATAAAATTGAATAGTGGAATTGTAAAAAATAAATAATATAATATCGTTAGATATGTCTTAAAAATGATACAGAGGTTGTAAAATAACTTTTTTTTCTTTAAGTCAATAGTTGGTGAGATATGCTCTTCTAAAGTCTTAAAAAGTGGGCCACGCGCCCCCTTCGCCTTTACTTTATAACTAACGTATTTAAAATTCTTAAAAAAATTAGGGTAGTGGAACTTAAACAAGTAGAACTTAATTCAAAGAAAATTAGTTTTAATAACATATGACGTGTAGTTTTTGAGATATGGGATCGGTACTGACCGCAGCAATAACTTTGTTTTTTACAGTGTCTATGAGAAATACAAACTTACAAGTTTAATACTGTTTGATGCTAGAGAACCCTTCGTGCGTGAGTCCAACACGCACGTGGCCTATTTTTTTTATATCGTCTCACCTCACCGTTCTTGCTATCCTGTGTTCGATAAGATAATACTTGCACTGACTTGAAATTTGGGCTATGCGTTGCTTCGTGCAATAATATGAATGGTCATACGTTGCGGTGTACACGAGATAAAAAATCTTCAAGCATTTTATTAATTAGGTACATATTCGAACTAATAAACGAATATTAATAATTTAATAAGGACTTTGTTATGAGGGGCGGGGGGGGGGGGTGTGCGTGTTCTATTTTCAGCGGTCATCGACCCCGAGTTTTTTATTGAGGCTATCGACTCCTTTTAGTTGCTCGGGAAGAGTTTTCTTGTAATATCCAATAATTTGGAAGTTATTATCCAATTTACCTATAGAACATCATTATGGCTTCAGTTTTAATACAGTAGTCAAAACGTTGACGTCTTCGAAACGTGCTCGAACACGACTCTCAGCACTGCAGGAATGCGTACTACGTATCCTCTACAAGTCCGTTTAGAGAATATTTATGTTGAGACACATTTCAACAGACAAGCTGCTCGCGTGATTTGTCGTTTGTCACGGAGCGCACATTGGATGCGCCAAACACGTTCCGGTTAATAAATACATTTGCGACACGACTCCGAATGACTCAATCGGCGCGATGGACGATAAGCGCGAGGATGTCGGCACGATATCGTCGGGGGTTATTAAAGCTCCGCGAAATATCTATTTGTACAATGAACAACGAGGAAAGAGATTAAGGAGAAAACTTTGTGGTTTCAGTCCGGGTAAATTGAAAATCACGTGCTTCGTAAATGGAGGGTAATCTTTTATTTTAACTATTTTAAATTCATTTTATTTTTTAAGGTTGAATTTGTTGTGTGTTTGTTTATATTTTTGTAAAATTATGACCAAAAATTATATTGATGTTCTTTATTGTTTATTTGCCTTTCCGTCTAGTATAGACCGCCTGCAACAGTAAAATCTTTCGCAAAATATGTATAAAGCGACTACTACGATCCTCTACGAAAAGCAAGCAAGTTGTATTGAAATTAGAGCATTAATTCAAAAATTAAGCGTGGAGATACATAAAAATATGATACAATACAGGATGTAATAAATAAATATTGGTTATAGTATGTGTTATTCATACACGTGATTATTTACATTAAATTGAGTACAGTCGAAGCGTGTTTATGTAAAAAGAAGTTAATTTTTTGAGTTTACTCCTTTAGAATCGATTATCATATATAGCGCCCAGTATAAAGTTTTATAAGAAGTAAAATAGAAGTTCATTGCAAACGAATTTCAGAGCGTTAAAAAAGTGTAAGTTCAAAGTTAGGTGGTCTCTCCGCGCAACATTTCTGCGCACTTTTAGCATTTTCTTATGGCGTAATTGCAATGACGGAGTGCGACACACTTAATAGCATTTTGATATGGCGTAATCGCAATGACGGAGTGTGAAACACATAGTTTACTATTGTTCGCTTTTATCAGGATGGAATCATGAAATGTTATTATGTGTGAATATTTGGTGTTTTCTATCCTATAAAATTAAAAAGTCTCCTTTAATTTTAACTTCTTAGTCTGACGTTACTAAATATTTTTAATTTTGTTGTATAACTTTGATCTTGTTCATTTGTTTTACTTGAAAATAATTATATTGTCAGCATTTTTTATGAAAGAATTTTCCATTTACATTTAATAATATTGATATTTATATTTATATAGAGAGTTATCTATTCTATACATTCCGAGACAATCTTTGCATTTTAATAAAATATTTCCCTGTAAAATCAATTTAAAATTTCGAAAATTAAAAATAGAAGGAAAGAACTATTTTACAGGTTATATTTATATGGATGGATACCTATTAATCCAATGTGCTACATGAATATCACAAAGGTAATAGTTACTCAGCAATTAGAATATTCCTGAGAGCACCTTTAATCAACTTACTCGTCGAAAAGTAACTTACGAAATGTCTCACAAAGCAACAAGCGAAATGAGAATCAGATGCCTGCAAATAAATTGCGGAATTAGTGAAAAAAATCCAGTCGCGTGTTATAGCTGAACCGCACAATTTTTTTTTAATATCAATCCTTTTTTCTAACTTCCACAGTATTTTTTTGCATTGAGAATTATCAAACAGTTTTTTACAATTTTCTAATTAGCTTTATGCATAAAATCACTTGTACAAATAATAGATACATTTTTTTTGTTACGGTATACATGTATACACATATACTGAGTGTAAAAATATGTGTTTATTATTCATAGATATGCATCAAACTGAGTGTATTGCAAGTGTTTGTAAAAAAATGTTCGTTGAAATTGTAAATTTAACAGTAATTATTTAAAAAACGGATAACTCAATTTTCATACACCTTTTTAACATTTTGGGAATCTATGTACACTTTGAAATATAATAGAGACTGTTATTTGAAATCAGCTTAATTACGGCACTATATATAAAATTTAATTAGAAAATAATTTTATATATAAAAAGAACATGAAATATACAAACTTTATTAATTTAAAAATTACGGATGACGCAATATGAATACAGAAGTAATTTCCAGTTTCGATTAAACAAAATGTTTTGAAAGAACGCCCATGTACAGGTGATCCATGTTTATCTACGATGTAGATAAAATAGTGAATAGCAAGATACAAAAAAATCTCATGCATGTCACTGCATGATATTTCTGTGTGTGTTTACTTTAAAGATGCACTTACTTATGAATCATTCAACATCATCTTTAAGCGAATGCAAAGATGATCGTTAGTAATTAAAATTGCTAAGAATTGTTCTCAAACATTTCCTGAATACACCATCATTGTTCCCGTCCGTCTGATCATACAAGACGCAGCCGTCGTGCACTGGGCGAAAATGGCGATACTTAATTACCCCGCTCCAGCGTTCTCCTCGTTAAACATAAGACAGGCACCACCGTGACACGAGCGCGATAATATCGCGAATTAACGTTATTCAGCGCGGTTCACCTTTGTGATCAATGATACCGCAATTTGCGGATCCAGACGGAAGTGAGAGGTTGCGGGAGGTACGTCGGGTAATTAGAGAGATATTTAACGCGTTTCGTGATTCTATAGTGCAATTTTAATTAGGTTATGTTGTTCGCGCGTATCTTCATTATGTTTAATGCAATTATTGTCCAAATGACTCAATGCTGTTAACAACGCAAGAGGGTCGAAGGAATAAGATTATTTTTAAATATTTCCCAGATAACAGGGGATTTCAAAAACCATCGAGGATTAAAATTATTTAATAACGCGTAATATCGACCTACGAATAGTGACAATCTACTAATTATGAACGAATTTATTTCTTTGTACAATCGACCCAAATAATCGCATGCGACTCGCAAATTATTGTCTTACTCGAAATAATGCTTAGCAAACAGTGTTACTGCTTAGCAAAATAAAGTAGAAAATGACAGATTAACCGTAAATGTTTAGAGGAAATTTCATTTCGTCTTGCAGTGTTTACGTAATGAATAGACGATCCATGCATGTACGTACTACGTAACATACCTACCTAGTACGTTGCCTAAGGCAAAGTTGTCGCACAAGTAGGGTTACCATTTGACATGTGACTCATTTGATGGGATTTAAGGCTTTAGACATGCGTACAGCTGGTATTGATCTGAGACAGAAGTTTTTAAAATTAGCGGGCCCGTCCGGAGTCACGAGTGAGGTTATTTCAAAAACGTACAGGCCACTAATTTTTCCGAAAGTTTAACTCATCAGTGGAGCATTTTTATGTTACCTCTCGTCCATACCCAGTGGAGTTAAATAAAAAAACAGATCAATTGAGATAGTAAGAGCAATAACAGTGACTCAATGTAACTTTAAGGATATTTAAGGGCATTTTTATCTGTATACCTTGGGAAAGAAGGACTTACTGAAAAAGTTACGTCATCAGCAAAATACCAGTAATTAATTTTACAAATCAAATATTGTAGGTCATGTTTTGTAACTAATTTGTATCAAAATATTTTTAGTAATTTTGTTACTCCTACTTTTCATTAAAATAGAATAATTTAAAAAAATCATTATTCTACCCTTCACTGGAATTTCTCTTCCTAGAAATCCTAGATAGGCATTTTTTATAAACCGTAACCCAACTGGCACAATCGTATTCGTTTAGTTAATATCCGATTTCATTTAATTTGTTATTTTACAATAAGGGAAAATACATTTAATAATGTCTTATTAAAGTAGCAAACCAAGAAAATGTATATCCACGACATTTCACCTTTGTTATAAAAAAAATTATCGATACAAAAACAATTTGAAAGCACTAATGCCGCAAGGAACACTTACGAGCATAGTTGAATAATCCAGTTACAAGCGCCACTAATTACTGCGATATGAATCCACCGCGGCTTAAAATTTAATAACAAGATTACCTATTAGTAGATACATTTTCATTTACACAAATCATAAATACAGCAAACAAACGCACTGTAGATGTATTTATAGGTAATTTGCCGATAAGAGTGTCGCCAATTGATACGAGCCCAGTCGACCGACGGCAATGCAAAGAAGAGTTATTATGCAAAACGACGTTGAGTATATTTTAAGCGCTGATAATAACACTGCTCAATGAACATATTGCCTGTGTCCATTTTCACTTGCTAACAGCTCTGACGCCTAGCTGGCGTCGGCCGTATTTCATAAATGTCAAACAATGACTCTTTAACTTGTGTTTGTATTAGATATTACTCTGTCGTAAACGCTGAATAGATATATCAAACTATCGTCGTTAATCATACTTAGTTGGTTATGAATAAATTTATTATTTGATTTTACGCATACAATTCGACGGATCTTTCTACAAAATTGCCTCTAAAACGATTTATGAACAAGAAAATAAATCAAAGTTATAAAGTCATTTATCGTTACCCAAAACTCGATTTGTTATTTGTCTTCGGTTTGTCCGACATGTATAATCAAATTATTATTTATGTATCACTATCAAAATGTTTAACAGATGTCACAAAATTTAAAGTCTTTATTAATTCTATGTAATATGAAGTAAAGGAGTTCATAGTAATCACAGTGATAAGTCCGAGCTGAGATGATTGCGAGTAAATATCGCACAGTTAAGTTTAAATATTCGCAACGATCGTTGAGCATCCCGAATGTCAGTATTATATAGTACACTAAAAAGAGAGTTTTATTTAATTCTTTCTAACATATTTCCTGCAAAGGTAAAGTCGTAATATTCAGTGCTTTAAACTTTACATTTGAAATTATAAAACCGTACATTGAAAAGTTTTGTGTTATTAATTAAATTCCATGACCAAATATGATGATACAAATATTGCATTAGGGACGCGATGTCATCTTGAAAATGTTATCGGGTAAATATAGTTTTTTAAACGACGTTTTTTTGAATATAGGGTGGTACCTCCTAGAGATTACCTCCCTGGTAGGTAAAGAGGTAGAGATGGAGAGAGATATTTTACAAAGAGGGAAGTTTTCTGTCAATGAAGTGTTCTTATTTTTTTACAGGACTACTTTAATATTTATCAGTTTCCTTTTAGAATAATCTATATCTACATTAATTGTTTGTTTTTCGCGTTAATTTATGAGATCATATATCTAATTTCAAAAATTGTTTCAGAAAGCCCATACATTAAACATAATTATAGGCTAAATATCACGATGCTACGATTCGTAGGTGTAGAACAAGGATAAAAATATAACAGGTATCAGAAATGGTGCACGGTAGAAAGAGATTGGCTTATTTATAGATATATTATCCCCAATATTCTAATTGATGTACCCCCGACTCTGAAAATCGATATCGTTTGGCGAACAGAACGTTTAGTGAAGTGCAGTATAATGAAAATAATTCTTCGCGCGGGACACAATTGCAAATACATAAAGCAGTTTTACGTCTGAGCCGCGTGACGGTCGCCCACACTTTTTTCACTATAAATAATTATGGTGTTCAGTTTACTACATGTGATTTATCTTCCTTTTTTATCAATAAACTTCTATCACGATGTTCTGTTAATTCAATTGTTTTAAATGTTTAGGAGGTATAAAGATGAAATAGTAAAATAAATAAACCGATAAATGATATAAAAATAAGTGTCATTGTTTATAATAAAAATTTAATAAATATTTAAATCGACCCAGTGAAACCTACTCACTACTGTCCACGACGACAATTGAAAGCGGTCATTGAGGGAACTCGCCGGAGCGCGGACGAAACGAGCGAACTTTACGAGTCTAGCGATAAGGAGACGGCGCCGACCTCGCAGTTCAGTGCGGAAACGATAAGCGTCTACAAACACCGGCTCAGTACCATCTACTTGTTCGAGAAGTAAAATGTACGGACAAGGTATGTTAGGATATTTCAGTACAGTACCTGCATATATTGGAAAAGTTACGTTGTAACAGGTGCTATATTAACATTTCACAGATACCAGCAGTGTCAGCTGGCGTTGTCGATGTACAAACTTATTTTGCATAGATTCGAACAAATAAATTATTTAAAGTAGTGAGTAAGTCATTCATAGAAATATGTCTGACATACTTCGTAATGAAAGTACTTCGTAGAAGTCTGTCTAACACACTTCGTAAAGATGGGAGCTATTAAATTATAAAAATGTTTCTGAAGCACTTCTTAATGCAATTGAATTATGAAAATCTGTCCAATATACTTCGCAATGAAGTGAGTAATTGAATCATAGAAATCTCTCATGTACACTCCGTAATGTGTATATATATATATATATGTGTGTGTGTGTGTGTGTGTGTGTGTGTGTGTGCGTGCGTGCGTGCGTGCGTGTGTGTGCGTGTGTCTAATAATCTGTTGTTTAAAGGTGAATTAATCTATTTCCAAATATAAGAAAAAGAGTTTAATTACAAATTTAGGCATCTTATACAAATAATATATCATAAAGAATAACCATCTGGAAAACACGTTCCATCACTTTAAAATTGGTTAAACTTTTTGTCTAAAAAAAGGGCGGTGAGGAATTTTACATGTCGTTAAATTGATATAGCAAATCAGTTTTTATGGATTCTCTAATACAAAGTAAAGCAATTATAATTAATTTTTTTTTTCGTATCTTATCCCACTATCGAGATACACTATTTCAACATCAGCGCCAGGGTTAAGCATCCTGCAGTGCATGTACATCGGGCGCTGCGCTATCATTGACGCGATACTATACATGAAGCGACGAAGACGTAACTCGACTTTGAATACTGAGCGATATAAGTATTATTATATATTGTTTTTTTACTTATATAATACATAATTCCACAATTAAATGAAACTACGTGATGTAGTATTATTTCTACTTTCTTTAAGCTCTTTACCACGACCTAGGTTGTGGCCCACGACCAGCAAAGATAAGATCTTTGCTAAGAGCCCACCTGAAGATGTTGTAATAGAACGAAACCTAGGTCGTGGTAAAGAACTTAAAGAAAGTAGAAATAATACTACAACAAGTAGTTTCCTTTAATTGTGAACAATGAATTTCTCCAAAATTAACGCCAAATATATTCAACCTATATAATGATTAAGGTCGACTCAATTCAGGTTTCCAAAAGGTTTTATTGCTATAATACTTTATAATTACTTAATACTAATTATGAACAGATGTGTTTTTTTTTATTTTCTTATACAATTTAAACATTTTTAATCATACAATCACTTGTGGAATACATCAAATTAACTAAATCAATTGTAGTAATTATTGTTTAATAATATTTCTCACTTCCAGCGGGTAATATTAAAAGGATCTTGGAGTCTTCGTTCATTTATAATACAATGAATGCAGCTGCAATACAAGTTACAAACAATCACCCGCAGGATTTTTTTTTCTTCTTATATTATTAACTGATAAATTATACGGTTAGGATTGAAAATCGTAAAGAAATAATTTTATACTCGTGACTAATAGCATCGAATCAATATACTACGCAGTGTAAGGGTTCGCTAAATGTTCCGAAACTATAAGCAAAAATAAGCCTATTTAAGTTTCCATATGATATGGTTTTAATAAAGTTTCCAAACAGTGTGCTTTGAATAGAATGTCGTCATAAAGAGGACAAACTACAACGATTAGGAGGTTAGAGTCCACTCTTTCTGTTGCAACTCACAACTCGGCAGCCACTCTTTTAATCTATATACTCGTATAGTATATATTACGCTAGAAACTATGAAATAATCATTTCCCTGGTTGGTTTTTTGACAGCATACGTAGCCAATGTAACAGGATCGCCTCGTCCAATAACTCTGCAGCGTAGACAACGGAAATAGTTACGTATAGCAGGTACATGCAAGAAAAGAATGAGCAACTGTCAAAAACCATTAACGATCTTGTAAAAACAGAGGGAACAATCCTCTAAATGCAACTGTATTTGGTAACCGTTTGGATAGAAACTGTTACCAATTGAAACAGTTTTGCATGCGCGAACATGCTCGTACGTTGCGCCATAAACTAGCGGACGCCCGCATGCTGCCATTAAATTTATATGACGCATAGAATTTTTGTTATTTTTGCACAAATGGCGTCGCGTTCGCATCCGCTTCCGCCGTCACCTCCCCGTGTCGGCGTCCTGTCGGCTGCTGCGCTCACGATGTCACAGTCACCCTGCTCATTGTTATAATTCACAGGCCTTAACTAACGGCCGCCCGTGTGTTAGGCTCATTAGATATTAATCACCTGTCTGTCTGCCGCAAATATAGCCTCCATTGATATGGCTACGCTAACTGCAATTACAGCAAGTAGCCAATTTGCGACGTACTTGCTTTGATTATATATATAATTATACTAATTGATTGCCTCGAAAATTATAAATTGAAAACGTAACGTGCGGAAATTCTGGAAATCAGGAAAACCATATAATCGAAAGAATAAAACGAGAGTATTTTGGCGAGTATAGAGGATTTAGAGATAGAGTAGAGCTTTATTGCAACCGGATGCCGATCAAATATTTAAACCCTATATACCTTATGATCTATTTAGAAAAAAGTGTTTTTAAGTATAAATATCAGCGTTAGATGTATAAGTTAAAGCTAGAATAACGTTATTAAAATAAACTGTGAAAACATCTACTGCAACATTGGCTTTAAGGGGTAATGAAACATTGTGAACATTTGAAAACATTTCTTTACGACATATTTATGGCTAAATTGGAATACAGCTAAAACAGAATCTTGTAATATATGGTGGTTAAAATTGTACAATTAAAATTCCTTCCAATTGTCAAATATTTGAATCAAATTTATTTTAACACAAGCTTTTTTTTTTTTTTGCAGAATTTTGTTTTCACGTCGAATATAACCATATCAATACGAGTTGACCATTCTCAATGATCTAACTTTGTTAAGGGATAAAAATGATTCAGTATGCATAATACATCACACTGAACGTAAAACGAAGACTACAGTAGCGAAATAAAGAGTGTATGATTGATGCTTTGGAATCTATAAATCTATTGATAAATTAGATTTGGAAAATTCAACCGTCACATCACTATTGAAAAGAGAGAAGCTTACAACATGAGAGTGAACGATAAGAGAAAGTAATACCAGGCTATAAACCTAGAGCTTCTTACATGACGTTCCACTGTTTCCGTTTACTAACAGGTGAGAGGTGGGTTGAAGTCTAAGTTAATAATATATTACAAAAACAGATTCACCTAGCGGAAATATATTGAATTTATATGGCATTTGAAAACTGTTATTGGCGACATCATATAGAAACATAATAATGATATAGCTAGTAGTAAGCACACAGATTCAAGGCATTCATTCATGTCATTCCACTTTCACAAGTCTTCGGGAAATTATAATATTGTAACCATTATAATGACTGCGTCTGCAACATAACACGACCCTTGCTGCACAATTTATTTTACGCGACGACATATGTATATTGAAATTAATTAAGATAGTCAAAAAGAATCCTAATAACGGTTTTTCAAGCAATGTCATAACAGCACTCCAGTTAAGCTGACAAAAGTTTATATCGATAAGTTTTGCCAGTTCAGGATTGCTAAATCGCATCACAAACAATCTCGTACGTAATCATTATTAAAATTTATTCATTCATAAAATCAAATTACATTTGCAATAAAATTAATAAATGCCATTTAAATGATAATTGCTATAAAAATACGAAAATAATATCGATGTCGACATGGCGCGACGGGTCGGGCGACCAAAGGTCAATGTCTCTGCGAACGCTGTCAGTGAGAGCACGGTGTCGAAGGGATTGTCACTTTTCTTCTTTATTTTCTGTTCGATCGTGTTTACTTCTTTATTTACTGTCCTTTCGCTGTTATTGGCTGCCACTGTTTTTCAGTTTTAATGTCGCAATCTGCGATATGAGCTTTCGCGTGCTCAAAATACAAAATTTATGGACCTGTTAAGCCATTTTCGCGTATTTATAAAATTTAAATTTTTTGTAGCGATTTTTCAATTTATCTTAAATACGATATAGTTCAATTTTATACTTAATCCGGGGTAATTAAGGTTGCAGTGTATCAAGCATATGCCAAATTCTTCATTCATTCATTCTAATTTTGGTGCATCTGCTCGCTTTGCAGAGAAAAATGACAACCTTTGAATAATTTTAGGCACTTTTTAAGTACTTTTTAAGTCATTTAAAAGTAAGTTAACACAATTTTAAGTATTTCTGCAGCTTTTCGCCTTATAGGCTGCCGAAGTTTCATTTGACATAATAAACAAAAATCATCAATATTATATATTAAATGTCCAAAAGGAACATCATTTAGTTGACACTGAATTCCTTTTAATTATAAACTTGGAGCACTGGTTTCTATAGAAATGAAAACTAAACTCGATGATATAAGACGTATTCAGCTGAAAACGTCGTACCCATATCGAGAGATATTTATTACTTGTTACTTTGAATTAATTATTAACATTTCGTACAGAGATTGGATTTTTTTCGTTTTTAGTCTGTCCTCTATTCTTGAAAAAATTATTCATAATGAGTAAACATACACCTAAAATGATTTTAGTCTAACAGGCGTCTTTTTGCCCAAATATTTAGCAGATATCCAGGCTAAAAAATTGACATTTGACATTATGAAAAACCTAATTGTCAACGCGGCCACAAATTTTACATTTGACATTATGAAAAACCTAATCGTCAACGCGGCCAAAAATTTGACAATTGACATTATGAAGAACCTAATTGTCAACGCGGTCAAAAATTTTACATTTGACATTATGAAAAACCTAATTGTCAACGCGGCCACAAATTTTACATTTGGCATTATGAAAAACCTAATTGTCAACGCGGCCAAAAATTTGACAATTGACATTATGAAGAACCTAATTGTCAACGCGGTCAAAAATTTTACATTTGACATTATGAAAAACCTAATTGTCAACGCAGCACGTTTCTCAGAAAACGATTGTTATTTAATAATATAATATTTTTTAAACAATTTATATTTGTCACTTTATTCATTCATATAGGATCTTAAAAATGATCCAAAACTTTAATTTTTAAAGATTATATTATCAGCATTGTCTCTCATCACGTAGTTTAAAGTTTATGAATATATAATATTTACTTCATTTTATCTACATTTATATATATATTTCGATACCTTGGTAAAAAAATATTATTTTACGTGCGCTCCCAATAGGTAGTCATTTATTAAAATTTAAATCTGTTTTTTGGTTTTATTTAATCTATGAGCTTTACAAAGTTTCGTTTGAATTCTTCAATTCCGATTAGTCTCTTATTACGATTCTTTAGTAGATAAAATTATTCAACTTTAATCTGCTCTATTAAACTGCAAACACGAACCAACGGTGTAATTAGTATTTGGTTTATTTTTATATTACTGGAACAAATATGTGGCTGGTAATTTGCTACACGCGTCTCTAACGTGATATGATGCTACTTAGAAATCATCTAAGGAATGTCTGTACGTAAATATTTTTTTCGTAGTAGGTGTCTTAGCAGTTATTCTTAGTAGTTGTTGTACGTCTATATCGTCGGCAGTCGCTCGTGAGATGAATGGGCAAATCGATGACAATATAATCGACTCGACATCCTCGACGCAATGTGCAATTGCAACGGTCTGGCGCCGACGAGCTCTCGCATCGTTGCTTCGTGTGAATGATGACGCCACCTATCTGTTCGCGACTATAGGGTTACAACACGTTAAGCGATCCTTGAAAAAATACTTTCATATTTTTCTAAAATATTGAATTAAAAAATTAATCGAATATCGAGAGAAAATTCTGCGGCTCACAAAGTTCATTGTTAAATATCACATTTAAGCTGCATCTGACAAAGTTATAGTAATGTTAAAGTGTAATACGTTGGTGTTTTTATTATATTACTGATTTAAGGAAGAACGAAAATGGTCAGTATGAATTGTGGGAATTCAGTTATTCTTTAAGAGCTTTTACTTTAAATAAGCGTTCCCTATGCATTTGTTTTTAAAATGAAATTTTGTTACAATAAGCTTTAGCGTGAAAAAATATACGGGCGAGAACTGATAAAACACTGTGACCAAGTAGTAGCGTATCTTCTGTTATTTTTCTCTCTTCCTTGTTATGTACACATACTCGTATGTGCTGTCACACATTTTCTACGCTACGCAAAATGTATATCGCTCGTGCGACTTGTTTGTTTGAAATTTGATTTTTTTGGATTATTATTTTATACTTTTACATAGTTTCTTCCTAAACAATATCATTTTGTACAACGCGGACAGAACCCAATTAGTTTCACTTCTACCACACACCATCTGACATACACCATTATTATAATAATTTCCACTACTCAATCGAAATTAATGGGAATTGTAAGTTTGATATAACTACAGAGAATAAAAGCTCCCCCACGCCCTTTGCTTACTTTTCTGTATTGACACTGAACTCTGTAAACTCTAACTAAATATAACAAATTGTGAAATGGTTTTTTAAATTAAGTTATTAACATGTAATGTAATCTCGTATTGTTACACAGTCAGATAAACATATCTACACGGTGTCCGGGAGTAGATGTCGGAAAGAAATATGCTATTCGTTGGCTATAAAAAAATAAATCGTCGTTGAAATAAAACGTAAAACACGTCCTTTTTCTAATTGAGTGCAAAAAATATTACACATAACTCTTTTTAATACACCCAATACTTGCCGGAGTGCGGTATTTACTCGAAGTGGCGATGTCTTCGCAGCTGTTCGCGGGTTATCGTTTCCCAAGTATGGTGTGTACGAAAAATATGACAAATAATTTTGAATATTATTTTAAGTTTTCTGAAAAAACGTCATCTTTTATATTTTACTTTAACGACAATCGACTATTTTTTAGTCAAGGAATAACGTCTTTTTTTGTCCGACACTTATTCCCGGACACTGTGTATTATTCTTTACGATATAATTTCATAATATGATTCGGCCCATTATTCTGAATAATAAAAAGGAAAAAAAAATATTTTGGAATATTGTTTTCATGAACTTATTTTTTAATTTTCCTTTTTCAAAATAATGTAACGAATCACATTTATAAATTAATGAAAATTATAAAACATACGACGTGTCAATGAATACTTCGCGAAGTTCGTCAGTTGACCTTATTAGTGAAATTGAAATTGGAAATTTTTTTAAATTTCAGTTCTCTATTCTCCATAGTGTAATAAATTTGATATACTAAAAGTATTAAAGGCAGAAGAAACAGTATAACGATTCTTTTTAAATTTTAAATTCGGAAGGTGATTATTTCGGAAACGGTTTTTCGCTTTTTTCACATTCACTAAAATCCTGTGAAAATATGGCTAAAGAAAAATACGACCGGTGTAACAACTGCTCTGATCTCAGCTGTACATTTTGTTGTATGAATTGAACGCATTTTAGTGCCGATATATATATATATATATATATATATATATATATATACATACACATATACATATATATATACATATACATATACATATATATATATATATATATATATATATATATATATATATATATATATATATATATATATGATAGCGAAGTGTATTACGCGTAAAACTATGATTATTAGAGGCAATATTAGTTCAGGTCGTAACGTAGTAAATTCCTTATAATATCACGTGAAATAAATTCTCATGTAAGGATCGGAACTTGTATAAAAACTACAGTGACCCTCTTGATGACTCAACGAAGAGACATTACCATTGACAATCTTTTTGCGAATAATTGTTACCAGTTCAGTTGTGCCACTTTTACTCGAATTCTGAAGGGAGACGGAGAGCGGGGTGAAAAGAAGACGGACATATTTGAATACAAATTGCGCCTGCTTTATTGTGCAATTTGAATTTTTACACGTTTTAATGTGACACGATTTTGTTATTACTTTGCCCAGTGAATTCTCGGATACGGTGTAGTAGTATATAGGAAAATTGCAAGATATTAAGCAAAAACATACGCAAACTTTAAAATATCTAGCATTAGCGACGCGCTCCGACTTTGCACAGGGAGGCAAAGGTTTTTTCTGCTACTTTTTACACGACGTTAAAAGCTACTACTTCTTTTTACACGACGTTAAAAGCTGCTACTTCTTTTTATACGACGTTAAAAACTGCTATTTCTTTTTACACGACGTTAAAAACTGCTACTTCTTTTTACACGACTTTAAGAACTGCTACTTTTTTTACACGACGTTAAAAGCGGCTACTTCTTTTTACACGACGTTAAAAACTGCTACTTCTTTTTACACGACGTTAAAAGCTACTACTTCTTTTTACACGACGTTAAAAACTGCTACTTCTTTTTACACGACGTTAAAAACTGCTACTTCTTTTTACACGACGTTAAAAACTGCTACTTATTTTACACGACGTTAAAAACTGCTACTTCCTTTTACACGACGTTAAAAACTGCTACTTATTTTTACACGACGTCAAAAACTGCTACTTCTTTTTACACGACGTTAAAAGCTGCTACTTCTTTTTACACGACTTTAAAAACTGCTACTTCTTTTTACACCACGTTAAAAGCTGCTACTTCTTTTTACACGACGTTAAAAACTGCTACTTCTTTTTACACGACGATAAAAGCTGCTACTTCTTTTTAGACGACGTTAAAAGCTGCTACTTCTTTTTACACGAGTTTAAAAACTGGTACTTCTTTTTACACGACGTTAAAAACTGCTACTTCTTTTTAGACGACGTTAAAAGCTGCTACTTCTTTTTACACGAGTTTAAAAATTGCTACTTCTTTTTACACGACGTTAAAAGCTGCTACTAATTTTAGACGACGTTAAAACATACTGAGCTGCAGCTTCGCATTAGCGTTGTTGTTGTGTAGCTGTTAACGTTAATGCGTCAAAGTTCATCATATAGTTTTGCTTACTTAAAAGCACCGTCATAACTTTTAAACTATTCGTTAGAAAACTACAATATGCAATGGAAATTTCATCTATATAAATTGAGGAAGATCACCATAATATTTAATTTAATATGGATAAAAATAATTTGCACTACAGACGGGGCGGACATACTGTATATATTCGTATAAGAATGAAGCATTTGCGTGGAACGGACGTACTATCGTATGACATTCCGTAGATACCTGTTTCACTATACACAGTTTTCTGTCTATAGTCTGGATATATGTAGGCTATCTCGTTCATCCTATAAGCTCCTTCTTGGGGAATAATGAAACCAAAAACGTTCAGCGTAATAGGTTCATATTCGTAACATGTCATACTCTTTGATAAGCTAGTATCTCAAGCACTCGTATTTTGTGCTTGCTTCATACTAATTATCCTCAAATCTGTCTAAACTCCGTTGCGTATCGAGATTTAACGCGCACATGATTCATAGTATCACATCATTCATAGTCTCAAAACACCCACGACAAAAAGTTTTGTACAAATAGAACAATGAACATTAGATACTATATTTTGTAAATTTTTATTCAGTTTCATTAAAATAAGCGAAAGACTAAAATATGAAAATGACTAAAATATGAGAAATTGCGTCCTCTAGCAGAACATCCGACAAACGTGTATGCGTGCCGCGTACGGCCCAGTATTTTATCTAAATCTTAGTTAGTTCTTCGCCACGTCCACTCTCTATAAATACAAATTAAGGATTTTAAAGCAAGTTATTAGAAATTATAAACCAATATTTTGGAACCAATAATTTATGCTCTCGGAAATGCAACCTAACTAACGTACAATATAATAGTGAGGGCTCTGCTTATAATTTTCAAAAATTAAATGAATTCTTCATAAAATAACGAAAGCAAACAGAAATTGCTTGACGAAATTGTATTAACGAAACAAAAGAGAAAGTGTTTAACGAAACCAAACAGAAATTGCTTAACGTAAACAAACAGAAATTGCACGTTAATCTTAAAGTCATTTCATTATTCATAACTTAACAGCTACTGCAATTCTCGTTACGGAAGTTTTATTAATTTTTAATCTAAAGTTCGGATATTATAATTTTATAATATCTACAAGAAAATACCTTAATATATGTGTATCTTATCTATCTTTCCAAAAACTACGGATCACGGAAAATGGAAATATTTCTAATCGATCAAGATTAATTTTCTCTATCGATTGAATATCAGTAGCAATAAATCAAATCGGTTGACATATTTTATCCAAACGACCTCTCGATAAACATGTCCCTGCTCTATGGCATCTCTAGAGGCTCCACACAGTGTCGCGTGACTATAGTCAGAAGCGCGGGGTCATACTAGTTGACATTGATGCTCATTGATGCTCTTAATCCTGTAGGCACGCGGCTGTGCTACGAGAATGTGAAAAATATATCAAAGTTAAAGTTAAGATTGTTGAAATTTTTCGCTTTGGATTAATTTTTCACTTCGTTTTCTCATACGGCAGAAACGTAATCTTTTTCTTTGCTTGTCAGAGGTCTAGCTATGAAAATTACAGGAAAAGATGATGTTTTGCCCTTCTCGACGTACGCCGATGCGGCGTTAACTAACGCTAGTGTTAAACCTTCTGCAGTGCGTGACACCGGGCGTCACCAAAGCGACACACCGCGATGCGGCAAATCTCTTATTAGGCTTTGAATATTGAGTGACACGCGTTTTATTACGCACTGAAAAATCATTTATACTGGTAAGTAATCAGTAGCTTTTTGGTGTTTACTCCTCAAGAATCGAATTTCATACATAGCATCCGGCGTGTAGTATTGTGAGGAGTAAAATCAGAAGTCCAGAGCGTTAAAAAAGTGTAACAGTTTGTAAGTTTGGATGTAGGAGGTAACATCTGAAACTACTCATCCGATTTCAAAAATTATTTCACCAATATTTGGAAAGGACCTTCAGGATGGACATAAGTTATATTATCCCGTTAAAATTTTTTTTTCATGGCGACCATTTTTGCTACGTAAGTCAACGAAAAAACAGTCGAGCGAATGCGTTACTTACGAACGCTGCCTTAACGGTAAGATATATATCGATAGATGATATTGATATTTATGACAATCGTAATTAAGGAGTATACTTCAGTGGCGCGTCGGAACTGACAACCAAAATGTTTTTAAGTTTATTTTCATTATACTCTATTTATGATTAGGAAACATTTAAATGAAAAGTATATATTTTTACAGATTTGTAAGCGAAGTTATAAAGTTATTTCAAAAAACTAGAATCTTACTCAGGGTTCTCTTTTATGTAAAATGGCTGATGAGTAATTAGTATAGATGCATAATACGTGTCCGAAGTTATAAACATAAATACAGTATCGACGCTTAAAATGGTCATCTATGTATTTTTTGTATGTTACGTATGTATAAACATAAATTTGTAAATATATTTGTACATTAATGTTATAAACACGTAACGATTACAATAATAAGACAACTGATATCGAATATAGAACAAACAGCGATATGACTCTAATAGACATCTATTATATCTTAAAGATAAGTTTCGATTACGATACGCCCTGAATAAATTCCTACCGTAAGTATTTCATATTTAAATATTTTCATGATTACGCTATTTCGAGATTGGGATATCCCCAAATATTGCGATAAAGGTCAGTTCACAGTGGAACACGCAACTTAACGGTAGTAGTGAATAATGGTGGTCGCATGTGGTAAAGCGTAAAGGCTAACACTTTTTTTATACCAAATCTCGCTTCTTTAAAAGCTTTCATAATAACTGTTTTCTTTGTGAAAACAAATATTGCGCATTATTTTTTTGCGGAGAGAGAGTGTGTAAACAATTACGGTGGCGATATAAGCAATAGTGTTTGGTAATTATTGATAAATATTGTCATTTACATCGCAATGTTGTTATGAAACTTTACCCGTAAGAATACTTATGAATAGTTTTTAACGTACGGTTTTGCTTTATATAGTAAATAATTGCGATTAACCTATAACATATCAGTGTCGTTATGTACACATTATTATAAACAAGCTACATCGTATATCCAAAGCTTTGCATTATTTAAATTCGTTTTCCATTGTTTTTTGTTATTTAATCAATCTTGTTATATGGCTTACTTACCATATCTTTTCAAAACAATCGAATCACTTTGTTCTATCAATGCGCCATTAATCAATTTGAGTATTACAATATCCGTACGTTTTACAAAGAATGATGTTTAAAACAATTGTTTAAAGACTATATTGATTTTCTTAACAACTTTCTTGTTTTGAAAACAACCCTATCGACTGTATAGAAATATTTTCAAAAATTATATTCACTTTTTACTTTATCTTCCAGTCTTTCAGTAAATTTTGAGTGCTATCATTTTTGCTACGTTAACTTTATTAGATAAGAGCTTTAAGAAGACTCACAATATTGTCTCGTAAATTTACACTGTCCTCAAAATTAGAGCAGATTTTGACGTGTGGTTTGAGTTTTCGTAGCAAAAATATAAAACTAAACACGATGTAATGAGTTATTTTCTCTAGAAATAATCAAAAGTGGTGGTACTACTTTCGATTAGATTTTTTGTAAACATCAATAACAATTAAAAGCTCAAATTACAGGATATTGTTAGTTGTTTCTTATGTTATTCACCGGAAGAGGTTGTACACTTGCGGCGTTAGATGAAAGTAGATTGGGGCGCACATGTCCGTGACTTACTGTCGCTTAACAAGTCGCATAAATTTGCCGCTGACTTTCGGAGAATAACATCCGTCGCGTGCGAGATGAAAGGAAACAGCGCAGATGCTAATTCCGATTTAATAAACTGTATTTTTGCAGAACATTTTGAAAGTGGTATTATCAGTATGCTCTTCACGGACTCAAACGGATCTTTATTCCACTTAGGCAAGACGCGCATTCTTTGCATTATTTCACTCTTAATATAATTATATAGAAATCTTAGAAGAAACTTAGGGCAAATAGAATTATTTTTACAAAAAAACGTGCATTAAAGAGTGATTGAAGTGGATAAATATTATTAGGCGATGAGACGGATGGCATCTGACTAAAAAATTCTGGCTACTTTTCTAGCAGTCATACATCAATTCTTGCTACTTTTCTATATCATTATGGTTGGTTTTATTTTATCGCTTATATGCTAAAATTACGTATACTAATTTACAACAACTGAATTTTATGTATGATGAATCTGACAGTCCAAACATTGTATTTGTTGTTTTATTTTTTTTTGGCATATAGCTTTTTACTTAGACGGCGGTTAGGTTTTAGTTTAAAATTTTGTTGTTAAATATAATCAAATGAATTTTATATCTGCGTATTTATAATACAAGTAAATACTTCGCCAAAATGTAGAGATCAGCAGTAATGGAAATCAATATTCCGGTCTTTGGATATGGTTCTTACAAGTCTGATTTGACTATAACATAGGTCACAATAAACCCAATATGTATCATCTATTGGGAACTCAAATAAAATGTGTTCATTCCACATTTATGAAATACTAAAAATATTTAGTGAATCTCCAAAAAACGAACGTCAATGCTCATCTGCTGCGTACTAAACGAAATATTATTTTGTTATTGGACAAGTCGATAAATCATGCAAAAGGCCGAGGCCGCATCGCAAGTATGCAAGGAAGGAGCATAAATTTTATAAATCGCTAGCAATAATGTTGCCTGCTATTTTGAACTGCACGATTATGTTCGGCAAAAATTATATAGGGACCCAGTATCGATAATTTTTTCAAGTCACAAAATAATTTGTTCAGTCAATTCATCATAACATACAAATTAACATGACGACCCGATGTTAGAATTAATAAACTGTCAAAATTTGATCGATTGTGTAGTAGTGATGCGCTGGCCTGTGATTATTATCGTTATGATATGTTACAAGTTTTCTCAGCGTGGGTTTAGTGTGATCTTCGGTAAGGTGTTTTAATTTTAAATAGAGTTCACAAAGATTATCAAATTTATACTGGCAATAATTCAAATAAAGTAAGGTAAATGTTTGAAAACTCTCTGTTGGGTTTAAAGTAATAATTGTTTAATCTCTTTATTAAAATTTGTTAAGTCTTAAAAAGTTAAGTAAATAGATGACAGCATTTTCACTGCAAGAGCAGTCTAAGAGATTACTCTCATCCAATCCCAATGTGACAAGTGATTGTAAATTTTTGTAATAGGCGAGTTAATGACAATAAACAACAATATGAAAATTGCTATATATTTTTATTAGAGAAACAAATAATTCAGAAAATTAAGTTCAATATAAGAAAACTAACGACACTTTAAGAGTAGAAAAAGGATGAAAAAGACAACGAGAGTGATATATAAAGAGATTTTGAACCATACATTTATTCAGTCAATTTAGTTTCAGATGACTTTTGAAAACAAATACTGAGGCCGCACTTTGTACACAATTATATTAAGTAGATTTAATAATTTTGTGGTGTATACTGTAAAGGATTTTCCGTAGAATGAGGGGTTGTTACATATATTATCTAATTATAAGGGACACGAGGGAGAGATTAGGCGATATAGCAGGTGATCGAAACTGCATTATGTCATATGTCATTAGAGTAGGCAGTAAAGATCAGAAGATTCCGTGACGATCATTTGTTGTTGTTGTTGTCGTGTCCACATAAGATGAAGAATATCTCATATGGAAAAATGGTTGCCAGAGCCTTGAAAGGCTGGACTTCTTCCAGTCCCGCTTCGATGAGCGGCCGGGAATCGAACCCGAGACCTCGCGGTGTGCGGTCATGCGTTCAACCCAACACACCACGGAGACGCGGACGATCATTTGAATTCGTTTTTCGAAGTCTTAAAATATTACAATAATGTATAATTATTTTTAGACATCTTCAAAATATAAGTCGTAAAAGTTTGCAAAATACAAAATTTAATCAAATTTTGAGATGTTAATAGTTAATGGTGGGTTGATAAAAAAATAACTTCGATGATGTAGTGTGAAATAAAACTCAATTTTTTGTAACAAGAACGAATTCAATTATGTATTTTTCATTTTGTTCCATAACTTTTGCTACGCCTGATCCTTAGCAAAAAAGCTGAGCCTAGTGCAATTTCAGGTTTTTATCGTGAGTGAAAGTTTTACCATTTAAACATTTTTAGAAACTTCGAAATAAACAGTAGTTTAATTTATTTATTTATTTCATATAGGTAAAAAGTAAACAGCATATGACGAATTATCAATTTTTAAACTTCATGCTAGGCCGACTTGTATGCTAACATTTCCACATAGAGATATTAATCTACGTTCAGTATTTATTTATATAAAGATTGATTAAAAGAGCAGTAATATTACTGATATACAAAATACTAGTGATAATTAAAAATAAAAACAGAAAATTTTTAAAAAGAAACATAAAAATAAGTAAATAACATAAAATGGTAACAATAGCTGAACAACATTTCTATAATAATTAAGGAAATATAATATTTAAAAATAATGTTAACTTTTTTAATTCACTTTTAAGCGTGCTGATTAAAAAGATAATAATGATGATGTACAACATAATAGTAGTAATTTAAAATAAAAAAACAGTAAAAGATTGAACTAATCATATTATTGAATATATTTGGAGTTAATTTTGTAGAAATTCATTATTCGCAATTAAATGAAACTACGTGATGTAGTATTATTTCTACTTTCTTTAATTTCTTTACCACGACCTAGGTTTCGTTGTATTACAACATCTTCAATTGGGCTATTAGCAAAGATTGAATCTTTGAAGATGTAATACAACGAAACCTAGGTCGCGGTAAAGAACTTAAAGAAAGTAGAAATAATACTACATCACGTAGTTTCATTTAATTGCTAATCATATTAATAATATGATAACATAAGTAACAAATTAAATAGTAATTAACAAAGAAAAAAAGCGGAATTGAAAGTAAACATTAACTAATTAATTATTATTAAGAGTTTGATCCATAATCAGAATTCGAGAAATGGACAGCTTGTATTGGGATGATGAACTAGGTCAAGTCGGGAGTAAATGCGATGTGATTTCTCAGTTAAATTCAATAATTTTTCACAACTCTATGTCTCACAAAAACATCGAGACATATGCAATAGGTAAAATAAAAACTCAGGTATTGGACTATAATCAGTTATACATAATGAGATATAATACAAATTCAATGAACCCGATCGAATTTTGTAGCCATTCAAAGCTGGATCTGTGTTGTCGCGCTTTCGTTGTGCACGAGGCCTATTCATTCATACGGTCTCGCGCCATCACGGACCCATTAACGAACCGAAATCGATTTTCGACGCGGTCTCTCGTTCGCAGTGTTACTTAATTTGCTCAAAGCGAGCCAATAATATGTACGTATATATCTATGCGCATAACGCCCGTATGAACACACGTGGTTTCCATTTATATGTCGACTGCAAAGTTACAACAATCTCATTGCCATTGTAAAAAAACATTATTAATGGTTTATTAGCAATGCGCGGGCCATTATGAAGGCTAACAACAGGCGACTTACGTTCGATAATAGTTAAAACTATCTATTTTGTAATGCGTTACATCATTGTCAAAATTACGACAAAGAATGCGCAATTCTTATTTAGTAGTTCGCGGGACATATAGGGACTGGTCTTCTGATGATGGCAGACAAATATTCGTATTAAGGCCCAGTATGTTGACACTAAACGCTAATAATTAATGAGGAAAGGAAAAAGGCAAAAAAATTAAGAACGGTGTGGACGTACCAAACTGAGAAATATTCAATAGATGGTATTGGATAAAAGGGTTCACTAAACGGATAGATGTAAACATATAATTAGGTAAATGTTTACGTCAATGTCACAAAACCTATTGATATCGTTTCGGAGAATATATATATTTTTTATTCACCAATAAAGAATTGGAAAAACAGGTGATTGTTTTGCACATATACGAGTCGATAATACTTGTAACGTTGTTTTATATTATCAGACTCTTTTTAAAAAAAATCCTTTGATTCTATATTATTCTCAGAAATATTTTTTTCTGATATTGTCAATAAATGTATTGACAATATCAGCCAAAAATATTTGCACTGTACGTGTGTCTGTACATAATTACACTAACTACGTGAAATAAATCGATATGATCAGTATGTTAGATAATTGCACTCCGTTCAATTAATTTATTGAGATGTTTTTCGTTTGCTTGCACAAAAATTAATTATCATACAAGCGTTAGGACAATTAATTTTTGTATGTATTATATTTATATATTTTGTATTATAAATCGATATGACATAACGTTTCATTTTGCTTTGTGAATATGAAGTAAATAAGTGTGCAACGTGGTTAACGCACATTTTTTAAATTTTAATTTGCTTAAAAGCCTTTTCAAATACATTGATTAATTTTATGGCAGTTTCTCTGGAACTCATTTGATAACCGTGAAACTATTTTGGTCTAACTTTATATTTAGATGTGGCCTTGATGTACTTACTACCAATTTTTTGCTTTGACGTCGTTCGCATGAGTTTTTCATGAAGACTTTAACCCGATGGCATCATTGCAACATCTATCTATATATAATGTTAAATCCTCGACGTATACACGTCACGTTACTACCTATCAACAGTACTAAATTTTATTATTGAGCAAAAAGACCGAGTTCTCATGTTAGGGGTGATCAATATGTTAGTTTTAATTATGAACTATGTACGTGACTGTAAAAATCTATCGCGCAACGAATCACAAATTTGGTAGTGATTCGTTGCTCGGTTGTAGAGTTATTTATTGGGTAAGAAACATCGAAACTTTCGCAATACCAATATTAGATCATACCAGGGATATCACTGAATATAAAGTTATATTGTAGGCAGTTATAGATAAAGAAGAACACAAAGAAGCATGAATGAGAAGGAGTTGATATTCCTTTTCATTCAATTTAAATAGCATAGACATTTCATTTTATAAGTAGCCTCACTTTCAGATATTGTTATGGCATTTTCTCAAATCTTGTTTAAAAAATAAATATGTATCATGTAACACAGTGGAATGAAGTGTTTTAAATTTTAATAATTTAATAGACACAACTGTACTTTATGCAACGCCGCCATAGACGTGATTGTATATGCTTGCTTGATTATATATGCCTTTTTCAAAATTAAAAACACGCTAATTACATGTAAATATGAAGAATACTTATTTAAAATGTTTTTATTTACAACGCAAGCATGTGGCTTGATTACATGTATTGAAAATAAATGCACGTTAATTGTATCTATAGCGCAAGCTTGCTTGCATCAGCCCACCGTAATCTAACAAGTATATTCAACATTAAATATATTCCAGAAGTCAACGAGTTACGTAGGTGCTGCTTTGCGCAATGTAATTAATTAAATAATCTGCGCACCTGTTGCATATTCTATGATTTTGGAATAAAATTGACTACGTTACTGTTGCGCTATACGTAATAGAATTTGTTTACGATATCAAATTGTAGGTTTATATAAATTTAATAGCAGTGGATGCAGTATGGTGTTCGCTCGAATGTGTCTCTGCGTACAGTGAGGAAACAGAGTTCCGTTTGGCTTTATGGTTTTAATGCGTATTTAAATAAAATAAACAAATGTAAAAAGTTATCGATTAAATTGTTAATTTGGTTTAAGTTAACCAAGTTGCATTATTTCATTTGGAAAATATAAATTAATATTCCTGTTAGTGTTAAAATATTGTATAAAGTGTTCGAAAGATGTAAATTAAGAAATAGTTTTCTCGTAGTAAAAGACATATTAAAGTAATTTTTTCTTATTTTTTTGCATTTAAAGGAAATGTATACGATATTCTAAAATATTGCCATTTTTATCAACAACGAATAAATCAATAATGATAAATAATCGACGTTTTACTCATAAAACTCCTTCTGTTTTTCTGTTTGTATCAAATATATGTGACTCGATGTAATCAATGAACTGATGTTGAATGGAAGTTCAAAATAATAATCCTATTTGATTTATCATATTTTATATATTATTCATAATATAATCTAATGTTATCTTCTTTAACCTTTTGGGAATGATACCGTCAATATTTTGGGTATGAAAAATCTAGAAAGTTTGTGTCTATAACTAAGAGTGTATTTATTTTATGACTATAACTATTCTATAACTAAGAGTGTATTTTGAAAACGGTTGCGTAGGGAGGAAGCAGTATCACAAATGTTGCACTACACAGTAGTTTGTGCTGTTTAATTACGAGAAAATAGCCTTTCTTAGTCTCGAAAGGAAATGGCGTTGAGCTAATCAGCTCGCTTCTATCGCTACGTGATAAATAATTGAAGTTAAATGTAACTCAATAGCCATTAATGGAATATTTAGTATCACTTAATTTTTTTATTAATAAGTAAGTGAAAGTACGTGAAGTAAGATTAATTTGTTTTATCATACAACAAAATCTAGGTCGCAGTTAAGAATTTAAATAAAGTAGATGTAATACTACATCATGTAGTTTAATTTACTTGTTAATAAAATTAAGTGATAATGAATTTCTACAAACTTAACGCTAAATATATTCAGTATATTTAATATTAAACATATCTAAATAATATTTAAAAATATACTTGATTACGCGGGCAAATGTTTGAAAATACATTTCTATACGGGCTGATAAATGTTAGGTGTGTCCACATAATTGCATATACCATTCTCAAGCACGTACTTAACACATTCGCAACTGATAACGCAATCGTAACTCGTTTTACATTCTTAAACGTAAAGCCGGTAATATAGTTCTGCGTCATTTGAAAAATGATACTCCCGTTAGCCGTAAGGTTTTTATATTATACCGCAGGGCTGGATGCAATCTTCACTGAACATTTAACAAACCAATAAGATTGTAATTATAAAAATCGTAATATCAGTATAACGTTTGCGAAATGAATCTGGTAACACTTGTGTGGGCAGACATTTTTCATTGTTCATCGATCGTACTTTTGGCAAAATAATTGTTTTTATAATTTCAAGTTCTCCGATTTCTTTGCATCTTTGCAGGTATTGAATTAAAGAAATACAAGTCTTTTATTTCAATAAAATGTATTATCTTAAGTACCAAAAACGAAGGAAGAATTTAATTTAATTTCTTCATATATATCATATATCATGGACCGAACACAGAATCAATGTCTCGATTCTGAAAGAGCTTGGAATCAAAATCAGGTAGGTTATCTACAAACTGTCCCGAAGAGCTCATTGACTCCTGAACGGCTGCAATATGGACATCAAGGAGCGCTGCGTTAGATATTGGAAGGACCAGATACGAGAAACTTTTTAAATTCTATTACATTACACAGTACTGAGAACAGGAATTTATTGTGGAATATTACAAAGGAAAAAAGTATTATTAAAAGGGAGCCACGATCCTCCTAGATCCAGAAAGAGCCATCCTTTACAATTTTTTTCTAAACATATTGAAAAAAATAGATTTTTGCTGTACATAGCTAGAGACTTTTGGGAATTATATGCTGTGTCTAGCTAAATGCCTCGCCTGACAATCGTCGGCGGCGAATGTGTTAAGGCGTCACCGCATTACGCACTATGCATCTTACAACCCACCGCGCAACTCCGGGTGGCTGCGAGTCGGGTCAGCCGGCGCGGCGCGGCGTGAATGGCCGCCGGTCCGCCCACGCCGCTCATTCACCCAGCTCGCGACTTGCGCAACGACCGCTTGACCGGTACGCCGCAGCCGCGTGTGGCGAGATGAGTGGATACAGCGAAACCTTTGTTCATTGCCGGTCCGTAATGGACTCATGAATGAAGGAGTAAAGTGCGAATCCGTGTACGCTCGTACTAGACTTGCCATCGAGTAGTCAGTTCCAATAAACGGATTTGAGGGGAAGTGTTCGCGAAGTTCCATAAAACGTGGATGAGTGTAATTTTTAACATGTATTTTGTTGTAGTGAAGATATTGTTTAAATTAGATAAAAAGTCGGAACACTCGGATACATGGTGATTGAATATGTGCAAAGACAAGTTAGGGAGAAAAGTAAGAAACTGATTAAATTTCAGTAAATAGACTATAATAGTCGGAAAGCTTTAACCGGTAGAGCTTTATCCGGAAGAGTGCACATAATAGCATTATAACCCTAGTTGACTCTCTAATCTAACTGACAGTGCACTAATTTACAGTTTAAATTGACACAACGCTATCCAAGAAAAGTGTTTAGTAGAGAACAGCTTCAAGTAAGTTGAAGCTCACCTTCATCGTACTCGAAACAAATAAATTGAGCAGTCTGAAATAAAACCAAACAGATCATTCATCACAAAAAGGGTTTAGTAATACTTTAAATCTAAATTCAATGCAAACGCAGAGCTAGGTCACACTCCTATTGGCAGTTATAAAATAATAGTGATTCACCAATAACTGGGAAACAAAATAATAAGTTTCTTGCCTTTACTTCCGGAAATACTTTTCCGATTTAATAAAAAATAGTAGGTACCGAGAGTATGGAACAATACGAATAGCTGGTCCGTTTGTAATCGATTGATTCTTTTTAGTTTTTGTAGGGTTTTGTAGGGTTAACCCTTATAGGTTTAAAGCTTTTGATGGTATAATCTAAGGACGGAACGGATTTCGGAACTCGGAAACTTCTCTTTTTTTATTCGTCTGCACTCATTTGGATGCACCTTTTAGATTTTATAATCCTATACACAATCACAGATTTCGATGTGGTTTACGCTTATCCAACTAACATTTCCGTTGAAAACACCTTTATTCCCTTATTTTCATTGACTTCCTCCTGGAGACTATTACACCACATTCATCATTTTGACGGAATTACAAATTTATAAATAATTTACTTCAAAATGTTAAAAATGCCATTATATATAATACAACAGGAAATTAAAAAAAAACCGTTCCGTTAGCAAATGGTTTGACGATATATAAATAGACGGGTACTTGTATGTTTTTTATACCCAGTGCAGGTACCGTCAGGTAGCCCCAAATACGATTCACCCTTATAGATCAACGTGCGCGATTCGCAATCTCGGCGATCGGTCATAAATACTACGCGTCGAAATTACATGCGACCGGTCAACTTAAAACTAACTCAAACTATAAAGTACAGGAGCCCTCAAACTATAGGTACGCCTATCTACCGACAGGTCCGAACGACGAAGATGAAGATGTAATTTACAAAGGCTAGTCCCCGCCCGTTGTGTCAAATGTCAATTTTACACGTACAGAGTCTTCGTCGAATCGGATCGCTTCGATTTCGTGATAACAACTTTTAAACATGGATATATAAATCTTTTCAAAATTTATTTTTTACACAATAGTATATATACAGCTTACTTCAAAATGTAAAATCCTTTTTCGATTTCTGAATCTATATAATATTACTGTGTATTTACGTGACCTGAACAATTTACATAAAATATGTACTACAGTTGCTCCAGTGTACAATTGAGACACTATCAATTGGTTATAAATATCATTAACATTCAGAAAAAATTACTGTAACCCGAGTATAATCCAATCGGCTTTATTTAGTAAGAAACTTTTAGTTATTGAATATATTTGGCGTTAATTTTGTAGAAATTTATTATCACTTAATTTTTATTCACAACTAAATGAAACTACGCGATGTAGTATTATTTCTACTTTATTTGAATTCTTAACCACGGCCTAGGTTTCGTCTTAGGTATGACAACATCTTCAGGTGGGCAATTTGTAAAGATGATGTAAATTTTACAATTTGCCCATCTGAAGATGTTGTCATACAACGAAACCTAGGTTGGGGTTAAGAATTTAAATAAAGAATAGAAATAATACTATATATCACGTAATTTCATTTAGTTGTGAATAAAAGTTAAGTCATAATGAATACAAAATTAACGCCACATATATTCAACAACTAAGAGTTTCTTACTAAATATAGCTGAATGGATTATACTTGTGTTACAGTAATTTTTTCTGCATGGTAATGAAAGTTATAACCTTATAACATACTACGTATATATATAATACTATATCACGTAGTTTCATTTAGTTGTGAATAAAAATTAAGCGAAACTCTTAGTTCTCAAATTTTGCGTTATTCAGATATACATAGATCTTTCTAACAAAATAATAATCAAAGTTGTAAATATTATTATGCATCGGTATAATTATGGAGGTTCAGATACATTTTTTATTATAGCTGCCAGGTAATACCATTTAAGGTCTGAGAAATCTTTGGTGGATACCCTTGTGTTTGCAACGGACCTAACCGTCCGGCCTGATACTCTCGTGTTGTACACCTATTCATCATATGGCCCCAAGCCGTTGCTTGAAATTACTCTTAATTATAGTCCAACGGGAGGTGATTTAATTTAAAAGCTAAACGTTATTACAATAAACTACCTGTTCCGCATGACAATGGCGTCCGTCTAAACGATGTTTAGGCTCTGCTTAATTACGCGTATGTATGTTGATAAAAACTCTACTCACTTGTCGGGTAATTAAGCTAGAAAACGAATAATAAATGTGTCTTCAATTGCGTATTATTATGCATATATTTATGGGCGAGGAAGTGGGTGGTTATTAAATTCAAGTTTTGGCAAACGTAATTGTTTTAGTCTCGCACGTTCACGTTTCATGTAACGATTGATGCGATATGAGCACACTATTATGTTGTCGATTTTGTAAGTTTAAAATAACATTAAATATAGTAATAAAAAATTAAGTTACTTGCTTTTATAGGTAGTTTTCAATACGACTTCATACGCTTGTATTGTTGGAATTGTTAATATTTACGATTTAAACAACATAACGCTTTATTTCTTCATCTGCTTTTCCACTGCATTTTCATTGCTGAAGGTCGTTTCCGTCTCGAAATGCCTTGCTAGAGGAACTGACCAGTGAGTATGTTTCCACGCTACCCTGTTTTTGGTTTGCCTCAGGGTGGCAGAGACGAGTCCCGTGAAGTCCTGTGATGACTTTTAATTTGATCAGACCAGCTAGAATCTCTACTTTCTCTACAACAAATTTATTCAAGTTATATGGATTTCTCCGAGCTACATGACTAAAATAACTGAGAACTCGTTGGTAGCAAATGGTTGATAATTATATCTTAATTTGATCTCGGTTGAAAATTAATTTATTGGTGGTTTTGGCAGTTCATTATACCTTAACATTCTCCTCGTACCCCACATCTCAAAAGAATTAATTTTCTTCCTGTTCACTGCACTGGTTATTCATGATTCGGACCCATATATAAAGATGGAGAACATTCTTTGATGATGGGGAATGTTTTTGGTGGGATGGAAAACCTTCTTGGTGACATTGGAGAACTTTCTTTCTGCCAATACTTGTCATAATTCACTCCAATCATATTCTAGATTAAGCTTGCTCATTGCATATAGCGAAAAAAATCTGCCTCGCACGAAGTATATAGGGAAAAAAATGAAAACAAAAAAAAAGAAATATATATGTGTGTGTGTGTGTGTGTGTGTGTCTGCGTGCGTGCGTGCGTGCGTGTGTGTGCGTGCGTGCGTGTGCGTGCGTGCGCGTGTGTGAGTGCGCGTGCGCGTGCGTGTGTATTCAGAACAACATTTTTTTCCTTCTTTATGTTTTTACAACGCAGTTTATTTGTTCTATATAAGAATGTAGCAATAAGCATTGTGAAATTAAATTATATTTTGTAAAGAATTGAAAAGTTGAAATTTTCATTATAAAATTTATATAATAATATATTTTCCATTGCTGAACGAGTATTTGTTTCAGGGTATTCAAAGTGGAACACATTATTGTTGCATCATACTCTGGACGTGGCCTCGTTCAATGTTAAGACGTGTTCTTTGTCGAAAATTGGACTCAACTGAATAAATAAGTAAAGCGTACGATAAAATTCTCAAAGTTTTGCACAAAGACGTCTAAACTAATTTAAACTTTGTCACCATGGCAAACAAGAACAATGCGACAATTCTTAAAAGATAAACAAAAGTCGATAATTAACCAATCACCTCATCCGAATCAGAATGGTAAACCACGGCAGTAGACAGTCTGGTAGACAAGGACAATAGTTTTTGTGTTGAATTCCTAAGAAGTCGCTTAAACAAAGACATTTTTTGTTAAGCCAGCCGCCCGTAACCTACTGTTACATCTCAAAAGACTATAGGATATGCAGTTAATTATTTCAAGGAGAAAAAATGTCCTTTGTACCTTGTACTTAAATTACATCTTAAGTAGTTGCCTCAAGGTGATTTTTTAAATTGGTCAATACTCAAGAATCGATTCGAAGAACTAATAAAGCGAACTCTGCTGCTTATTTAATCCCATGTTCAAAAATATAAACAATAATGTCATCAGTGAATTGAGTGTCAGTCGTGTTTTTCCGTTCATTAAGAATAACGTTCTTTTTCATGGATCGTAAGGTCTAATGGCGTGACACCGTAATAGATAAGTTCAAATTTAAATTTTGTTAGTTGTTAATAACCTGAGAAATACATGCCTACAACTGTACTGATGATAAAAACTCAAAAAAAAAGTAAACAGTTTGAGAAAATTTGAGAATGAATATACAATATAGCACGATAATATTGGTATGTTTGTCTATGATTGGTTTTTTATTGTTTGATTTTGTTGTCGAAAGGCATTTGTCTGCTGTATTAGAGATAAGAGAATACAGTCCCCAATAAGGCTCATTTGAACAAAAAACACACCTGGTTTTTTAATGTGTACTTTCACGGACGTTAACCTCTTAAACGCCGTAAAATCACTAAACAAACAGATAGAAATATTGAGTTTGCAAATACACTTCATTTATCTTCTGTTGTACTCGTTTTAAGTACATTTATCGATATGATATCTATTCACAAGTTGCGGGGGATTCACGGCTATGGTAAATTGTAATTATAATCGATCCATTATTTGGTAATTTGTATACGCCACAACATAAATTTTAATAGATTTAGACTAGTTTGATTATGTATACACCAGTTTTATATTTTCTTTATTATTCCTCTTATAATTCGTAACGTAGAATGAAGATTGGAAGCCAAAAATTAGGTCCAGAAAAAGAACGGAAAAAGTGGATTATTTATTTTAATATTTTGACAAAAAAACAAATTTAATCCGAAACATATAATTATAAATGAAATTAAAATTTCAAACTACGGAGAATAAATTGCAACTGCATGAAAAACACATGACTCAGGCGAAAGAAAAGTTGAACAGAGATTGGAACAATATAGTCTTTCAGACTAAGTTGTGTTTTGAATACTAATGATATCTAGTCTACCCAGACTTATGCAATGAACTATTAAAAACTCAATAAAGGTCATCTATTGCTATTTCTCGAAGCAGTGATTTGGTACTTCACACATCATTACAGAAAATTTCACCACTGGCAAATAGTCAAAATACAAACCCTTAATTACCCTCTGTCCAAAGATAGTGCACGTAGAAAAACAAAAATTATATGAAAAAATATAATTATAATAATTGTTAATTTTGTCATTTTTAACTCGTCTTTATAAATGTTCCTTTGGTATAAATGAAACTTCAGAAGATTATTTTTAGCACTGACACACGCGTCAGTAAACTAGTCAGATTAAGTACCAGATTAAAAAGCCTCCAGTAACCTTCTAGTTAATGACTCACGAACATATAATATACACATTTGAATGTATAATTTTATAGCATAACATAATTGTCAAGGACATGTCGCGGGCTACTGTAGTTACGGCGTCTGTCTGACTTTAAATAGAACATAGTGAAAATAAATTTTACTTGTTAATCAAGTATGATACTGTATATTTTATACTGCACAACAAAATATTGATGATCAATAGATACCGTACGATCAAGTGTAATAAGGGACAAAAGATACCGTACGATCAAGTGTAATAAGGGACAAAAGAAAACAATAAAATTACTTAATTATAGGATTGGTAAAAAAATGATATAAATACTTTGATGGAAACGGATGAAATATTTATTAGGATAAAGTTTTCCTTGAATATTAACACATTAATTAGACAGTTATGAAATAATGGTTGATATGAATTAGTATATAGTTAGGTAATGTATTATTATTTTTATTTTTACCTTGCTTTATGGGACTAAATAATTAGAAAGAAACAAATAAGTCAATAATGGATTTCGCTGTTTAAGGGTCGTCATCTCAGTTTATCGGTTGACACCGATGTGCTCATGTGGTATCTAAAAGGAATATTTCCACTTCTTCACCAAAACACTTCTTCGATGCTGTCTTCATATTTCAACACAAGAATAGCTCTACCAGAAAATGTAAATTTAACTTGGGTTCCGTTTCAATAAAAGAAAATAAAATTACCCTGGATAAGGATTATCGGAGAGGTAAAATTTTCTTTTTGTGAAACTTAGAAATCAATATTTTATTTTATCATAAACTACAACTTTATCCACCAGTGATGTAAGACACAATACAAGCACAACGCTTGTATTGTGTGTTACATCACTCTCTTTTCACTCCAAATGGAGTTTCACTTTTCACTCCAAGCCCTTAAGTTTTGTTCGCAAAATTTCCATATTTTCTTTTTTCTTTGCTCGTTGAAAATCAATTGCTATTTGAACAGAAAATCAAACTATATGCTTTTTACATATCTAACGAGAGATGTTCGGGGAGTCTATATACTATTCAAGATATTACTGGAAAAAAGTAGCATCATTATTAATTTCCAACATAAAAATTAGCTTAAGTATTGCTTTTAATTAGATAAAGATTTTTGTGACCTTTAACGTATATAAACAGATTTCTAGAGATCATTTTCTGATATCATGTTACAAGTCTTATTATAGGAATGTATGATGAATTCATGTACACCGTGAAGAAATTTTCGAAATATATAGTTAGGCAGATACTGAAAGAGGTAATGTCAGTTTTAAAAGTAAAATCATGCGCAATTATTTTTCTTCACCAGTAATAAATTCTAGATTATTTTGTAACTTAAAAACTTAAGTTACAAAATAATCTAGAATTTATTACTGGTGAAGAACTTTTATTTTAGCATTAACTAATAAACATTTAAATATGTTAAAAAAGTTATCACAATCAATTTGAAACATACAATATCAGTCTATTGCGGGATGTATTTTCCTTTCATACTAAGATAAATTACTTCGTTTTATGTAAATATTGATATAATTAACTTAATTTTACTTTTGTTATAAAATTCTTATTTATTTTTAAAAAAAATAATTTGGTCTAGGAAGACTATCGTGAAATTGGGACTGATCGATAACATATATGAACTGGTATATATGTTTCTTTACAATATAGTTTCTATAAATAGTTTTATTGTCTTTTAGGGTTTTTTAAAACTATCAACTCTCCCAAAATCTTTCCTGATAAAGACGGTAGCCCCATTGTAATGAGTGACTTGAATTCAGTAATAAAATCAAAACACTCGCATACAATCGCAGCGACAAATACAACTCCCGCATCAAATTTCTACGAAAGTCAACAGCTGTTACCCTGAAAAGCTCCCTTTACAATGAGAGCCGCTTTGATTAACGACATCCGGTCGCCGCAGAGTACGACCAGGGACAATTAGCGGACTTTTATTGCGACTAGACGTGGATACGGACTTCCTGCGTTCGAGCAGAGTTACATAACATTTGATGGTGGCAATTAGTTAATATCTGGAATTGTTTAAATATAAAAAGATGGACGAAGTTCAAATATGCCGCCATTTTTAATTTGTGAACGTACGTTAGAATATATCGCAATTAATGAACTATAGGTAAGTCATTTACGTATTATATGTTATATATCGATTTCGATGAAACAATAAGAGATATAAAATTATTTTATGAAATAGATACTTTTTGAAACAGAGTGCACTATAAAGTGTAAAATGTACTGTGCACAAGAAGCTGAAAAAGTTATTATATATACTATGTGGACGCAGCATGAGTAATGTATTTGTTGTTCGTTATCCTCTTTGTTTCAGTTTCTATTTTTTGATGTAGAAATTCGCTATAAAGATCGATTTTGCAAATTCCATTTTTTTGGTTATTGAGTGAAACTTTTGAAAACAATTTTTTAGTACATGTATTAAAAAACAGAAAGAAATTACAGCCAATGCCAAACCATATGCTTTTGTTTTTCTACATGTGGGAAAATAGGAAAAAATATGTCTTTATTTTCGTGATCACAATGAAAAAAAAATGTAAATAATACGGGACTCATCATCCATTGTTGGATAAAATATGGATAAAATATACTGTGCATACAAAGTTGAAAAGGAAATTATTTTTATTATGTGGACGCAGTATGTGTAATGTAAATATTACGGGATTCATCATCCATTGTTATCATATAGGTAAAATATACTGTGCGTAAAAAGCTGAAAAAGAAATTATTTTTATTATGTGGACACAGCATGTGTAATGTAAATAATACGGGATTCATCATCCATTGTTATTAAATAGGTAAAATATACTGTGCGTAAAAAGCTGAAAAAGAAATTATTTTTATTATGTGGACGGAGCATGTGTAATGTAAACAATACGGGACTCATCATCTATTGTTATCATATAGGTAAAATATACTGTGCATAAAAAGCTGAAAAAGAAATTATTTTTATTATATGGACACAGCATGTGTAATGTAAATAATACGGGACTCATCACCCATTATTATCGTATAGGTAAAATATACTGTGCTTAAAAAGCTGAAAAAGAAATTATTTTTATTATGTGGACGCAGCATGTGTAATGTAAATAATACGGGACTCATCACCCATTATTATCGTATAGGTAAAATATACTGTGCTTAAAAAGCTGAAAAAGAAATTATTTTTATTATGTGGACGCAGCATGTGTAATGTAAATAATACGGGATTCATCATCCATTGTTATTAAATAGGTAAAATATACTGTGCGTAAAAAGCTGAAAGAGAAATAATTTTTATTATGTGGACGCAGCATGTGTAATGTAAATAATACGGGATTCATCATCCATTGTTATTAAATAGGTAAAATATACTGTGCGTAAAAAGCTGAAAGAGAAATGATTTTTATTATGTGGACGCAGCATGTGTAATATAAATAATACGGGATTCATCGTCCATTGTTATTAAATAGGTAAAATATACTGTGCGTAAAAAGCTGAAAGAGAAATGATTTTTATTATGTGGACGCAGCATGTGTAATGTAAATAATACGGGATTCATCATCCATTGTTATTAAATAGGTAAAATATACTGTGCGTAAAAAGCTGAAAAAGAAATTATTTTTATTATGTGGACGGAGCAATGAAAGTTTGTTTATAAAATTTTGAATATCAAACTACAACTAATTCCATTTTTTTAGTTATAGAGTGAACTTTTTAAAAACCGTTTTTTTAGTACATGTATTAAAAAACAGAAAGAAATTACAGCAAATGCCAAACCACGTGCTTTTGTTTTCCTACAACTAGGAAAAAATGTGTCTTTATTTTCATAATCAGAAAAATGTAAATAATAAGGGACTCATCATCCACTGTTATCATATAGCGAATATTAAATAAAAAAATAGTTTTTTTTAGGTACGACGCATGTGTCAACAAAATCACCAGAAGAAGCTAGTTTATAATTTAGTTTTTTGCGGTCGATTAGAGGAGTAATCAGTCAGTTTTTGTAAGTTCTTTGTAAACTTGTACGTGCATTAGTGTCTATGAAGGCAACAAAAGTCGAACTCACCCAACGAGCGTCCCTAGCTGGCACTACTAGATTTCTAAACTAGGCCACTGGCGGTGCATTACGAAATGTCGCTCGAGTGATCCGACGTAATGAGCCTGTCGCATCCATCACGAGCGACTGACGTTTGACAGGGCCCGGGCCACTAATCAGTACCGCGCACCGTACTGCCTTTGTCGAAACACGTCGGAGAACTGAGATACCGGTACTTTGGGAGTGTCAAAGGGACCGATTCGAAACCGATCGGTGAACGGCGGCGGCGCGGTGTCTTGCAGAGTAATTGATTTGTAAGTTCAAATTGCTATGTATTTGATATGACGTTACGTATAAAATTATTTATGTAAACAGATCAACGTAGACTTCGGAATGTTTAGTTAATGATATTAAGTTCCCTGCTAGTCAATGTTTATTTGGTCCTCTCGAGTGTCTCCCACGACTGTGGCCTACAAATACGAAGAGACATCAAATCGGCAGATGAATTTATGATCGTTTGTCTGGTCGTTATTCATATTTATATATTTGGAATGAAAAGATTCGGAATGTTGTTTATATGTACTTACATTTTAAATTATATTTTTTGGACTAAATTTGTTTTCCTATTTTTTGTCATTTTACTTTTAAATTAATTATTAAACGATAATATAAAACGCATTATTCTTTTTTTTCAAAATCATAGACTATATCAGTGACTTTAACACGTTTTTAGTACGTTTTTAAATTATAACGTTAATACGTTTTTAAATTTATCAAGTCCATTTATGCAATTCTGATTACAATACGATAATATGGTACCATCGAGCAAATATGATGATGGAGAAGAACCATAGGAACTTCTCAATAGCTGACAGTAAACGAGTTTAAGCTCGTTTGACGCGTTTTAATGAGTCCTTTAGTTGTACATCGCAACAGGAAAGTTCTGATGATGGAGAACGGAGGGATGATAGGAAATTCTCAATGTCTAACATAAATCCATTAAGTTTGGGTTTACTTGGTTTGTGTCAATGACTCCTTTAGTTTACAAAGGCGTGTTTTTTAGTTGTATGAAAACCATAAATTTCCTTACTTGTAATTTAATCCTATTCTCTTGTATTCTAGTTTATTTTAACCGGATAATACGAAAAATTATATTCCTGTTATTTTTACGATAAACACACGATATTAAAAGGACTATTGTACTTTTTGAATCAATTTATTAATATTCTTCAAAGAGACCTTTATACGTCTGAATGAGTCCTTTAATTTACGAAAGTGTTTTTTTTTGTTGTATGAAAACTAGAAATTTCCTTACTTGTAATTTAATCCTATTCTCTTGTTTTCTAGTTTATTTTAACCGGATAATACGAAAAATCATATTCCTGTTATTTTTACGATAAACACACGATATTAATGGACTGTTGTACTTTTTGAGTCAACATATTAATATTTTTTAATGAGTCCTTTATACGTCTCAACGAGTCCTTTAGCTTACAAAAGCGTATTTTTTTAGTTGTATGAAAACTGTAAATTTCCATATTTCCTTTAATTGTAACCTGTATTCTAGTTTATTTTAACCGAATAATACAAAAAATCATATTTCTGTTTAACTTTACGATAAATACACGATATGAAATGGACTGTTACGATAACACTTTTACGATGAATACACGATATAAATTGGACTGTTGTACTTTTTGAGTCAATATATTAATATTTAAATATAATTCTGCTAATTTATTCACTTTTTACCAATAAATTATTAATGCAAAATGTTATCTTAAACCTAACAGAAAAATCGCAATTGGTTTCTATTTTTACCTAAATATTCTTTTATGGGCAAATTACCATTTTGTTACTAATCCTTGATCACATAATTAAAAAGGCCTCTAATTATCACAGACATATAATTTATTTGAACATCAAAATGAATTCGAAATTAAGTCAAGATTTTGCAAAATTATTCAATTTTATGAATATATAATTTAAAACACGGTACATCCGTGTTTTACTGACATTTTTGCGGAATTATTAAATAACTAAAATATGTGTTCAATCAGTTGAGAAACTTTTAATACCAATTTATGTGCAACGATTCCCAAATTCCGTCGGTAAGCAACAACGACTGGAACCTATGCGTCATACGTATAATTAAATTATTTTACTTTCCCATAAAAACATATTTCACATCTGTCTTATCCACTTAAGAACAACTGCTCAGGCTATTGACATCAGAACTTGTCCGAACAGCTTCTTTTAGTAACAACAGATTACCATCTGTTACAATCACGCCAAGACTTGTACACTATTAATGCGGCAGATGTCTGTTCAAAATGTAGAGCTTAATACGTGAGAAGAATTTCAAATGAGCCTAGCGTCAAATATAAACAATTGATTTTGAATAAGCTTATAAAAAAAACTCTGACATAATTTAAAAAGTTTTAACAGCGAAAATAACTTAAAAGTTTTATAAGGCTATGTGTAAAAATAGTACGTCAAACAGTGTTTTCACTTGGGTCGGGTTACTTTAAGATTAGAAGGAATATCGAAAATTTTGCTTTTCTTGACCAATAAAACTTAACAAATTGCGAACTGCGCATTCTAGCCGCACCCAGCTTATTATCCAGTACGTGTGTATCATCATCAACGTAAACACCATCTAATGACACACATTAATATTTCTCATATATGTCACATACGCATAATGATACATCCCGACGATCACCTGTCACGCAATTCAGTCGGCGTGACACCACGTCCCGGACGCCCGGTGATGTCACGCCGTGCATCATTATGATGCAAGCATGAACACGATAAGAGCATTACCTGGTTGAGTTCTATCACGCGATCTGGCAATATTTCACTGGGTCTCGTGGACTCGTGTGCATGCCCCGAGTCAGATTGCATGGCTCCAAGCCTAGCCTTTCTCACGATCCATTTCTTGTTAGGTTTCAGGGTAATGCAGTCAAAAATGAAAGAAGTCTTTATTTGTTATAAAATATTTTAATTCTTTAAAAAACTTGTTTAATTTTAATAAAATTTGTAAAACACTGTCGTATGTCGTATGAACAATGACATATATTAATCAGATGTTTTTTATACATGTTGCAATACTCTATTGCAAGTTTTTAACATGCGAATGTAGTCGCAAGCAAAGGCTATTCTTAAAAATAAATTCGTTACTATATAAAAATATACAATAGAAATATTGGATTTTTGACGAGCTCTAGTCAATATAGATAAATAGTTAGGATAAATATGAACATCTACAGTCTAGATTATCTGAAGCCAAACAAAATATGTGTATTATGTAACCTGTTAGATCATATAGAATACTTAAATAGCCCCGTGATCTGATTTTATACTATGATCTCGTGATTTATGTCGAATTTTACTATATTAGAAATATTAAACACAACAATTTGATATTAAAAAATACCTTCCTGGTTATTTTTATAATAAAGGATTTAATTAAATTTTTTCAAAAAACTGTCTTCTCCTTTCATACATAAAGCAAATTTAAAAAAAAAATCCCGTTTGTATTATATAAGATATCTCGACATTTATGGATGGCGACATTTCATAAACGCTGCAAGTTTATATTCTGAGAGTATTTTCTTGATCCAAAATATACTTAAATAAAGGGTCACATAGCCACGCCCGAAAATAAAATGAACCGACCTCGCGTATACTGTTTTCTTAACGGTTATATAGAACGTTACAAAAACGAAAAAAGAAACAACTCTTTATGCAGTCGCACAGACCAACATATTCAACGGAACATTGTAAGCCTCATCATGACGATGTTATCAAAGCAATCACGTACTGCAAGCGGCATGGGTCCATTGCTTAACAGTTAGGGCGCATCGAGTACTGGGGAATGAACAAGGCCACAGGAGAATGCTGGTAAGAGAATGGCGTTGGCGAGAAATTACGTTACGTTATGTAATTGTTTTCGAGTAGTCGATAGTATAGCTTCCACGGTGCTGGCGTGAATAGGATTAAAGGTTTAATCTGTAAATCCAGACTTTAAAAAATAGCTCTTAATAGTTAAATTGGATACGGGACAGGAGCTAATAAAAAGTCACCAAATAATATGTTAACATGGACAACTGGTATTAACTTAACAGAAAGATCAAAACCGTGATAGAGAAATGAGGTGTAAAAGAATTTGGAATTTGAATTACCCACAATGAAAATGGTCTGAGAGAATATTTGGGAAAATTAAGATGTACAAAATACTAGAAAACTATTTAAAATTATGTAAAGGTATTTCGACAGTCTATTCTGTTTCTTCTTGCGGTACTATTTATAGTTTATCCAAGTTCAAAATTCCTCATTTTCTAATTTTTTTCCAAAATTTAGAAATTTTTATATGGTCTCCTCTATTTTATAACCTTCTTTTAAAGCTTTCTCTAATAAATCACAATAAAGCTTTTTAATCCAAATTTAACAAAATTCACGCACTTATTATTAATTATTTACAATTAACGTGAATCTTATGCGTCTTATTCGTCTAAAAAAGCAGAGAAGGTCGATAAGTGTTACGAAGTCGAAGATCGATAAAGGTTTACCGTATTGCAGATCCCTCAATTAAATTATTGTAAATGTTAAAATTTTCTTTTGCCCTGATCTGGTTTGGAGATACTTTTTTAAGGTAATACACTCTGTCATTAATAAAGTAGAGTTGTGCCGAAATCCTTTTTAAACGCCTATATCTTTCTGTTAAAACGTAAACCAGAGTTATTCAACGAGGACATAGCAACTATACATAACATTACTATCGGTGACCTTATTCAACACTCGTATATAAATATATTTCCTAAATAAAATAAAAACTAAAGATAGTAAACAATATACTTCGCAATTTTCGACGACTGGTATCGTATTATTTACATTTACTCCTTAAATCTCTCCTATTATTCATATCTTAGGTACTAATTATGAGTCTCAATACAAATTAATTAATTATAGCTTAATTTTCTGTTAGTTTTTTAAGCAACGTTTGATTAATACAAACGTAGACATTTTTTAAGCTCGTGCTGTCTATTACCGCTTTCTAATCGACGAAAATACAATTAATAACCTTGAAAGGTTAGCTAAAAGCTACCCAGATTTGGATGGATTGACTTTTACGGGATGTACTTTAGTTTAACATATTAATATGACGAACATTAATTACTATAACGTCCCTTGGTCACAACGTAGCTGACAGTAAATCGAGTCTTCAAACAATTTTATTCGTGTATATAGATCAATTGATGCGTCCGATGCTGTCCGTTCAATTAGGCTCAATGCAAGCGAGCGATGCAACCGACGCGTGTCGTAATCGGTCTCCCCAGTACACATAACACCATAGTAATATATTACGTCAACTCGAAAGCATTTTGAAGTAATTACTTAGGGACTTTATTCCTGGAATGACGCCTGCCAATTGTAAGCAGCGGGAATTGTAATTGTCTTTGTATTGGTGGTGCAGCCTTGATTGAAATTTATTTGTCGGATCTATATGCGAACTACTAAGATGCATGAGTTTTATAATCTTCGAAGGCAAATCTTTACTGATTGTTTGTTTGTCGGTTGTAGAGCGAGTGCCAATATGACTAATATAGAAACGTGTTAAATACAGAAACATCAAATAAAATAATCCTTTAATTAATATTAATAATTCGTACAGTGTCTGGATAATTAAAAAAAACTACGTAAATTGAGGTTTTTAACACGGATAATTATGGAAAAATAGGCATTTCTTCAATTGTTTTTGAAATACCAAACACATTACTTTTTATTATTACCCGTTAATATAAAAAATTAAATGCTAATTTCGTAAAATATGGAAGTCCATAGTTCCAAATACTTTGCAGTATTTGGTACAAAATTCTCGGTTTTATTTTTTTTTGTGAAAAAACCTAGATCCAAAAAGCCACTTGTAGGGTGTATCTTCATCCAATATCGAAATTTTTGAAATATTTAGCATTAGTCAATCGAAATTAATTTAGGAAAGCAAATACTTAACTATGAATATATTTGGCGTTAATTTTGTAGAAATACATTATTCACAATTAAATTAACCTACGTGATGTAGTATTATTTCAACTTTCTTTAAGTTCTTTACCAGGACCTAGGTTTCGTTGTATTACATCTTCAGGAATCTTTGCCAATAGCCTACCTGAAGATATTGTAATACAGCGAAATCTAGGTCGTGGTAAATAATTTAAAGAAAGTAGAAATAATACTATATCAAGTAGTTTCATATAATTATAAATACTTAATATTAAACATTTTTAAGGAAAATTTTACTTTCCATGTTAAACTGTGCAGCAAGCGAGGAAATTTGTAAACATATTTTCGAGGCATATTTCCATATCAATGTTGAAATACGGCCAGAACGGACTTATTAGCACTTTATATTTAAAATTGCTAACGCAATAAATACTTAATAATATATAATTTAATAATATCTAATTTAATAATATATAATTTAATAATATCGATTTTAATAATATATAATTTAATAATATATAATATAACAGGGGGAACATACATTTTATCGTGAATATTACAAAAAAAAACTATCGCATCTAAGAAGGCACATATTTTTTGCGTACTTTCGCATATCTTTGAAGATTTAAAAATTTTGAAAAAAAAAATGTTTTCATTATCTTTATAACTGGTATTTTTAAATGAAATTTCTCAAGCTACATATGGAATTTAAAAAACAAAATATCGAGCGCTCATTTTGCCCTTCATCCTAAAATACCAAGTACATATTTTGGAGTGTTCGCTATTGAGATATATACGTGTCAACGTGCATTAAATTTCAAGTTTCTTCACCAGGTAAATATTTTGGAGTGTTCGCTATTGAGGTATATACGTGCTAACGTGCTTTATTAAATTTCAAGTTTCTTCACCAGGTAAATATGTTTGAGTGTTCGCTATTGAGATTTTTACCAGGTAAATATTTTGGAGTGTTCGCAATCGAGGTATATGCGTGTTAACGTGCTTTATTAATTTCAAGTTTCTTCACCAGGTAAATATTTTGGAGTATTCGCTATTGAGGTATATACGTGTTAACGTGCTTTATTATATTTCAAGTTTCTTCACCAGGTACATATCTTGGAGTGTTCGCTATTGAGATTTTTACCAGGTAAACATTTTGGAGTGTTCGGTATTGAGGTATATACCTGTTAATGTGCTTTATTAAATTTCAAGTTTCTTGCTCAAGCTGTTTCTGAGAAAAAACGGATGTGACAGACAGACGGACACGTGAGTGATTTTAGAAGGGTCTCGTTTTTCCTTTTGAACCATGGAACATCAAAAATTATCATATCGTATGAATTTGCTAAGATTGACAATATATTTTTTAAATATATTTGGCGTTAAGTAAGAAATTCTTTATCCCTTAATTTTTATTAACAAATAAATTGAACTACGCGATTTAGTATTATATCTACTTTATTTAAATATTTAAATAAAGTAGATGTAATACTACGTCACGTTGTTTCATTTACTTGCTAATACAAATTAAATGTATTTATTAACAGAACTTACTCTAATTTCGAAAACAAAATACCGAAATGTTGAATTGTGAGGATTTAAAAATAACACAAGCGGAATGAATAAGTGACAACTTTGTGTCTACTAAATAAGTTATTTGAAACATACATCTGCTTAACACAGATACGATTAATTGGAAAAGAATTAAACAAAGCGATGTATCTGGATCTACATCGACAGAGAAATTTACATTTAAATTAAATTCTTCACACTCTTTTCCAGAGCAGGAGAAAATATTGTTATGAATACGAATTACTATATTTCCTAAAAGTTCGACACTCCACACTCCCTGCTTCATCACGATTTCGAGCGTTCCCACGTTCTCTTCGAATAAGGTGCCGGCCAATAGTTACACTCGCCTAGCGCCGCACATGTTATAAGAGAGCTGCCCGCGGTCGGTATTTCGTCGCTCTGCTCGCGCAGGATATACGCTGCGGGTTACGGATATCCGCTGACACAGTGGTGACTATTGTATACCACGTTTGAATCATTACGTGACAGCAGTGAGTGTTTTGTAATAATTTAATTTGCAAATTAATAATAAGTTTGTGGTATATGCGTAGGCTATCATAAAGATGACAGGTAAAACACAATATAGCGAAGGGTCCAGATGTAACAAGAATAAAAATTACACTCTTATATGAAAAAAAATCGCGTGCAACTCAGTACACGTAACAGAAGTAAAACTTCTTTTGCGATCTAAACCTTGACAAAACTATGTATAACTTTAATATTATACATTTGGAAAAAATAATAAAATGTCATTACAAATCGATGTAAACATCAAATCTTCATATAAATTTACATAGCCTATTGTCAATTAAAAGAAAATAGCAGCCATGTACCAGAACATTTTTAAATGCCGCTCGCGTTGTAAATTATATTTACAATTATATGTGCTGGTTCATTGCAGATTTATAAATAAATTAAATACAATATTAATTTGTTGTTATTCTTGTAACGGATGAAGTATATGCAGAATTAGTAATAAATCAAACATAAATATATAAATAAATCGACATCTTTCTTCTCTCTCATGTAACGAAATATGCCTAAATGTGACGCGACCTTAAAATTTTACTCTCAATTCTTGTCCACTTATCGATTATAATCGAATCGCCAGCTAAGAAGTTTCACTTCAAACATTGAAAAATTTAGCCCCATGAAGATTTTATTTTAACGTCCTTGTCGTTTTTTATCATCGTATTTATTTTATCGGTCTACTATGCAACACCCAGGATAATTAACAGCAAGAAAAACCAGCAATTAGACCCAAGACCGAGCCGCCGTCAACAAAATGATTCAGTCATTTAAAGAAATGTACAAAAATAAATTCGTGACGGAATATATTTCAGGTTATTTTTCATAGTAGTTTATAATTGTCATTGGTTTGAACCGGCAAGATAAAACAAAATGCAGATCATACCCCGTCATATCCCTCATACACAGAGGTAACTAACCTATGAAACTTCGCAAGATCCGGCAGGTCATCGAAAAGAATGAAAACATCATTCATTTTGACAAAACAGAAGAAACTTCAATGTCAGTTAACAGTTTATTTTTAATTAATTTTGGCAGTGGCTACTAAAAAAAGTAATCGATATTGACTATCTTTTGTAATAAAAAATTACTATGGACTTTTTTGAATTTTCATTGTTGTTTTGAATTCTTATAAACGATTCCTGAAATAATGAAGTATAATATAATTTGATAGGAAGTATTGACTTAAATATATATATATATATATATATATATATATATATATATATATATATATATATATATATATATTCATTTATTAAGCTAGCAATTTATAATGGACCGTACCTAGCTTTAAACTTCAAGCATTACTTAATTTTTGTTGAGAAACCTTGTTCTAAATGTAGAAAATTTTATCATAATCTTTATTTAACTACGGCTGAATAAAGATTTGAATATAGTGCTGTTAATTTAGAGTATAATTTTTGTAACAGTAAAACGTCGCATCGATTTATTTTAAATCTATTAAATACTTTCCACGAAATTAAAACTCAAACAAAAATCTCACACAGGACAGATACAGTGCAGATTCAAGTAGATTAAAGTCAGTTCACAGTTGGCGAACATGTAAGTTATTATAATTAGTGTAAAATTGCATAAATAAAACAGATTCGAAAATCATAATTTAAGTTTCCATAAAGCTCCATTATATATAACCAGAACTAAAACCGTATAAATAATTTAAATCCACTATGCATATATATTTCTTCGTAACGCATTCTTAAAACTACCCTGTAATTTCAGTACCATAAATGTGTTTAGAGTATCCAAATATTTTACAAAACACAGCCGGCATCGCGTCCTAATACAAAGATCCCACGATTTATATACAAAACACCGAAAGTTATAAAGACAGGTAATAAAAATCAATTTACACTTGCATACGAAATACTCATTAAGGTCAGGAAACAATATTATTATTACTCAAAGCTTCGGGCTTCAGATAGCGGGGATAATTTCCCAAAAGGACGCCCTATAATGAGCGGAGTCGCCGTGGGGTTCTCTATCTACCTGCGAGCAATACGACCGGGACTCTAATGACTACGACCAATAAAATAAGCTTTTGTTACTTTTAAGTGCACCTAATTCAATGTTGTAAAGCTTTGTACCTATCGTGTGAAGCGCGGTTTGGACTCGGAACGTGAGGATTTACTCGTTTAACTAACTTCGCAGGTAGTAATTAATTTATCTGTTATTTTAATTTCGATAAGTTGAGAGATTTAATTAACCTGTTATTAAGACGAGTATATTTTAGTTTCATTTTTATATAAATGCATTTAATATAAATGCGTCTAAAACGGAAAAGTTCGTTTTGTTTGTTAGCGCTAATTGCTGGAATCGCACGCCAGACTTCAAAAGTTCTTATTGTATCGGCCCATTCTGATGAAGATTATAGTTTTTTTATAATCTCGCTAATGTTCATAGGTGCAGAGCAGTGATAAAAAATGTAACGACATTTGGGGGCACTGCTTACACAGTGCAAAGTAGGGAGAGAGAGATTGGCTTATTTGTTGACCGATCCTACCGAGTATTCCCACCTATATACCATTGACCCTGATGACAGCGGAGAGCAGCATAATTAGGATAATTCTATGCAGTTAAAACCGGATAGAATTATTAAATATAGGCATAGCTAGTAAAAAATAAATGGGAATATCTCTGGTAAAACTTAGCTTTTACCAGAGAGCTTTAGGTTTGTAATTTAGAATTTCATTAATAGGATAAACAGCTTTGCGATTTATCAGTAGCTTTGTTGGCATGAATTTTAGAATAAGCCTTTTAATAAAGTGTTACCACCGAGTGTTACCAAACCAAATGATAACAGCTAAAATGAAGAATAATAATAGATGTAAAATTTAAAGCAAAACGTTGCGTCAATTTAGGATTTACCTGCACCACAATTAGCAATTAAAAACCATTATTAAACTATTTTCGATCTCAAGAAATCGAAAATATTGAATTTTAGCAAAATGAACTATAATTTGTAAGTATTTATATCACTATTCTATTACAAGTATATCCAAGTATATCAGTATCTATAGAGATTTTGCAAAACACAAAACTAAAGATCGTTAACTATACAATGAAACTTATAAGTACGTAATTATTTACAAAGTAATGAATTAAATATTACGATAGAATGTAATAGATGTTTTGTGAGCAATAAAAGTGGTTAAAAGCACTAAATTATATAAGTAACTATTTATAATCGTTATAATCGTAAACACGAAGTAAAATGTGAACATTGCAGTTAACTTTAACATAAAATGTACAAAAACTGATTGCTAACTAACTTCACTTACTTTCTAAGCCGGAAATTTTTATGTTTTAACAATATCATGTACACTGTCTCCATGAATTTTAATATTTATAATATACAATCTATTTATTTTAATATTTTATCATTATTAATCTTTCATTTCCAATTATGGTCGGAAGTTAGTGGTATATATAGACCCCACTTTATCTAATTAGATAGCTCACGCTCTACATGGAATTTAAATTTTTTTTCGAGTATATATATATTAGAAAATATTAGCTACTGAGATATGTTTGGGTTTAAACACTTTATTACTATGTTAAATTTAAACTTTCCACGTGAAGTGGATTTCGAGAAAGACGGCTGTGACCGTTGGGCAGACGGATACATGGGTGATGTATAAGGGTTCCGTTTTTCCTTTTGTTGTACGGAACTCTAAATAATATATATGTGATACACCTACAACTTGGAGTTAGCTAACTACCACTGACCTTTAAACTGATATTTATGTTATGAAATTTTACTTCGCGTTTAACCTTCACATATAAGTATTAGACTTTTTCTTAGTTACGGAGATATATCCACTTAAACAGACCACAATATGAAATACGATTTAGCGAAACCGCAAAAGCTCGGTAAGTGCAGCAAAGTCGAGCCGTAGATTAGCTTGTCTGCATTGTCTTAATCGAATTTCACTAAGAGAAAGCATGTCGGCCGAATGGGCTTCTCAATCGTAGAATCAAGACGATACGAGGCGTGACGGCTTAGTACTTGCGGCCAGATGAAATTATAAACCGCATCGCTCTTCCTGGATGCGTTAACAATGGATGCGTGTATTCCGCGCCTCTACCAAGGATTTTTGCATCTGCGCTTACTATGGTTGAATCAATAATAAGACAGTTTGGGGCATATAGGTCATTTCACAATATTTAATGCAGTGCATATTAAGGCACTAATGTAAGGCATAAGTGCTAAAATTCACGATTGAAGTGTTTATACGGTTGTACATGCGTACACGGTTAATCATACTATTAGGATATGGAACCATTTGAAGTGGTGCATTTAAACGATGAATATTTCTTTCCAAACTTATTACCATGAGAATAATACGCAAATATGTATGTTTGGACAAAAGTAATAAGATTATAAGTTGGATTATTTAAACAATGGAAAACGTTACAACGAATTTAAATTTGTTGAAACGTGTTACATAGTACATAGTCGTAGATTATAGTGTCAGAGTGTCATCAAGTCACACTTTTGTCTACAATGTAGTCTAGTCTATGCATTATAGTCTTAATCTCGTTAAGGTTATTGAATGAAAAATGTCGTATTTCTGTATTGTGTGTAATTAAATAAATATTATTTCAAGTAGACTTCATTTCAGTGAAAATTGAGTTATTTTTAAATAAGTTCGATATTATGATGAATTGTGCCACATTTTCTAATAAAAAGAATTTTTGAAAATATTCGATGTCACCAATTACAAGCAAAAAGATAATGAAGATGTGGGGATAGTGACGTTTCTATTACTAAATCTTGCAATATTTTATAATAAGACAATTGTATCATATAATGTGAAAACCGTATCAAGATCAGAAAAGCTATTCACAGTCATGATGAACATTCACTTATTTTAAACATAAAAACTTAACGAATAAGATAATGCATGACAATAAAACAATATCATCCCATTAATAAAATAAATTCAAAAGGTTGGATACTTGTTTCTGAACGTATTATATGAAACAGATTTGTATTAATATATAAATAAGCTTTAACCCGTATATTTCCTATAGGATAATATTCTATACCTTAGTCAATAATAAAAATTTGCATCAATAGAGATTTATATCAACAGAGGAGCAAAGCGTATATTAAATCAGCTAAACGTTTAATATATTTTTTAAAAAAAGACATATTGCAATAGTTTCATTAGTTTAAGAAAGAATTCCGCCATGTTGATCCAAAATCCAGCAGGCGGCAGTCGCTTAATTCCTCCAATGTTATTGTATTTACAAAGCAGAATTACTTATCTATATAAATTTGTGTAAACATGCATACATAAAACACGACAAATATATTTTATTTAATAATTATTTCCGCAAATATAATGGTTATTGAATTAATTATACTGTTATTCACTAGTCGGACATTACGTAATATTATTGTAATTTCATGCGTCATGCGAGACGTGGCTCGTAATAAACCTCATAGATGCTCACTTGCTGCTGAAACGAAAAGACAGCGGCCTAGAAACTATTCCGCAACAAAGTATAAAGACAAGTTAACAGACATGCTTTTAATCTAATTAAAAGATAGTGTCATTAGATAAACTGTTTATCAATACGGAGGCGTGTTCGGGAAACGGTTTCTCGGTATTATAGTGAATGGTTTCTAGTACAGACTATTAATAACCATTAATTTTGCGAAAAGCCATAATTTATCGCCGTGATTAATAATTACTATTAAAATTAGAGATTATTTCTTTATAGTTTTACATACCTAAAATAAATTCTAAGAAACACAAAAAAATTCATCATTTAAAGATGAACCAAGAGCGAGCTTTTGAAAGTGATCCAATGTGTAACTATTCCCAAAACAGTGGAGTCTGTTGAATGAAACAATAGCGAAGGTATTTCATTGTTTCAACCTATTGATTCTTGTATGCAAATGTCATAGCGTACTGAATAAGATGATTAAGGAAAAATGTACAAAAATCGGTTTAATCTTAAAGTGTATGGAAAAATACTATTTTTGTAACATTTAACATGAAAACGAATAAGAAGGCTTTGGGATTATTTCGCTTCCTGTTTCCAAATAGTTTAATTAATTTTGCATTGACGGTTCGTGTGATCGAGTACTTTTTCTTTAACAAGTATCCTTCTCTTATCTTGTCGTTCTAGTTCCATTCTAATAAAGTATTAAGATGTATGTCAGAGAAAACTACTACAGCTCAATTGATTTAGTCACTCCTGAAACTCCAATGCTCGTCGTGTATTGTCTACCATCGAACAATAATTAACAGAGGAAGCGTTTGATTTTATATGAATTAGCTGTAAGACGCGTTGATTGACGAAGTGTAATAATGCTATAAGCAAGATACAAACGTTCTTAGCTCAGAACCGTTCTCAACCCGAAAGCCAATATCGGTACGCATTTAATAAGCTTACAGTTGTCGATAAACATTTGCAACAAAACGCCTCAACACTGACGCAAGCCGACGCGGTTCTACGAAAGTAAAAGTACGAAAAATGTTATCTGCAAGGCCCGCGCAATGACCGGTAAATAATTAGCATGTGTAACGCGGCGACAACGTACTCGATTTGACGTGACACTTGTATTAATACTGTAATTAGAATATATCATATTCGATGTCGGAAGTGGAGCAATTCTGTAACGCGAAACGAAGTTCAGCGGGCGAGGCTGGAACCGGTAATTAATCACATCGTAGGCGGATCTCGTACGTTAGTCGTTTCAATGAAGTCATTAATGAAACTTACATAGAAATATTAACATTTTAAAGAGATGAAGTTGGTTGTTTGTCTGATCCAATAAAAAGACTATACTTATATATATAAAAGTTATTTTGACTGTAGAAACTCCATCGTCTTCATGAGAAATAAATGTTACTTTTCCGTTCCACGTTTTTGGGAAACCATTGTAGGAGAAACAAATTGTCCGGAACACGATGGATCTTGTTCTGTTTCATTTGTTCATAATTTTACATAAAACAGTTTTCTTTACTAAAATATTAATAAAGTAGTAAGTTAAAATACGTAATAGAATTTTTTCGGTTTTTTGGCCCTTGCAAAATTTGTGACAAACGATGTCGTAGCACTAAAAATTGACTACTTGTATATCAAGCGGTTATGTCAATAACGGTAGGCAATGTTTTGTAATATTAAGCAATTTCAGAAAAGATTTGATTATGAATATAGTACAATCCATTACTTAAATATCCAACAAGCTATTTAATCTAAGTCTTAAAGTTCGCTCTGCGACATACTTTATTCTTAACTGCTTTCCTTATGAGGCAGTTTATGAATATTTTGTAATGTTCAATTAGAGTTATAGTTTAAGATCAGTTTTATTATATTCGATCACGTCACCCTAAAAATCTATTACTTCATAAGCCATGTCGTGAGTCAACGATAAAGAGTAAATATGAAAATTGTGTAAATGTGGAAGTTTGTAAATTATATTTTTGGAATTATGTACCTCTAATACAAAACTTACAAATCAAAATAATTGTACTCTCTTTAAAGAGAAAGCACTACGTTAACAATAATTAATTACAAATGGAGGAAAGGATAGTAATATGGAATTAAGGAGGGGTAGGAATAAAGGATTAGGTGGGGAAGGACTTTTTCAGACCACCCTTGAATATGTTTGTAGGTTGAGTGCCTAGCGTCGGGATCAAGTTGATTTCAAAGTTTTGCAGCTTGGATTTATAAGGATTTTTCGTAAAAAGTATTACGTTGAGCAAAAAGGAAATTGCATATAAGTAACTGGATATAGAGCGCATAAGTAAGTAAATCTGCGTCTAAGATATTTTGGATAATTTGGATTGTCCATTATATTATAAACAGGTATAAAAGTATATAGATAGCTTCGATCACGGACTTCCATTTATTTAAGTTGCGCTTTAAAATAAGAAGCGTGTTTAAATATTGTGCAACCAAAAATAAAATGGATGCACATTTTACTAATTTTGGTGGCGTTTTAATTGTCTAATTTTTAAAGACGATTCTCGGTAAGATTTAGATAAACATTTACGAGTCAAGCAAAGACAGTAAGGCCATCTGGTTTTAATAGATATAACATTTTGAAGACACTGAGTGGATGTGCATCGTGCGAAGATACGATGACTAACATTTTTTTACTTGAGGCTGATTAATCCTACTGATCGATCAGCTTTTGTATCACTAGTATTTATCAGTTGGCGTAAATAATATCGGCGTGTCATTTAGGCGGCAAATCCGCGAGCTTGAGATTTAATTACTAATAGTCCATTTTATGAGTCCACTGACCCATTGTCCTCATTGAAAGTTTTAATAGCGGTTGTTATAAAATATACAACAATAAGGGCGTATATATAAGTAAAGAGCGTGAAGATGATAGTCACTTTGTATATTCCTAACAATCCCATCAATGAATATGGGAAGTAAAAAGCAAAATTAAACATTTTGGAAAAATCCACAACGGATGTAGTCATTCTAATTGAAAAACGATTAAATATATTTTTTGAAACCCCCATCTCCCCGGACTAAAAGAAAGTAAGAACCTATTAATATAATTACAAACCCAAGAAGATCTGTCGGGGCTGCCATTGCTATTTCCGGCCACAATATCAATTACATTGTAGTAGCATAGAAAAGCTATTTGCGCACTTAGAGAATTTCAATTAGTCATGAACTGGTAAAACTGCAAAATTTTAAACGTAGGCAGGAAATTGCAGTTCCGATGAATTTAGTTGGGTTTGTATTATGTTATAGGTTCATACTTTCTTTTAGCTATTTTCAGATACAACGACTATCCATCGCGGGTTTTTTAAAATCTTATATTTTGCTTTTTATTTAACTATGCTTCTAAAAAACATTCGCCAAAGGGCAAGCTTATGTGGGTCTTAGTAGAGTACGATCTTTAGTAGAAATAACTGATCTAAATCCAAGAAAATTTCAACAATCCACACAATAGCATAGCATTGGAAGTATTAGAGCGCTTGAGAAACATGTTAAGTAGATCACACATCGGTGAAGCCGAAGAAAGATCACAAAGTACTTAATCTAGATCACTCAAAAATGTTTATTGCAGCGCCCCCTGATGAGTTAACAATATAACACCTTACTAATAACCTTCGCCGTTAAATAACAAACTTTTGGCCGAAAACGGGTTTTGGCAAAAATGGGAGCATTCGTTTGCAACAAAATGTTGCAGCACCTCCTGGCAAGATAATACCATAAAACCTATCGGAGGATCATTGCCGATTAGTCCCAAATATTTTGAAGAAAACAGTATCCAAATCGGTCAAACCGTTTGGGAGATGAATGGCAACATTCGTTTGTAATCACCGTAAAAACTGAATGAAGAATCATTGCCAATGAATTATAAACATTTTACAGAAAACCGTATCTAAATCGGTCAAACTGTTTTGGAGATCAATAATTGGATTGTACACACAAACAAATAAACAAACAACTTCCACTTTAAACGCATATACCTCCTCCGTTCCGTCGTGGGTAAAAAGGACTGGCGAAAGAACCCTTGCTTTGGGCACGCAATCTGATAAGTCCGTCCAATTAGAATACGGATCTGAAGACTTTACACATTTTCTACGATCGTAAAGATATGATCTAATGAATATTGGGATATATTTAAAGATTTCTGACTGGTTAGCAGGATATCAAATTTATGAAGTTAACTGAAATCCAGGAATACATGAAATGAGTCGAGTTTTAAGTCGAGGCTAAGCGTATATTTATGATTTTCATCTAGACAACATCAGATGACTGATATATTTACGTATTGTGTATTATGAATTACAACTTAATTAAGTATGAAAGTCATAAATTTGACATTCTTCAATGTTGTCAAATCTGAGTATTTGCGAGAGTCGTTGCGTGTAACACGATCATAGTAAACTTATTTTCGTCTTTTCACTGTTTTGAGAACTTACAAAACTTTGTTCATTTTCTGCAAGATCGTAACGTTTCTCACCTTCAGCCATCCATTCATAAGTTTAATATCCTTCTGCACACCCACATTTTAAAAGCCTCTACTTTTTGCTTGTAATTTGGGTCAGGGGCCATCGTTATGAGTAAAAAATTCGACTTCAAACAGAAGAATGGAGAAGGTTTAACGTATTCATTTTATCTTACTTTTATTTACATACTTGTTAGAAATTTTCAACCTTTTAACAAATCGTTTATTGCTCGCCTTTTTGGGCACATCGCCGTGTAACTTTTCGATTAGTTCCTGTTTAGTGTCCTTCTCCTTTGATAATTTTTAATCGAATGTGTCTTCACATTCGAGAAGAGAAAAGAGAAACAACTAGATTCAAATATTTTATTTTAATGTCTGCTTTTGAAAGCACAAAAAGAGATGAGAAAGAGAGTACAAAAAATACGTTTTTTTTTTCTTTCTATCTATGTAATAAATATTTTGGAATGAAACAGTTGTATCAAGTCATAAAGGTATGAAAATCGATTTTTGTCCAAAAGTTAAAACTAAATATATTTCTTTATTATTTTTTCATAATATGGAATTACTAGCGTGACCCGTGCGAAGTCTTCGCATTATTATTTATTCCATTATGAAGCTCAGATGACAGATCAAACAAATATTTTACTAAAATTGACATATAGAGGCGCAAGTATCAAAAGCATTGAGCTAAAGCGCCACTTTATTTATACGTGAGTGGATTTGAAATTAAACAAAAATTTTACCGACCGTCAATCATATTGACGTTGAGCCGTTAGACGGCAGCATTGCTGTTTTGTGTATATAATTTTAATAATTAATTAATTTGCAAAAACAATAGGAATAATTAATTTTTTAGTTGTGGATGCCGGTAGAGCAAGCAATTATCTATAAAATGATATATAATTTATGTGGATTAGTTGTGAGGCTTTTTCTAAAAAGGGAGAGTAACATCTTAAAACCTTAGCGTATTAATATATATTATTATTATTATATATATATATATATATATATATATATATATATATATATATATATATATATATATTATATTGCCATATTTCTATTAGTACCTAATTTGTCCATTGTGTTAGCATTTCATTTCCAGTTTAATTTCTTGCAAATTCTGTTCCTTTTATATTGCATACAGAGCCATAAAAGCGTACAAATTTTAATTATAAGTACATTTTTAAAAGCACACGAAGATGTAACTCGTAAAAAATGGAATAACACCTATTTATCCTTGAGTTTAATTTTATCGATAAAATCGATCAAACCAAAAACAAAAAATAATCCACATAAAATGGAGCAAAATAACTAGGTATAGAAATTTATCTAGTAGTCGTGACTTTCAAATCAAAATCGTGCAGCGAAAAATATAGAATAACGCAAAATCAATATCGATAAATACATCAAATTAAAACGTTGGTCGGCCATCTGTACAGATACCGCGCAGTCGTAATACCAGTTCTGTTCGATACAAATAACGTTTCGATGCAAAATAACCGATATTGCATTCTTTCGTGCACTTAGTAAACGACCAACTTGTTAGCCATAGGCAGTGAAGTTTACTTACAAAGATAAAATATGTTTCTTTAATCGTGTTTTATAAGACAAGTTTATATTTAGAATAAGATTATAAGTATTTGTTAAACATTTCTGGATTACCCAAAAAGTGAAGTAAACTAAAAATGGTGCAACTGTTAACTAAGTATTAATGGAAACTACTTAATATTTTATAGACAATTTTTCAATCAAATAATTTAAACTCCAAATTGAATTACAAAGTTCTAGTTGACTTATCTAATCAAATGACAGTAATCCGATAATCCCTCTATTTATTACGCCTTCAATTGAAATCCAATTGATTCATTTGGTTATTAATCCTCTAATTTGGAACAGAATTACCGATATTGTGTTTTCGATAGTCTCAGAATTAACTTATAGGCACTGTTTAATGTGATTTCGTAATTTTTTAAAGTATTTAGTTATTTCAGTAAGTGCTGTATTTAATCTGAATATTTATCTGTGATAAGTCTATTGACTGTAAATACCCCTCGCTCCTCCGAATATTAAAAATAGAAGCAAGAAAAATCTTGTGCTTTTCTTTTGGAAACAAGTATTCAAACAACTTTATACTGTTTTTAATTTTTAAATAGGATATTTATGAAAAGTAAAGCTGTAAAGATTGTAAAGGTCACTAATGTTCAATTTACAAGAAAAAAAAATCTTTTGCTACTGACAGATGCCGTCAAATATAAAATTTCAAACGTTTCTTCATGCATTTTTTCTACTTATTCCATTTTATTACGTTTTTTGGAACAAGTCTGGTTTAGCAGCAATTCGAATTTTGTAGTTTTTCTTTTTGTTTTAAATGAAAGAATATAGGTAAAAACGAAGTGCTAACAAAAATGCTCGGCTCGGTCGCGCTTATTCTATTAAATAAAGTGATTTGAAAAAGTTCCCATACAAAAGTGCACTTTGTCAAGAAAGAAAAGTTACAAGTTTTTCGACTTGCAAACAAAAGTTGATATAAAAAAAAGAAACCAAAAAAAAATTGAAATGCTTAGAGGATTGCGCAAAGTGACGTTATTATAAAAGTTAGATATGTTTGACGGCCAACTGACGACATGCCTGTCATCGAAAAAGCGCATCTCAAATCAATTTTTTTATGAAATAATCGAGTCCGAGCCGCAATTTTTTAATATATCGTTTTTTATATATTCTTTCACTTAAACTAAAAAACCGGGAAATTTGCATTGCTGCTTCACCAGATATACACTTTTTTTTCTGTTTAATATTTGATTCTATGTGTTCATGTTTAGTGCGCGGTAAAACTGTAAACATTGATTTGTTTCAAAGACATCACTTGTATTGTCATGTTTCACAAGAGCGAAACCGCGATCGATCGTTTAATTTCATTTCTTTGTAATGTTGGTTTTACGTTGTTATCAGTGAGTATGTCAGTTGTTACTTCGATTTTTTTGTAAATTAAATCGTGAGCCACTTCTATATTTATATGAAGCAAAATTTTCTAAGTTCTCTTTCTATTTAAGAAAGGAAAACAATGAAAAATTAACTTTCCCTAAAGTCCATTCAATCCAAACATTAGACTAAATAATTTATCAAAATATATGAATTTTAATATAATTAATTCCTTCAAGTGAAACATGTTATCCACAAGTGTAGGAAAAGATATAATCGAAGTTAATAGATTCAATAGTTCGGTCTATTAGAGCGGCTTGTTCCTTATAAATTATTAAAGAGCAGGTGTTGACTTTAGTCGAGCGACGAACCGATAAATCACTGGCGGCGTTCTGGCCCACTGCGAGCAGTAACAGCGGATAATATGAAATAACCGCTTACCTAGAAAGCTCATGCTGAGACGACCCTCCGAGAGATCGTCGTCATCTCGCCGCAGTGCCTCCATTTTTTTAGAATTCATCTTTTTACAAGCACTTACAGCACAATAAAAAGCCTAATAAAAACTATCCGGCCAAGTCAATAAAGATAATAACATAACTATTACAGTTTGTATACAAAGCACTAGGCATGTCAACAAACACGCCGTTCGTAGTCACTAGCATATATTACGTTGTAAATTATTAAGTTCACGACGCCGTTAAAACAAAATAAAAACCTGTTTTTTAAAATAAAATTCGTTAGCGTTATAAAAAAATAATCACTTTTAAACGGTATTCACAAGGACACATTTTGTTTTGATTCACATTTGGAAGTTTATTAGTACTTATGAATACGGCACGGATGAGAGTTTAATAAATTATTGATATTCACACATTGTCGCAAAAAAGTCAAATAAAACAGTCCAAAATAACAAATAATTCTTCAAATATCACATAATTGGCATACAATTAGCGAACAAAAACATAATAGTTGTAATAACGAATTCCGTTCTTCATTTCGCGAATTAATTATACACATTCACTAAATTTTCGGTTATTCAGAAAACGAGTAGAGTATTTAAAAGGGATTGTAAGTCGGAAAAGTGCAAAACTGAATACGAAAACGTTTTGCAAATGTAGAGCCCGAATGTTGACACCGCGAACGACGTTCTCTCCACTCTTGCGGCTTTTTAACACTGACCGAGTGAATGAGCCTGTTCGGTCCGTCGGTGCAAGAGACCGGCGAGCGTCGCGTCTGCGGCCAACTTCACGTTCCTCGTATCTGTGCATCTTCGTCAAATCGGCCGGCGCCATGTCAACTTCGATAAAAATAATCTTATATCAAAGTCTTTAGTCATGTTTCACAAGAGCGAAACCGCGATCGATCGTTTAATTTCATTTCTTTGTAATGTTGGTTTTACGTTGTTATCAGTGAGAATGACCCACTTGATAAAAGCGATTTGCGAATATCGCTGCAAGTCTGCCCTTGATGTCCGTTTTCGAATTGATCATGGTTAGATATGCTTTTCATGAAATTTTACGAGACAATCTCTTTTAGAATGGCACAGTTGCAATTTTCTAACACTATTTTTAAAAAAATATGAAAAAAGTTTGATTCTTAATTTTAAATTATGAATCAGGTAAATAACAAAAATAAAAAAAAACTGGACATTTACAAACACGTAATATGCGGAGGGAGTAGAGTAGAAAAAAGTTTGGTGAAAACCTGGTTTTAAATTAGAAAGTATTATAAGTCAGTGACTGCGGACGGTCTGTTTATTGACATGTATATAATTTTTTGAGACACAAATATTGTTTTATATTTGCTCTACAAGAATGGAGATATATGTATATTTTCCGTAGGTTTAAAATTACAAGAAATGTGGAGCTGTGGCACGTTGGAGGACGGATATGACAGAATTATATGGATTTTTAAAAATGTGAAATACTAAAAAATATAACAAATAAATAAATGAAACAGTAAATATATTTTTTTATCATTTTTAAATGCCAAGATCATTAAATACGTTTGCCACTTGTATTTTAGAACATCATCGAGATGAAAATTATAGTTACGAAATATAAATTATGTTTTACGCAGAATAAAATATAACTGTTTCATTACAAAGAAACAAGTAGGTAAATATGAAAGTCGCCTTTATAATAATCACTTCATATCGCTTTAACAAATACTAAGTAATTTGAAATATCTAAACGTGTAAGAAAATAGAAATCAGAAGTGTATCTAAACGTAGGCGTGATTTTATATTTTAAAGCAAGTTGCATAGTCCTTATTAAATATATTCACAGTCAGCATATGGGTTAGTTGGTTTGCACAAAAAATGGTGTTTTATGCAGAACAAAATATATCTGTTTCATTACAAAGAAACAAGTAGGTAGATACGTAAGTCACTTTTATAATAACCACTTCATTTCGCTTTAACAATTACTACTACTACTACTAGCCAACGCCCACCCTTGGCTATTGAGCCATTTGGTGGCGCGCCGACCAGTATAGATGAACATCTTTGAATGGGTCATCATCGTCCCCCTGGCGGTTGATTCCACTGCAATCCGGCAGGTGATCCGCATTCATTAAATCGTGTCCGCACAGGGGACATTCAGAGGTTGAGAGAACACCAATGCGGTGTAGGTGTGCTGCGAGGTAGTCATGGCCAGTCTGCATTCTGAACCTGGCTACGCTCACAGCTCGTGGTAGTTTGTGGTCAATGGGTCCGATGGTGACCAGACTTTCCCATTTTTTCCCTACGGAAAGCTGTGTGAGGTGTTGCCTGCCTGTCCGGTCAATAGCCCTGTTGATGATGGCCCTCATGCACTGTAGCGAGGGCATACAGGCAGGTTGAGCCATGGACGCGCCCCTTTTGGCCAAGATGTCTGCCCTCTCGTTTCCAAAGATGTCGACATGACTAGGGATTCATTGCAATATGAGGTGCCATCCCTTATTTGCCAGAAGTTCTAGGGCTTTTCTGGTCTCCATCGTTCTCCTGCTGTCTGTTTCCGTATTGCGGGACAGGTTTTGGATAGCCGCTTGAGAGTCGACGAAGAAGACTGCTTTAGGTGTTGGGGCTATTTTGTTTAGTTCAGCTGCTGCTGCTTGTACAGCTGCTATTTCTCCATCGTAGAAATAGCATCGTAGAATAGCTTTAACAATTACTAAACGTGTAAGAAAATAGAAATGAGAAATGTATCTCGTATCTAAACGTAGGCGTGTTTTTATGTTGGGTTGGCTAATAAGTTTTTACCCCGACATACTGTCAACAATTTTTATTAAAAAGTTTATATGTTACACTAAATTTAATTTAAGTATGCACCATTATTATCTACTATTTGTCGCCATCTAGTTAGTAGTGACAATATGCCTTTTTTGTGAAATTCTGGTGACTGATTCAAAAAACTGTGCGAGGTCATTTTGAAGATCTTCTTTAACGTCGAATTTTTTGTTTCACGTAAATTGTTACTTAGAGCCCACAATAAATGGTAATAAGAGGGCGCAATGTTTAGCGTGTATGATGGATATAATGCCCTTGAAAGTCCAACAGCAGCTGAGAATCACCTTTTTGACACTTATTTCAGAATTGAATACTGAAACTCCTGTTTCTCCGACGACCAGCCATTGAAGTTTGCGTGTATGGTTAAGGTATGCAACTCACATCTCATCACCAGTTACTAACTGATTCAGCCAGCCGAAGTTACGTTTCAATGTCAATAACTGTTGACAAGTATCATCTCTGCACGGAAGGTGATATGATGACAATTCGTGGGATATCCACATACCGTATTTTGAAACTTTTTCCAATTCGTGCAAATGTGTTTCCATGGTGTCATGACTGCAGTGTAACTCATCTGTCAATTGACGAGTCTTTAGTCGAGTATACTCTTCAATAAGAATCGAATAACCGTTGAACGTTTAATTCAACAGGACCGTAGTTCTCATTCCTGAACACTTGCCGTCACGTAAGACACCGTGAAACGCCAATCCCGTGACATATATTATTTGTGGTAGCCTTTGCATCGTGACCTAAACGAAATTCGTAAAATAATAGAGTACGTATTTGACATCAATTTAAATTCTTTATCTTTTATATAATTCACTTAAAGCTTCGGCGCTGACTATTGTCAATTGACTGCAATTTGGCTTATTTATACCCTACAGTAAAACCTTCCAAAAGTCACGAGAATATTTTTAGAAAAGTTCCAAAGTTGTCGCTGAAAACTTACCGGCTAACCTAATATTTTAAAGCAAGTTGCATAGTCCTTATTAAAACATGTTGACAGTCAGCATATGTGTAGTTATTTTATTATGAAAATGGTGTTACGTTTGAACTGCTTACAGATTTTTTTAAGTTTGAATAATTTGTTAATAAGTTGATATTTATTTTATTTCTTTATTTATTAATTATATTTCAGGTAAGTAAAATTTTATAAAGATATAATACAGGGAAAAGTAAGTATCGAATAAATTTTTAAGATATGTGTTGACCAATACGTGGAATTTTCTACATGTACTGGTCTAGATAAAGTAAAAAAAATCGACGTTACCAGCTATACCCTTAGCTATATAATCGTCTAAATAACCTGTTTATATCATACGAACGTATTTTGATCCTATCAACTGAAATCCTTCTTCATTTAACTAACTTTTATTTACACTTCCTGGAAAGTCTAAATAAAAAAGTACTTTGTTAGATAAAGGAGGTCAAATATTTTTCTCTTCAAGAATAATAATATATCTTAAAAAAGACTACGTATGTTATTATTCTGTGATCGTAATTAGAATCATATGATGATTAGAGTTACACGTCACATGACAAAATTAATTTTTTTTTGAAAATGATCATGAAAATACATAAATCCTGTCAATATTAATTTCCTTTTAAGCTTTTTGTTTAAATACAAACTACTCTTTTAAATATTTAGCTAATAAGGATTTTCAAGACATTAAAAAGATTTAACGCAGGCGCGGAGGGAGCTATTTGTAGAATAAAAAATGGCCGGTTGAGACAATTTGACTCATCTACAAACCACGCCGTACTCAATTATTCTGCTAATAAATATTAATCACATGGTTCACACAGTTCGTGTAATGTTTGTATCACTTTATAAAAGATAAAACATCACAGTCTTGGACGAGGAGACAGAGGCTTTATGGTAAGACGGCGGTGAAAGTTGAAAGATAGAATTGCAATCATTTATTGAGTATAGTTTTTTCTACGATTTCTTCTGAGTATTTTTATTTATAAAATAATAAAAAATTTTAGTGACATTACAAAAACTAAAGACAATCCAAAACTATCATTGTATCTGGTAATTTATGCAATTTAAAAAATACCGATATCTACAATTCCTGGACTCTGTTGGATTTTTTCTCAAAAATATAAATTATTATTAATTACAAATCTTTTGTGATTTACATATGTTAATTTTTTCATAGCGCCGTCTTTTTGATTTTTTTAATGATTAGTGTTTTTATTTTTTCGTGCCATAGGGCGATTTTATACAATTTATATTTTAGCCAATATTTTGATATATTTTTTTGTAAGTCTCGCTAAAATAAACTTCGTTTAATTCGATGACTATCTAATCGCTCGAATATTAATTAAAATTAAGCTATATTTCAACGAAAATTTGATTGAAATTAAGGTGATAATGGCAAAATTATAACAATTTTAAAGTAAGCTAAAAGCAAGTAAGCTGCCAGTATTAAATGAGCTTACATGAGTATTTTAATGAATGTAAAATGATAATAAATACGTAGAGACGTAGAGACAAGGGTTTAAAATTGTAGATATTCGGAAAAGAGCATGAGTAATTTACAGAATTGTGATTAAATAATACGTTTTAAAATTTAAAAAATCTGCTTGAAAAAGATACCTAAGAAAGATGGCCAATACGAATGCTCCAAATCGGTGCCAATATCTTAGAGTGAAGTGATAAAAATTGTTTTTTAAATAATTGGTTTGAAGATATTTAAAGAGTCGATAAAATTTTAATATGTGGACTTTCGAATATCTCTGAATATCAGCTGTTGTGTATATACTGATGTCTGAACGAACTGTCACTTATGCGAAATAAAAGCTTCCTTGGAAATATTAGTACCGTCCCTTCAACAGACGACCGTGACACATTTATATACCTGCTCGTGAACTCAAATAAGAAAAGAATTTAAAAGTCGGTATAAAATCTGAGTACCATTAATGTGAGGCGAAAGTAACGACGATATTAAGTGTTTTTTGAAATGTTTCGGAACCGTGTTTTTGTTCAGCCGAAGCGAGTATTGCATCAGATTTTGGTGACGGTTTGCGCAAATAAAATATCGTGTTAAATAAAATGTGCTTGCGCAAATTTCAAAGTTGGTGTTATTAAATTTTATTGAATGAAACCAAAAAAATTGATTTAAATATTTAAATTTACATTTCCATTCACTCAACTGTCGTTAAACAAGTGTTTTAAAGTTACGCTAGCTACAGATGGGATATGAATGTTACGAATATAATTGTTTACACTGATCTACGTCACTATGAAATGAATTTTCTAGAGAATTTCTAGTTGTATGGCGTTTTTAAATAATACAATTTTAATCATCGTAATTAAGGTACTAAGTTCTCTTAAATAAACACACTAAATTAATTTTTGTCACAATTAAACTTATAAAGATAAAAGGTATGGATAAACTCACACCTACTAACAACTTATTAATTTCTTGGCGTATTTAAAACTACGTCTTACTAAGTATTAGACGAGCTCCTTCCCGATTCCATAAATTTTCAACTCTAAACTTGTCTCGTCTCAACGCTTGCTCCATTCGAATGCAGGCACTACCGGAGAAATTTTCTGTGTTCCTCCGTTATTGAGAGGATGTGTAGAGTTTTTAACAAATTCTTTAACAAAAAAAGTTTTTAACAAAAAAAAACAACAATTATCTATGTCGGGTTTATCGAAATTGGAACTTTTAAAAACCGATATGTGGTATTGACTTAAATGTCTTAAATGTATTGCGATTAAATCTGTAGATAAGCCTAAAAAATACATTAAATGTAATAAAAACATATGCTACTAGATACATTATATGTTCCAATTTAAAACGAAATAAGTAACTTAACTCGCTATACAACTAACAACTATTTTAACCCTCCAATTTTGTACCTTTTAAATAGAGTGACAGTTTAAAGTTTAATTAAATGTCCACTAGGAATTTATCTGATATTCTCGTAGAGAAAAAAACAACCTGGGTATGCGGGGAAACGAGCACTATCTATTGGCTATTGTCCCCGCTAAATTTTTTTGTACAAAAACCGGCCGCGCAGGAGTCTTGTTTGCGCATTAAAAGTCTGTTTCTCGTTTGATTTGAAATAACTTTAAGTATTACTATCGCTAATAAATCGCTTTCTCGTCGAAGGATCCGTATATCGTTTGATAGAAGTATTTACCATCGCTAATAAATCGCTTTATTACCATCAAAACATCGGTCATTTCGCAGATTTTATTATGTCTCGTATGATTTAATGCGTTTTATTAATCGTCTTCGCGTTATCTTAACTTAGCGTTATCCCCTATTTGAATCGGTGGGGTCTGTCCTGTAACTCTAAAGATTTAGCCGAGGTACTAATTTCATACGAAGCGATTTCGTAACTCATGACGGATACCAGAATCTTCTTGGTTTTCTTAAAATGACTTATTTAATTACAATAGTCGGGACCAATTGCTTAACGTATATTTCGAAGCACAGACGTGTGAACTCATTTGTGCTTAAACGATTATTTCAATATGTGATTAATGGCAACCCGTCCAAATATCAACCATTACAATTTCACAAAATGTGTACCTAAAGACTTGAATAGATCATAGAAAAACGCGCAATTCTCAGTGCGCGTTTTTCTACGTTATATCGTTTTTACGTTTTCTACGTGTATGTTACGCTATATTAGACAAGCAAGACATTTAAGATCATGGATTTTATATTGTGGCTTTTCTAATTTTCACTTGGAAATTAAGTGAAATGGTGGTCATAATTAATATACCCACTACCCGTCTATAAAATAATAGCATGCCGACAGTAGAATTAAATATCTATTCTCTGAAAATTTAATGTTAATTAATTAAATAAAACGTTATTCCATTGCGTATTCATAACACATTTTTTAATAACCACGTTTGTCATACAAAATACTGGCCGCCGTAGCGGGCGCCAGTTCATTCCAGTTTGCCCGTCTGGCATTGAAACTTATCAAGTCACTTGTTGCACGCGCCAGCTGCTTAACGGGCACGTGCGGCCTTCAACGGCGTCGTCGCTTGGGGTTCGACCCCCGCGTGCGACGTCAGCCAAGGGAAGAATTCATGAGCCCTCCCTTTGCGAACCTCAATATGCTTCTGCTGCCCGAGCACAATACGCAGTTTGTGCCCGGCAAAAATTAATATAATTTATTTCGCTGTTCCACACTGTGATATTCGTAATAGTAATATTTCTATCTAATAACGCCTTCCTTAGAAATCTGTATGAACATGATAGCCTCAAAAACCACCAAACGTATAAGAATTTTGTACTTGCATAGTCTATTTTTAGAAAGATCTCGGAATTTAAAAAAAAATCGCAAAAAGTGCAGTAGGCAAAGTGCCTCAACTTTAATATAGAAAGGAATATGTTTTTTTTTAATAAAACCGTATACGAATTGAAATTTTTCTAAATTTTATAATTCTTCTTGGATTCAAATATTATATATTGAACTCTTATAATAAATTGGACAATACCATTATTTAATGACATATTTTCTTTTTTTCGTAAACTTGAAGTGTCCCGTACTTGAAGTGTGCGATATCAGTATTTTTCGTACTAGGTAATCCTGTTACGAGTATGTAAAAATAATAGGTCCGTACACCTGTTACAAAATACAAGGACTTACTCGGCATGCATCAAGTATGCGGGTATTCAGTTTAATGGTTGGAGAGTCTTGTCGGGTGTTTAGTTAGGAGTACGCGACGTAAATATTCGTCACAAAATATTCAATATTTTTATGCTCTTTACACACCGAGATTTTTCATATTATGATCTTCCATTTATTTGAATTAAACTAAACAAAATGTTGCATAAATGAAGTCTAATCGTTGTTGTTCTATTTCTACAAAATCTTTTGTTACGGGCCTTCAAAGACTGTGGATGAACATATACATGAACACAAATGTCGATACGAAATTAAGTTTTTAGGCAGACTAGAACATACCTAGTATAAAGTACGTGTATATGAGGTACTAGCTTCTCAAAGAGTGTGACATGTTATGAATGTGAGCTTATTACGGGAAAAGTTTTTTGTTTCATACTTAGCTAAGGAGGAATTTAAACAACGAACTGGATGGCCTGCGTACGTAATAGCTTTATTTATGTTGCTCTTATAGTAGCTGAGTTATTAGAAATACAGGCAGAAATTTGCGTATTGTGTAACAGGTATGCGCGGAATGTTATACGCTAGTACGTCCGTTCCACGCAAATATTTCGTACTCTTACGGATTACAACATAGTCACTCCACGTCGGGTATCTTGATAAAAACACTTATTTCTACGTCAAAATTTCATTTTAGAAACAATACAACGTACAGTAGGACAAATATATATTTATTTTTTTTATTTATTTATTTATTTATTAAAAATTCATATGGGTCACAATGTGACACTTATGAAGGTCAGTTTACATTTACATTTAATGCCTGGTTCATAACACAACAGGTAGAGCTGTGAGAAAAAGAGCCAGGCAAGAAAACTCACGCCACTCTTTTCAAATCTCCAAATTACAATGTGAGAGTTTACAAATTAAACAAAGTAAGGAGCTGCAACCAATACACTGAGCATCAAAATGGTAATAACCTATGATGAAACTACTATGGTATGATGTATTGGGAGCATCATATATAACGTACAGTAGCCTAAATACAAATTTATATTTAGACCAAAAGCAATTATTTGCCTACCAATAAAAGTATTTTGAACATGACCAAGAGAAGTAGAACAAAAGTTTAAATTCTCCTCAGGTAAGAAAAATATTTTCCATGGTAGATAAGAAATTTAAATAATTCTCTACATGATGAAAATATCTACGGTTATTCTGAATAAGCGTGAAAGGGTATTTCACTCGATTTCATTGAATGAAACAATAGTCTTCAAAATGTCTGCCGTTGCGCTTAGTAGTATCAACCATTTATAAAAAAGATTTAATAGCATTTCCATTACTAAGTCGCTCATTCTTGGCCGACGAACTTGGAGTTGGTGTATTTTTTTTTACATAATCTCCTGTTTTTAGTGTTCCGTGGCTAAATTGTCAGAATGGAACATTTATGGAATCGCTTCGGTTTTCTCGGAAACTGTTCGCCGTAAAAAATTTAAATTTAACACTGAGGTAGAATGTAATAGGCTAATTATAGACGTGAACTATAAATAGTTCAATTTTGATTCTGGGTTTAATTTCAGGGCGCAATTTTGGGAATTAAAAGTAAATTTTGAGCAAATTTTGTACGGTTTCAAACGAAAAGTTCTTCAAACAGGAATTCAACAAGGTATGTATCGAAAATGCTTAATAATAACTGTCCCTTAACTTTATCCTCAAAAGGATTGGTAAGAAAAATTTAAAAGAGATCAAAAACACTGAAAATTATATAGAGATGGAACCAAAATTATCGGGACTGAAAAAAATTTTATTTATTCCCTTACAACTGCAAAACCATGGGTTTTAAAGAAAAAAGTTCTGGCCAAAAAATATTACTCACTTTCATCCTTACACGTTTTTTAAAATACGATATTGGTGTCGTCGGCGGCGGGTAGCGTCCAAAGTCGAGATCACTGCTGTACATAGTAGGAATACTTTACTATTATCAATTCAAGGGGGAGGGGTATGGCACTCAACTAATTGTGCAAGTATAATTCGCATTTCACTGATTTTTATATAAGTCAACTAGTTACGTAAGTTTCGATCCCCAAGATCAGTAGGGTTTCACGTGACGTTCGAAGAAGGCTATGTTAAGCAGTAAATAATTTTTATCCATAGGTTATTCACAATAAATTCGTTTGCGGCATCAAATAGTATTTATGCAACGATTTAGCACCTAGATTTAACTTGAACTTGAACTTCGTTTAGGGGGTTGGTAAGCATAACTGAATTCCCATGTCGAGTTTATGAAACGCATTAAAATGAAATATAACGACATGTAACGAAATAAATACGAAAATAAGGATATCTGTTTGTTACGCTATGAGACAAAACAAATCTGTAACACATAATATTGACTATAGCCTGAATGAATAAATATACATTTTATTAGCTCCTGAGGGATAGCATCCATCTTTTACGATATTCATTAGACTCCTACATGATAGACATAGCATGGAAATAGTAGCATATGTTGACTAGCGTTCCATGCGATACAAAATGCTCGTCAGGATCAAGGCAGGCTTATGAAAATTTGTATAAATATTATATGGTAGTGAAGTTTTGACCCCAAAGAAAACCTATATAGACAAACTCCATGTGGCTGAAATGCCCCTGCTAAGCTGGACGGGTGGAGTGGCGCTCAAAGACAAAGTACGAAATAAGTATATAAGGAGGGGTTTGAAAATCACTCCGATTGCCAACAAGATCTAAAAAGCGAAACTGAGATAGTATGGTTGACGTATTGCGGAGACTCAAAAATCACGGCTTCGAAAAAAAAGGAAGAGGAAGATCGATTACTAACTGGTTGACAACTGTCGAACATTACATGAAAGAGTTGGCCCTGTACGAAGACAATGCTTAGGTTCACGAGAAGCAAATGGCGTCTCAAAGAAAACCGACTCTACATAACGGGATGGGGCGAGAAGAAAGAAGATTGGATTTCGACTTGATGGGGCAGTATCGTCTTTAAGAAAAATTCTATAAGCCTGATTTTAAGATGTATAAACTTATAATACGTATCCAGATTTTCCGAGTGTGGTTCCCGAGTAACGGCAAACCAAATTTTTTCTCCTTTATTACTTGGTCACGATGTTACTACCAAAGGCGAACGGGATATTGAAAAAAAATGGAATAGAGATAATGCATAGTGTGGATTGTAACACATACCATGTTACTGCAGTCGAGACGAACGAAGATGTGGACATAGAAGCAAATATTTAAATACATGCGATTGTGTTTTACGTTAAGTCAAAACAATTAACATCTACACAATGTGTATACAAGTTCTATTTATAAAAATTATGTGAATAAATTCGAGAGAAAGTGCAAGAAATTAGTATACGAGAGAGTAATGTGTGGTGAAAGCAAGCGCATTTCTCAAAATTGTAAAAAATTCTGTTGATGTCGTTTGGTCACACAGAGCGAAAGAATAACACATTACTAGAAGAAACATACCTACATGTGTATATAAACAGGAAGTGACTCGTGAGTTATTTCGTAGAAGGCTATGTACGACATCGTTAAATGAAATTTAGATACTGCTAGTCACTAGTCAGATCTAATAAACATATCTTAGTGTCAAGATATCGTACACGAGTGAAGATTATCTGATGTGCCAGTTCAAATTCAGGGAACATGTTTTCTCCATTTATATGTATTTATAATTTAAGATTCCGAAAATATAATTTCGGACTTTCATAAAATTTTAAATATTTGATGTGAATATTTGAAATTTCCGATTAAATAAGCAAAACACAAGAGATGCTGATGTCATGTCAAGAACTTGTTGTTTTGGCAGTTGAATTCCATTAAATATTGTCAAATATTCCATACATATTCAATACATCATTAAATATTCCATTTAATAATTATGCGAATGATATATATACAAAATGAATTTATTTACTAAAGACATTCTCGGACAAAATTATTCTCAAGTCTGCAACAATTTTTGGCAAAGTGGGTTCTTAAAAACGATACCTAGTTATCTATAGATAAATTTTGGTAGATAAAACACAGTAGTTCACTCAAATAAATCTGTATATATTCCAGTGGAATAACAAAACGTAATTTCATTCACTATCTAATACTTCAATATACGTAGTTTCAAGGTACATAATAAGATTTTGGCAAATAATAAGATCAATTTAAATTATTTTCTTTTAATTAATTTAAACACTTTTTGAATTTCCACATAACAATATTTTGCGGTATTTAGTCATTTCAGAAAGTAAAAGTTTCACGTGAAAATAAACATGGCAAAATTATTTCCAATTGAAAATTCTTTTTTCGTACTCTGTATTCGGATATTTGTTTTCACTGCCTATGTGCTACTTCCATCATGCATGGCAGCCATTAATTTTTTCTTTTGATGCAAAATTGGGAGGGTGCGTGAAGGTCGTTGTTCTTACCACACGCCGCGCTGGTCGCAGTCATTCGAATGGCTGGAAGGGCGAAAAGGGAGGAAGGGAGATTACTGTGAGAGGGCCGACACAAAGAGCTCTGCAGATATTAAATGTGTTTTGTTAATTGATCGGCAAGGGAAGGGTTCTCGCGAAACATATTTGGGGATTCCCATTTAAGAGGACTAAGGCCCCTTTCGATTAAAATCAGCTTTGTAGGTCGAATTAAAATTAGTTTTGTTTACTTTGGTTTTGACTACTGTTAGTGTTTCTCTTTTAAATATCCTTTTAATTAGAGTTAAGTCTTATTTGTCATCGCAGTTTCGGCTTTCGATATATCTTAATGTGTTAATATTTTTAGAATGTAAAAGTTTGTGAAAGAAGTTACAAACTTGGCATAAATGTATATATTTTTGAGTCAACGGTGTTTAGATGATCATTTCCACGTTTCATCGAATCCAATTACCATTAAATAACATCGGAATCGAGTATGACTTTGTTACAATTTTCCGAACATTTTCCTAATTCTTTATAAAAGTTAAAATGGTGACATGGAATAAAAGTAAATGTGTGAAATACAAGTACAACAAGGGCATACAATTTTTTTAAGGATACATGGTATTGTTATTAAAATATTTAAAAGTGTTATTATTTTTCACCATGTAATATTTAAAAAAAATATTACTTTGTATAACCTTTAAAGGTAGAAACGATTTTTTAAAAAAAACTAAGATTTACAATGATTGCTACAGCTTTACGGTAATTTTTAGATAAACTTCCAGTAATGGTGATTATTTTCATACTTTGACTATAGGAGCTTGACGGGGGGGGGGGGGGGGAATATATTATAGAGATATATTCAGTAATGTCTCTTAAATTACCTTTCATAAAATTCTAAGAAAAAATAGTTTTGGAATCCCTTTAACGTTCACATTCAGTTGATATACCAAAAACATATGAAATGAAGCAAAATTTGATTACCTCATTTGCTGGCGGCAATTATTTTTACTATTAAAGTATACGTCTGTGGCAAGTAAAATCTAGCACTCGTCTGTGTGTTAGTGAGCGAGCATGTACGTGAGAGAGGAGAGAAGCGTCGACTTGGTACCGATTCCAAAAACTTCTAGTAATAAGAGTAATTTGTAAATTTATTTGTGTTTGAAAACCATATTGTACCGCAAAAGTTCAAACTATGTTCTCTTATTTTCTCCAGTTATACATTTCAGTGCGCCTTTTATTCGGTGGTTGTTTGGCGTTGGTTCAATTTTTTGTTAAAAACGTTTTATTTTTGTTATTAAAATATATGCGGACCCTCTACCATTATACCCTCTACCATTTCTGGAAAAAACAACCGTAACAGACTGATAGACGGATGGAAATGGTACGGAACCTAACAACAACAAACTTCCGCTTTTATTTTTTAATGTAAAATTGTGTTTTATTTTCATATTGAGAAAATGTTTTATACGGAAGAATGTTTTAGGGTGAGAAGAAATGCACTCTTTTGAAAACGTATTTACATTATTTTGCTTTTTATTCATTTTAGGGATTTTCTGATAAATCTGCCCTATTTAAATATATGTTATAAATTAATTTATTCTGCCTTTCACGATACATACTGTGTAATAAAATAAAAATAGTGAATAAATATTTCGAAAAATGTAAAAGCTTGCCTGTAAATCGGTATTTCGGTTCAAAATAAATAGTTCTTCTTTTGAAGTTGGTTCAAAAATAAAATTGTTTGTCTTAATTCAAATTCGCTTATAGTGATGTACACTAAATACTTTTTACCAAAAAATCAATTCGATTACAACTAAAATGCATTTCTATATTGCCCAGCATAAGTAATATTCATCTCGTATTAGTCGATGTAACCACACATAAAAAAAGTTAATTTAACCATTTTTATCCTCGACAAGTAGAAAATCAAAAGTGCAAAAAAATTAGTAATACTATGAAACTTTTAGTTTCATAATAGAAAATTTACAAAATTTTTCCTCATTCGTATTCTCCTCCCCCCACCCCACAGTTTAAATTAGAGCAAAAAATAAGTTCAGTGTGCCGCAACTTTAATTGAGTGAGAGCTTATATTTTAAAGGATTTCTATGTTGAAACTGGAATTCGATTTACCATTTCATTTGTTTTCTCCTACCTATCTATACAATTGTATTATTTCCACTCTAGTGTTAGAAGTTAAAGTGTCTAAAGTACAGTGATATTCTGATTAACATAGCACCGATTTAACTTTCTCTAAATAATTTTTGTGTCTCTGATAACTTATGTCTTTTTAATACATATCTCTCTAACTTGCCCGTTAAAAATATTTGACATTATGCTATGCAAACCAAAGATATTATTCTAAAAAAAACACGTAGGCGTAGACATAAAGTGCTTGTTTACTTTCCAACGAATCACTTAAGCTAGTTGAAGGCGGCATGAAATTTGTGATTGGTTTGACCTGCCAACATTTAACCAATTTTGTTTTTATACCCTTGCTTAATTGCATTGCGAATGACGAATGAGTGTTCAGCAGTGCATTTCTTTAATTTAAGTCACTATTCGACAAGATTGCTCCCAGTTTTTTTTTCCATTTAATCAACCATCATGGGAGACTGGCTCAGTTTGGTTTTTTAGGTTTTGCAAGTTTTTTTCTAAAGCCGCCGCATAATTTGATGTCTGTTAATTGACTTTTTAATGACTCAAATTTTATTTTGTTAATAATTATAGAAGACAGATAAAAGAGAACTGTAGACTTTTAAGCCATAGTCCAAAGATTTTAATCAGGAAAAAGTATTGGTGTCTATCGTACCAAGTTACAATTGTCCCGCTAGTAACTTTTTGTTATGACTTTATAGGATTCGGCGAAAGAAAACTTAAACAAAAAAACGTCTTTTGTATGATGAAGATAATATTGCACTTATAATTATATAATAGGACGTGCCAAATTAAATTGTAAGGGTTGCGGTATGGATCGAACTGTACTAAAGAAGTGTCTGAAATCGCATCATCGATATACCTGATGTTTCAGTGCAAAGACAATAAAATAAAGTCGGAGAGTTCTGCAAGAGTTTCTAAATTTCATTTATTGTGATATTTATTAGTAGCAATCTTAATATTGTGCTCAGTCATGTAATTGTACGTGCGATGGTAGCTAAGTTTTATTGGCTAAAACCAAAGCCAATTGAACACCAAAATGACCTCCGACCGAAAGTAAGCTGGCACATTAGATTCAATATCTAGAATTCGTGACCTCAGGAGTCAATGCCCACTTGACTGCCGTGACTAATGTATTGCGGGTACGCGTGCGCAAAATAATAGCTTAAAAATATATAAATTGGTTAGATAGAAAGTTGGATCGGAGCCAGATCTGTCAGAGTGGAGAGGCGCACAACGCTGAAAAGTTGACTGACCTTCATCTGGGCATCGGTTGTTGATAGGGAGACGTGGTATTTGAAAGTTCTTTATGTAATTGTTTTTAGTTTTGTATTCAATCTTTTTGTGTACTGTTGCCGCTAGAATGTTATTTTTGTCCGACATCCAACCACGTTTTTTCATCAAGGTTAAGAAATCACTTTCAAGTTCATTTATTTAGACGATAATTTAAAATCGTAGGAAAGATGAATAATTTGATTTACTTTTCAAAAAAAAAAATTAGGACACGAAAAAAAAGAAACATGGTATAAGAAGACATATGACTGATTATAACGTGAAATGAAGAAGCCCAAAATAGTACCAAAAAGATCAGATATTTGCTTAAAGATACATTGATTATTTGAATAGTTTACTTGGAAATAGTTACAGAGGCAGGTCTTGGTTAAACAAGGAGATAAAAGCAATTGCTTTGGATATAACAGCCAGAGAATACTCAGAATAAGTGAAAACACTTTATACAGAACGTAAGAGTAAGTAGCGAGTAATACGTGCAAGTCAGCCAGATTTTGAAGACAGAGAGAAGAATCCATTAACCATATGGAAAATATTATCTGGGAGTTGACAAATTTCGTCATCGCGGTATGTTGCATTGATCCTCATAATCAACGGTCTTTGACGGCACGGCGCAAAGCGATGTCCTAGGTTCTATTCCCGACTGTCGTCAAGCGGGGCTGAAGTGGCGTTCGTAATTGCGTAGCTAAAGTATCAGAGATAAGTCACGGGCGGCAGCGTAACTGATGCGAGCAGCTACGCATTGTGAGCCTCGAACTGCCTCACCAGCGTAGCGATTATGGGATTTACTTACAATGATACCGTTTTGGAAAGAACAAAATATTCTTTCCAGTGTGTTATATTCTGTGTACTAATAATTATATTAGGCATTGGGGTGAGACAGGCTTTTGATGATGACAAATAACTAGAAGAAATAAAAATATAAAGGATATTTTTGTAAATGTGTGCAATTAAACCATTAAACCGGTTATGTAGTTATCATTCTTTAAACCATCCGAGCAGAAGATGGCTGTGAATTTAGCGGCACATTACATTTTCTGCTGGTGTTTGAATATAACAACATGTCACCATTCTACAGATATAACAGGACTACAATAATTTTAAACTTTTCGCTGTATAAAAGTTTTGCTCATTATGAATTCACTATCTCGAGCGAGTTGCCAACAGAATCGTCTGCGGCAATCATGTGCATAAATTGCCAAAGCAAAAATAACCACAGCCGTACTTACGTGATACGATAAAGAGTATGCTGACCCAGAAATATTAGCGAATGTGAGTTCGCACGACGCAGGAAGCGTCGATCTGTGCGAGTTTGGCCCGACGATGCCCGAATTTGTAGACCCACACAGATGACCTTCAACATACGGAGAGAATCGCGAAATATGACTAAAATAAAATACCAAGCGATAATATTGTGGAAAAGAAATATTCCCTATACTTTCATTTGAAGAATAAATTGGTTTGGAAAATAGTTCAGTAGATCAGAAATGTTATTTTTAATTAAAAACAAGATTTAGTCACGTTTTTATTAGCACTTTTTCAATCTCAGCTTCTGGTTTATATCATCATATATATTTTCTGACAGTATAAGTAAAACAAAACACGCAGACTATATATTATAAAATATGATTTTTCAAAATGTGAGGGTTTCGTAACTCAAAAGGAAAAAAATTAACCCTTCAGAATACTCACGTGACAGTAGGTCACAGCCATTTTCGTCAGAAACCGCTTGACGTAGAAACTTGCAATTTGGCATAATTTGAAATCGAATATTCTCACATGTACCGTACAATATTAAAAATATATGTATGGAAATTGCAGGAAGCAAATCAAATATTCGGAAAAAAATTTAAAATTCCATATTTAGTGTGGATACCCCACATTTGAAAATAATATTTTTAGAGATATACTGAAAAACATGCACAAAAATATATTTGTCCCTCTTGTTTCCGAAACAACTGAATCCGAAATTACAAAAATAAAAATTTTTGGAAGCCTACGCGAAGTTTTTCATATAATTCTATGTCATATTTGTTGAGATTTTCAGGACAATATGTATTTATATATGTTTATATATATATATATATATATATATATATATATATATATATATATATATATATATATTTGAACAATATACGTAACAATTTGTAAATGCACTTAATTATTTAGGGTGTCACTAAATATATTTTACGTCAGAAAATTAAAGTTACTGATTACTTATAAATATAAAGTAATTTCGAAAGACGGAATCAGGGTTGACTTTTAATATACGACTATCTTTTATCGTTTAGATGTATCCAAAATATTTGTATATAGAACATATTTTTCAAATATCGAATGATCTTTTCAATTTATCCGATATTTAAAAATATTCTGGAGCATTTGTTGTATGAACAAAATTCACATAGCGAACTTTTAATCACGAATATTGTAACCATTATTTTTTGTTTACTTTTGAATACTTTTAATGAATATACGGTCATTTTAATTCAATGAGGTAATCCCTAGACAAAATAATAAAAAATTATCTAGAAATATTTTACATATAGAAATATGGAATAAGATGGTTAAATTAATAAGTAAAAAGTTTTTTCATACAAGTAAAACTCATATTTAAGAGAGTGAGCATTTATATTAAACTATTAAACGTGGTATAATTTTTTACTATGTAAATATACTTCGATATTTATCACATGCGTGAAATTATCTTGAATTTCTGTAAAAATAATGAGACGTGGAACCATGTTTTAAGTTTAGTAGTTTGTTAAATTATTCTCTTTTTTCGCATGTTCTTCAGAATATATCTGGAGATGTGCTACTTCAAATTACGAACAAATATCACTTTTTCCATAAGTAAAATAAAAAAAACCTATAAAGCACGAGTGGAACTCATACTACGAGGGTTCCGTACATATCTAAGTATATATAAATATTTAATGGTACACAATAGTCCTATTAAGCTATTTAAAAAAATGTAGTTTTTTAGAACGAAAGTATATTGACTACTATATCTTTCAGAGACGTATATTTAAAAAAAGATTATGATATAAAACTACTAATTAATGATTTAAGGATTTATTCCTTTACTTGTGCTGTGACACCTTCCTCTTCGCCTAATTTCATGATTCTAGATAATGGGAAGTACCCCATAGGTTTTGATTTATTTGCGGGTGTCAAAATATGCGGCATAAATGGCTGTACTTTTAGGGTTCTTATTGATTGCGTTGATTTACAAGCTTGATTTTATAGCTCCAAGGGACCGTAGTATTTGATAGTAATTTCAATTTTATACTTCCACGCGTTCCAGAGAAAAAAGGTATTGACGAGTTGTCTCGTAGTTGGTGTCCTAAGCAAGAATGCCAACCACGAGACAACTCGTAGTTGGCAGTCAACGTGTTAATTATGTACACTGATTGTTATTATCAGTCGTTGATTGTTATTATCAGATAGAACAGGACATACTTGATCTCCTAGAATTTTACTGTAATAAGTCGTGATTTCTGTTGATTTATTTTCTCTTTATTTATATGTTATTTGAATTATTCTTTTGACATTTTATGTATTTTAACTTTCCGTCATTTTTCTTACAAAACAAAAAAAATGTTTGTTAATACTGAAAAATTTATATATTTGATGATCTCTTACCACAATTATTTTTAAGTTCACGTAGTCAAACTATGGATTCCTTATTATTTAATTATGTCTTTTCATTCAAACACAGTTTCTATTCATGGACAGTTTGTATACATACTTTCTATTCACACACAGTTTCTAAGATTCTATATTCGTCCGCAAGAAACAGTGCATGCAGATGTTTCACATGAATATATTCAATGAATGCGCAAGATTTAAAGGTGTGCGATATCAGTATATTTTCGTACTGGGTGGTCCAGTTATGAGTATGTAAAAATAATAGGTACATATACTTGTTACAAAATATTAGTCCCTACGCGGCGCGCATACTTGCTTGTCGGGTGTCTCCTCGGCAAAAGGCAAGGTAAACACTGGTTATAAAGTACTCAATATTTTTCCAAAATCTACATACGCAATGAAGTATAGATAGACTAGAGAATATCGAAAATGAAGCAGGAACAAAGTACGAGTATCTGAGATGCTAGCTTGTCCAAGAATATGACATGTTATTATCCAAGGGTATGACATGTTATGAATATGAACCTATTACGTGGAACGTTTTTGTTTATTTTTTCCAAAGAAAGGATTTGTACGATGAACGGGATAACTATCCGTAATTGCTTTGTTTCTCACAATTAAATGAAACTACGTGATGTAGTATTATTTCCACTTTCTTTAAGTTCTTTACCACGTTTCGTTTTATTACATCTTCAGGTGGGCTATTAGCAAAGATTCAAGATCAATCTTTGCTAATAGCCCACCTGAAGATGTTGTAATACAAAGCAACCTAAGTCGTGGTAAAGACCTTGAATAAAGTAGAAATAATACTACATCAGGTAGTTTCATTTAACTGTGAAAAATGAATTTCACAAAATTAACGCCAAATACATTCAATAAATCAATGATTTGTTCCTTTTGCTCTTATGGTAGTCGAGTCATTACGAACAGAGACAAAAAGGTGTGTATTTTGTAGCAGGTAGATGGAATACTAGCTTGTTCAAGACTACAAAATGCTATGAATATGAACTTATTACGGAGAACGTTTTTTGTTTCATTCTTTCAAAAGAAAGTATTTGTACACCCAAGAGGATAGTCGCTAAAGAAAGAAACAAAGCGATTACGGAGGTCCCGTATTCGCTTTGTTTCTTTCTTTCTTATAGTAATTGTGTCATTACAAACAGAGACATAACGTTGCGTATTTCGTAACAGGTATGTGCGAAATGAAAGCATATACGATCCAGTTCTAGTAACAATTAATATTTTTATGTATTTCCCTATACATGTAAACTAGGGGTAATTTTTTTCCTTATTCCAACGAGTCTTTATTAGGCACATCATTATAAATGGAATTGAGTTTATTTATTTTGAAAAGTCGTTTGCGAAATATTATAGCAAGCGAAGTCGATCCATATGAATCAGAAATTCTGGCCCAGTATGAAATAATTAAAAGTATTACTATAAAAACTAATGTCCATTACGTTTTGACACTTTTCCCTTTTGTATTGACAGCGCTCGCTGGCAACAGCGGTCGAAGTTCAACTATTCAAAATGTCCAATAATCATCGCGGAGGGGGTTATTTTGTCGTAGATTATTAATTAAGGAACAAATGTATCTGGTTAAGACTGTGAATACTTAATTGTTGTTTTAAGTTTTTTTAGCGTCTTGGTTTAAGTGGTCGATATTGCCTTCATTCATTCTAAATTTGAAAGGGATTTATTGTGGGCTGGGAGGTATATTTTCACTTATCCTTCTATTTTTGAACCAAATGAGAAACAAATCTTGAAGATAATGTGTAGTGAGCGTATCTGTTCGAAATTATTTCGCATTTATTACATTGATCGTTTTATTTTATGGAATTCCGCACTTGACTTGAGTACCCTTTATTATTTTATGTTCAAAGAAAAATGTACTGAGTAATTTATTAACAGTTTTTCCAAAAAAAAAGACTTTTGGACAAAATCGATTTATACCGCCCACTTCCACTTTAATCGTTAAGTTGTTTATTCGCGCTAGATTTTTTTCTCCCGTTCAATGTGAAAGACAATGTTTCATATATTTTACATAAAGTCGATATACTCCCTACTATATCTATGTATAATATTCGATATAAATTGATCACTTATGCGAGATGTATCGTGCAACTGATTGCTGAGTGGTGAAATTACTGCACGTGGTTTATTGTTATTACTGTTGATTGTTCCTGTTACGTTTGATTAATTGATCGATTAGCCAGTACGCGCTGTCGCCGAGTGACATTTCTTTCTTATTAAGAGGTCGTTGGACCATCACGCATATTCTCCCAGTACTAACTTATGTCACGTATTTGTCTATGCATCTACTATGTATTCACAACATTTATCAGCAAGGTGATATAAACAGTGATGGTGGAAAGCTACATCGTTTTGTTACTCGATACAGGACTCTAGCATTTCGAACAAACGGATGTATTTTCCCTGCTGAGAGGTAAATAGTACTGTGGTAAGGGAAGTTTATTATTTCAGTATTGTACTTTAAAGTTCCGTATCTCATAAAATTAATTTCTGTCCCTTCAATCTAGACTTTGCGATGCTTCTGTTTTTGAAGTGAGACTTCTTAGACGGCGACTCGAAATCGATAAATGAACGAGAATCAAGAGTAAAATTTTAAGGCCGCGTCACGTTTAGATACATTTCGTTACATGAGAGAGAAGAAAGGTATGACGTAGAGAGAAAGAGTGTTGGAGCAAAAGAGAGCGACGTATGCATAGCGATACAAAGCGTTCGAATAAGATGGTGTCACGCATGCGCGCGTTGTAGATGTACACCTCAGATGATACATTTGAACAGCTGAGGTAACACGCATATGTTGTGTTATTAATATTTATTACTGTGTTTTGCGAACCGGAATCACGACGATATAATATATTTTATACACAATTCCCTACTGATTTATAACTATACAGGTGCTAATGCTCTTGGTAGAGGCGAAGATAAAATCACTGTGAGTCCCGGGGAGATTTTAACGTTAATTTTGCATCAAATTATTCTTTACCGCTATCTAACTTTCTTCGCGAAAGATTTCCACAAAATCCGGAACAACAATCGATGCAATTTTTTCACGTTATCTCGAAAATATCGAATCGCGAATCATATTTTAGTTGTCACAAACCAGCAATATTCTTTTGAGATGCTCTCGCTTTCTCTCTCCCCCCTCTCTCTCTGTCTCTCACAATAAATCTCTCATATTTTTTTATTTTTAAAAAGTTTCACTTCTATCACGTGTACGGTGCTGCACGCGCAATTTTTTTATTATAACCTTACTAACGTCCCGTTCCGGCTCCTCACGGGTAAAGAAAGATTCTTTCTAAACCAGTACTTCTTTATACAACACGTTAAATAAATATTAATAATCGGTTTCGCATAGGTATTGCTGATGGTAAAATAATATAACGCTGATACAATGGATAATGAGGGAAAGCCCGCGCGAATGACTTATACTTTCTTAAAAACACCTTCAAAACTTTGTTACTAATAAATTTGGAACAGAAAGTTATTCCTTGCATAAATAGAGCATAGATGAAAACGCTACTAATACACTCAATACGAGACAAGCTCGTCATAACTTCATCTGTCAAACACTATTCCCATGTTGATCTGAGTTTTACTTTGGTGTAACCTAAAAAAAGTTGACATATCGACAAGTTCATCTAACAGCACGTCGGTGTTTCTAATTCGATTGTGTTTGAAATTAATTTAAAGAAAAAATGTACATACTATTCAATTAAAACCAAAAATATAATTATTTAAAACTTTATTGCGTGAAGCTACAGCAAGGGAATATTTATCGGAGATAATTTTTAAATGAAGTGAAATTAAAAACTATTCTGTCAAGTAATATTCACATTTATTGTTAGAATATTTTAGATGGAATTGTGACATTTTTCCAAAAAAAATTGTCTGAAATTTTAAATTAACAATTATTTGTTCATGATGTTCTAAAAGTTTTTCATACGCAGGGTATACCCTATTTTCAGCATCTTATGTTCTTCCATATTTAAAATAAAGATAAAAATTCAACAACAAAGGAAGCAAGTAATCAACAATATAAATTTTAACGATACACTAAAGAAAGACTCGATCTGATTTGATAGATGTAATTCGCATTCGATCTATTCGCATGCGGTGTATTCGCAATCATAGACAAAAGTCATATTTTATGTGTTTGTCTATGAAACATGCCACGTTGAGTTTTTGAAATAACTTCGGAATATTTATTTTATATAATAGTTATATTATTAGTAGTAATTAATACTTTCGTGATACTAACTTTATGCGCGTTATAAGTATTTTTAGAATAACTTAATTTTAAATATTTTTCATTAATAACGGTGTGGTAAGTTAAGGATTGTCCATACAAAATTTAACTTGATTAACGGTTTCGTACAATAAGTTCTAGATAATTGAGTAGAAAAGTTATTTTTTTTTAGAAAACTTATTACTTATTTTATGTAATATATACACATGTGCTGACCAGGATTTTAATGGAGAACTTTTTGAGAAAAAAAAAACAATGTTGCTGTCCTTTTTCCACGTATTTCTAACGATTCTAGTCGCGTAGAACGTTTCAAACTTTTTGAAATTAGCGTTAGTATTTCAAGTTAATAATTATTTGTAATAATTAAAAGATTAACAGCATATGATTAATTTTATTTTAAAAGAAATTTAACAGATATTTAAAGAACTATATTCCTTTAGTGTACAAAAATGTATAATGTATTTTTTACATTCTCGTTCAGGGTTCAATTATTTTAATTCTTTTAATAAAGATAGACAAAAAATAAGTAGTAAAAAAAGTGATTGTATCTGAGATCACGCTATATTTATATATATTTTATTTTATGAAATAACAATTTTTCCAATATTTCTCCATTATTGATATTTTCTAAAGAACAAAATGTCATTAAATAACCTCTAAATTAATATGTTTATTATCTAACTAGGGTAAGAGATATAAAACCATTAAGAAGTTGGAGATTAAATCATTTATACCTCTCCAATGGATGATTTTTACCACTTTATGCTACATTCAAAGTCACAGGTTGGACAATTTTCACGATATTTTTATAAAATTATATAATTAAAATTTTCTTAAAAATCATCTATTCATTAATGAAAAGAAGAAGTACGTTTAGTAGTTTCTGAAAAAATCGCGTAAATATAGGCAGAGAGACGGGGCAGGGTATTTTATTTCAAAATATGTATTGGTAATTTTTTATTAGGTTTGATGTACAGGAGCAGTAATAACTTGGATAAAATAAAATTTTATTTATTTGCAATTAATACTATTGAGTTACTGAAAGAAAACTAGAAACATTTTTTTTGAATTTGGGAATCGTGTTACGTTATGGTTTTAAATCAATTTTTCTTTTAAATATTTGTTTTATAACGTTTTGAAGAAAATTTAATATCTTTTCCTTTCCGTCTTTAATATTCCATGAAAAAAATTACTGGTTTATTTTACAAGGTGGATTTTTTTATTGTCAAATATGTCGACTTTATTACAACCGATTTGCGTAAATTGTTTTTTCCGCACCGGCTAAGTTCATTGATCCATGGAAATTTAGAAGACTTGAAAAAAAATAAAGGGTAGTAAAGAAGACTTAAAAAAGCCCTAAAACTTGGAATCTTAACCACGACGCCTAGCATGTCGTATGACGTACACGCATAGGCTGCAACTGACAGCATTCGTAAACGTAAAAACTATCTAATTTCTTGTCCCACGGCTACGTGTTGAATAAAAAGCACTTTATTACCACTCTGCGTAGACGCATAGCACGGAACGTGAAGGAATGACCGTTGTTAGTTCAGGACGCGAGATAATATCTGACACTGGCCACATTCACAGAGATTTAAGGGCGACGTTCGGTGATTTCGGCCATTTTTTTGAGATTAAATGAAATTATACGACGTACATAAACTCAAGTTTATGAGACATATAATTAAAACCATGTGCTTGAAAGTAGACAAAGCTGTAATGTAATGATTTTTTGGAGATAATGTGAAGTCGAAACTGTATATAAAAATTTATATATAACTTTTTAAATTAATTTGTCAATAATACACTGAAAAGGATTTACAAAGGTGGAATTAGGATTTACAAAGTTGGTTTTAAGATTTTAAGAATGCCAATAGATTTATTTTAATGTAATATAATGTTCGAATTGTTGCCTTGGCATTTTTGTAACAATTACAATTTTTGTTTTGATCTGTTGGCAGAAGTTAAATGACATTTTGAATTTTTAATCAGGATATAATGTAATTTATTATGAGAATAAAACTTTATTATCAGTTAAATTCAGCTATATTATTAAAGGTGTTTTTTTTGTAAAATTGGTTTCATTATTTAAATATTAAGAATAAATAAAAGAATCTTTATTAACAGATTTCATTTGAGATAAAATTTGTGAAAATTGGTCGTTATTAAATGGTTCTTTTTATGCAAAATTGATATCACTACCTTAAATGTTAAAGGTAATTAAAAAAATATAGTTATTTAGATATTTAATTTGAGATAAAATTTGTGAAAAATAGTTGTTATAAATAGGTATTTTTTCGTAACATTGGTATCACTATCTTAATTGTTAAGGATAATTAAAAAAAAAATTATTAAAAGTTTTAATGTGATCTTGACCCCTGTCAATTAAATAAATTGGTCAATTGAATTATTTGCAAAATACACAGTAATGTTCCCGTTTTCCTTAGTCATACTTTAGAATTAGTTGAAGAAACGTTAAACTTTCAAGGAAATTGACAGCCTGACTCCATATCTTTATCGAGGCTCTGTTAATAGAATGAAGCTTCAATTATTTAAAAGTTGAAGCAAAAATGACAATTGTCACGTTGTAATTTATAGCATCACTCTATATTATCACCTTACGAGGACATCGTTTTCGTGGGGCACTACATGAGGATGTCCAAGATTTCAATTAAAAGCGAATCTTTTTAATAAATCGCGAAATCGATCTGGATTTTCAACAAAATATATATTTTTTAGGATCGTTTTAATTTATTTCTTGCTTTTGTTAGGGTCGTTTTAAATATGATAAAGATCAAATATTAATTCGTACCATACAAATCCTTTACATTAAGCTCGTTTCTACCTGCAAAATATTTATTGGGAAGGTCGCTAATTTGTCTCGTATCAAAAACAACTTTAAATAATTATACAAACTGTACATGAGTCTTCGTTAATTTTTATCCGATTAATTTTATCGAAGTGGTTTAATTTAATTGGCTAATTAACATTTAAATTTGTCAAGCGAGTTGAAAACATTATCTTTGTGTTTTAAGCAATTCAGAATATTAATGTTACACATAGATTCTTATCTAAGTTACGCGTCAAAAGAAGGTTTGTTTGAATTTTTCTCGTTATCAGGTCACGCCATCTATATTGCGTAGTTTTAGGTTTCTATCTATCATCTGCCCACTTTTTAAATACAATATTATAAAAGTTACGTAACTGAGGATTTTAATGGGCTACGTTAAATTCATTCCCTATTTTGTAGGATTGTTTATTTCATTAATGACGGGCAAGTGAAATCAAGTATTTTAATATAATTTTTTATGATTAGTGGTTAGTCTCATTAATAAGATTTACTAATTTAACAATAACATACTTTTAAATGCGCTGTGTTGTCTGGATATTCTATAAAATTTAAATTTGTTAAATTGCACATATAAACGTTACTTAATATGGTATTTGTTTAGATAGATATGTTCGAAATAAATCTAATAAAAAAAATTTCTTACACCATATAATAGTAAGTATTCTGTTAAATAGGACTTCGGTTTGAATGTAATTGTAATCATCCCAAATATATATTGACTTTGTGTAAGTTCAATTCAATATCACTTAAATATATCTAATGACAATTAAATGAAACTACGTGATGTAGTATTATTTCTACTTTCTTTAAGTTCTTTACCACGATCTAGGTTTCGTTGTATTTATTATCTTTGCTAATATCCCACCTGAAGATGTTGTAATACAACGAAACCTAGGTCGTGGTAAAGAAATTAAAGAAAGTAGAAATAATACTACATCACGTAGTTTCATTTAATTGTGAATAATGAATTTCTACAAAATTAACGCCAAATATATTCAATATCAACAAATAGATCTAATGAGTTTATATTTTTGGAAGTAATTTTTAAGTGGTGATTTCTTTTGTCATATTTATGTAACATTTCAATAATTTTAAATTGTACAGAGAAATTTGTAGAGAAAATTCAATATTTTTATAATTTCTAGAATCTTTCTAATGTTGTGACTCTTAATGCACTCGTGAGCAATTAAGTATTTACCTCTACCGTCGAATTTCAAATACTTGTTTGCGCAAGTTCGAAACTACTTAAATAACGTAACAGCTTAATTAGTAAAATATATAATAACTTACGTTTGACGTCGTCGGTATAAGATATCGCTATTTTAATAGCTATACTCCATTTAATTGTATCTGTACGCTTGAACTTACAAAGAAATATGAAAACCGGCATGGCGTTTGTCGTCTTACGAAGATTTATAAACGTAAACAGGTAGTGACTTGAGTCTTAGGTAATAGTACAAGTATATTAAATATTTATGAAATCGGAAATGTACTAAGCTAGTTGTAGTAAGCAAACAACTGTATTTGAATGTGATTCATGTTTGATTTCTCTTCATGTACCGACTTTAGATACTATGAAAATGTACGTAAGGAATAATACGCTGTAGAGGTTAGTTGCAACTCACTATCCAAAATGATCACGATTCAATGTTAGTAAAATAATATGAGATAAAATTTGTCATATTTCATTAGTGAAGCTAGAATAGTACTTTCCTAGTTTTATAGCTAATAGTATTACGCTCAGTGTTTTTTACGAAATCATCTAATATTTCATATAAATTTTTATCTGAAATAAATGTATAAAGTTTGATAAATACTACATAGATAACATTTTAAAATACCTATAAAAATGAAGAACATTAAAGGAGAATTGGTTTCACGCTGAAGTAATTATGTGATAAAAAATTCTGTGTTATGTTAAAAAAATATGGCTTCATGCTGATTCCACTAATGTTAAGTGACATGAAATTATTACACAAAATTTATCTATTCGGAAATTCTCATTGTTCCGAGTGACCCGCAGTAACCAACGCGACGATCGGGCGGCCGTGGGTTCATAACCCCTGGCGGAACAACCGACGGCTGCACAAAGGTATTACATGGCGGTACATGAGAAGTGTTAGAAGAGTTTTACATTTTACATGACAGTTTAGTTCGAGAGAGTTCGAGTTCGAGTTTGCTCCAGTTCAGTCAGCTCACTTGAGTACATCGTACACAGTTTAAGCGATAGTTAACTTTACAGAGAGTATTTTAATTATAAAAAAATTGTCTCACACCGACGATAAGTATTCACTGGTAATCGACACAGCGAGCTCTCTTGGGACTTCATAGTCAATAGCGACGGAGATCTGGTGAACGTCGGATCCTTCAATCCAGTCAGAGTCAGGTGTGGGGTTTTGATTACTACTATTAAAATACTACTCAAATTGAGATGAGCTAACGATTAAAGTTGATTGTTTTCAAGACACAGAACTAGGTAGTGAAATGCACGGACTAAGATAAAGTTTTATAGAAACCTAGGGGATGTCCAGAATATGTAGATTATTTTTCCACGTAACTAGTAATAGACCACGAAAAATATTACGATCCAAATATCACAATACAAGCACTTGAATTTTGATCACGTGGTTCAAATTTAACTCGTATCTGAAAAAGGATTTTCAGTATAATGATAAAGCAAATTGCTTTCAGTATGAAATTATAATTTTCAATTTCCATGTATTCTCAAATTTGTGCTAATAACATGTTAAACTTTTTTGAATCACTATTGATATGGTTGGTACCATAGACAAGAGGTACTGACTTGTTGCATGCCAATCAGTACGCGATGATATGGATTGAAACTAAGGCGATGGGTGTGTATACAAAGTAAAGATTAGTTTTAAATGTATACGTATTTATGGATTTTTAAGTTACACTTATTTTATAAGGCATGCTATTAACTATTTTATATTAATAGTTTTATCTTATATTTTCTACATATATTAAAACAATTTATTTTATCAAAGTCTACTGATTTATGTGAGTAAAATTTGAATAAATAAAGGATTATTAATCAGTTGAGATAGTTCGTATATCAATATATCTATATCCGAATACTTTATAGGTACAGATATAAAGCAATTAAATAAAAGAAAATAAACGATATTTAGAAATATAAAAGGGTTAGGGAGATAAAGAGGGAGGAGATGTGAAAGGGATTATGATCCGCCGATTTATATTTTAGATGATATAATTTTAGACGACTTTTGAACAAAGTAAAGATGTTTATATATTGATATGTGTTAGAGATACAAATATAATACAAAGTTTAATAAAATGAGATAAATGACACTTTAGAAATATAGAAAGGTTATGGAGATATTGAGGTATAAGGCATAAAAGGGATTCTGACCTGATTTATTATTATAGATAATGCAATTTTTATCATAGATAAAGCAATAAAAAATATCAGAGGTAAAATCATTATTCTCGGAGGTAAAATCATAATTATAATAAACATTTCTCAATAGAATACATTTCTATAGCGAGGAAATGAGGATGGATAGAAGGGGGAGTGTTTCTTGTCTTTGGCTTGTTTAATATTTTATTAAAGTTAATATTATTGACTCCATTAAAATATATATCATGTACAAGTCTTTGTACATTGAGAATTTGAATTGGAGGAAGACGATATAGATAACCAAGTGCATACCTCTCTGATTTCCAATGAATCGTAAGTCCATGATGTAGGGATAGACGAACATTTATATAAATTCTTTTAAAAAATCGAAAAAATATCAAACGCGTATTTGATGTCATTTATTGAATTTTCTTTTAGACGTTTTTTAGAATAATATTAAGATACTTTCTTTTCTTATATTTTTACTTGCAATGTTACTGACTTTACAAAGAATCAAGATATATTAGTTTAGGCTTACACAAATTTTCAAATTCAGATTGACAAATTCGTTATCATACCTGTTGCTTCAGGATTTTTCTGCACCACGTCTTTATTGCTTACTTGCAAGAAACACAATTTTAAAAATCTGACGATATAAGGAGTTTGCTCTTCAATAAATGAAGTCAACAAACGGTCATTCCACTGGCGTAGTCAAACGAGCGGCGTGAGCGAGCAACGAGTACAGGCAATCGTCGGTTTGCGTTCGTCGCCTCGTCGGAACACGTTCAGTGGGTAAAGCTTCTCAGTTTAACCGGTCAAAGATACCATTAACCACTATCTTACTCGTGTAAGTCGCAGACAGTCAGGTCGGCTGCAATAATGTTGTTATCCTGTACGGACTGGATAAAATTAAGTCGCAAGTATGGATAGATTAAAGTTTTAGATTTGGCCGTGTGCTTTAAAGTAACACTTACGTAAATGTATTTGAAGTAATCTAATATCTCTAATCTAGTACATTAGTTTGCATAAACAATTTCAGTGTGAAATAAAACGTTTATACAAACATAAACAAAGCAAACAATACAAGTGCGAATAAGTTTTGGAACAAAGTAGAAACAAAAGTCTCGGGCCGTAATGTCACGTAGTAAACCGAGAAAAAACAATCCGTTCGACAACAAAACCTGTAGAGTGTGACAGTGAAAGCATTCAAATTATCGCCGTCTCTGTGATGTTTTTATGGGAAAATGAATGACTTAGTGACAGCTAATTTTATACTGTTTTGTTCGTAAATAGTTTTATTTAAAGAACAATAACAAAATTAAATCAAAAGTGTAAGTTTGGACCGTCACAGCAGTACAATAGAGAGATACAAAAATATTTAATATGGCTGTTTGAGATTAATAAATTTAACGTTAAGTTTTAAGGTGCTCGATAAAATATTTTAGTTACATTTTAAGTTTGTAAACGTCAAGATGTCATATCAGTCGAGATAGTTACTAGATTTAAATGTAAAATTGGCGCTAAAAACTGTCTAATTACGTGGAAATATAAATAATATAATTAGAAAAATATTTATACCATTATGATATCTTCCACTGGAACCATACGTGGATATCTTCCACGTATGAATACCGCTTAAATGATATTCTTGCTATCATATTATCTCTGACCGGAGCAATGCATGAATACCGCTTAAATAATATTCATACCGCCATGCTATCTCACACTGCTGAAACGTATGAATGACCCTTAGATAATAATAGTTCCATAGTGCAATCTCTCATTGCAACAATGTATGAATAACGGTTAATTAATATTCATACTACCATGTTATGTTTGAATGCAGTTGCCTATGAATACCACTTATATTATGTTCAGACCACCGTGATATATCTCACCGCAACAATGTTTGAATAATGCTTAAATAATATTCATACTACCATGCTATCTCGTACTGCAGCAGAGCGTGAATAACGGTTAGATAATATTCAAGCCAGCGTGCTATCTTCCACTGCAACAACGTAAACAGCTATGATTATGTATCATGTTAACAAACTTCCTCTGTTCTTTTCACGATCTCAATTTAGGTCCGTCTGCTCTTGGAATTCCAAATCTAACTTTCTTCAACAGTTTATTTCAGCCGCATATCGAGCAGTGTTCTTCTCATTCTTTTGACTATCGCTGTTATTTCGAATGATCTAAATGAGAAAACCACCTTAAGAAAATTTATTTAAACTCTACAATAACGCTTTTTTAGACTATAATTACGAATAACATTTTCATTTCTTATCTATATGTAAAAAGACTTAACTTTTTACATACATATTATTGTTTATAACTACCTTCATTTTATTTCATCTTTCTTATGAGAGATCCACGATTCACATAAATTCATAAATTCGATTCACTAATAACTATTAAATTATTCCATTACATACTTCCGATAGTGTTTTTAATAAAACCAGTCGATTTTTCAGTTCTTTCATTAGCCTCCTTCATATTTTTCAATAATCTACTACTCTCTATCATCTTTTCCAATCATTCGTTCAAATTACTCGTAAACTATATGCAAATTATACAAATTTATTCATCTATTCTTCAAATATATTTACAGTCTTAATGTTGTATCCTGATCTCTTCTTTCAAAAATTATAAATTCACATTTACTAGAAAAAATTATGAGATTCAGCAAAAAATATTCTTATTGTCATAATTTTTACAAGATTTACATACCTAAAGTGTAATTTAATATTTCGTGTATGTTCAATATCAACCAAGGTTTTAAATGATCAAGATAAAACAATCTAAATACGGAGTTGTAGTATACTTTGTTGAAACAGCTTTCTTTAATCGAATCAAATAAACAAAACTGTCCATATTCAAACTGCCCATACCCACTGCATCTTTAATAATGGAACGAACTACTTGTGAGTAATGACCTAAAATGCTTGCTCGTCTAAAGATAAACTGTTCCAAATTTATATTCGAGTAAAAGGGTGACTCATTCGAGATAAACTCATTTTTTTATTAAATTGTAATACAAGAATACTCTTTCAACCGCCGAGATACAACACGAGAATTACATTTATCTACTCAAATAAATCAGCGTGTCACAAACACAGGACGGTAAAAAGGATTGAACTTGTGAGTAAGTTAATCAATTCAGAGTAATCTCAACTTACTAGATAAGTAACTATACTTTCCACATTATTCTAGAAGGGAAAATTAGGTATAATCAGGTGAATTAATTTTCAGGAGTTAAAAGTTTTTCAATTAATCGATTATAGATTTTATTTATTTCTAAATATCGTCCTGGCTATACTTGGGTTTTTAATCTAATTTTAACATTTTATGCGTCCGTGAGTCTGAAGTGTCTGGAAACTTAAGACAAATTAGTCAAATACCACGTAAATCGTTCAAAATTATTTGAATTGATGTATCATCATTTTTATTAAGCGATATCTTGTTTTTATTTTAGTGTCCTATACAATATTGTCTATTAGAATTATTTATAAAAAAAAAACATATCCAACTTACAGATCACCTCAAAGCACTGGATATGTGCTAACAATAAAAGTACAACGTTTTACATTACACAAATAAAAACCAGAAAAAAATACAAATTAATTCAAATAAAATACATAACTAATTATCAAACGTGAACTACCAAGCAACTCCATAATCGCATTTTTAAAGCGGTCAATGGAGAGGAAAAAATATTAAGATTTTTTGTCTCTCTCTCAATACATTGTGCGTGAAAAACTAATGAACGTTGCAGCATGTATCTACCACTTAACTTCCTGGTAACATAATCCACAAAATAAGTAGGATTAGAGACGGAAGACCGATTAGAATCATATTTGAGGAACCAGGTTTCATCTGGAAAATCTTTTAAAGAAATGGATAAATTTTGTAAGGAAAGATTTATTGAATATATTTGGCGTTAATTTTGTAGAAATTCATTATTCACAATTAAATGAACTTTCTTTAAGTTCTTTACCACGGCCTAGGTTTCGTTGTATTACAACATCTTCAGGTGGAATATTAGCAAAGATCTAAACAAATCGGAAATAAAAACGCCAGAATGACGTACACATTTTTTTAAATTTACGTATTGACTAACAACATACATATAACGAATTCTTTATACCAATTTTCAGTGTATAACCAGATAAATGATAATAAGCAACTTTATTAATTTTCACCTGAACTACTTTTTTGTGTTGTTTCAGTGTTTTTGAACATTGAACCGATACTCGATCTCGCAGATGCAATACAGACAATATTGACGGTGCATCGCTCTTGCATATACATCGTAAGGTGCACTATTTTGAAGTTGAACACGCATGGAAGTAACTTTAGATAAAAACGGGTACCTGGTCTTAATAATCTAACGTAAAATAAGCTAGCCAAGACCCTTGATAGTCTAATCAAGACCAAGATGGAGCGGGTCTCCGGTAGCGAAAATGCTCTTGAACCAATCTTGTACCATTAACTGATGATAATTCGTGATAGGATAGAATAAAATGAGAACAGGGCTTGATTCTGGGATTGGAAATGTTTCTATAGAACAAGTAAATGAATATGTGTCATAATTTTTACAAGATTTACATATCTAAAGTGTAATTTAATATTTCGTGTATATTCAATATCAACCAAGGTTTTATATGAAACGATGAATGAATTTGTGAAATGATCAAGATAAAACAATCTAAATACGGAGTTGTAGTATACTTTGTTGAAACAGATTTCTTTAATCGAATCAAATAAACAAAATTGTCCATATTCAAACTGCTCATCTCCACTGCATCTTTAATAATGGAATGAACTACTACTACGTACCTGGGATTGCAAATGTTTCTATAGAACAAGTAAATGAATATATGTCTCTGCGCAGTATATTTAAGAGGAAGGATTTATGGGACCACATCAGGGAAAACTAATAGAGAATATTAGAAAAGAATGTTGAAATAGAGTGGGATTCTTATAATCATGGCAGGTTTTTCTGGAATGATTTAGTTTAACTACTAACAGATTATTGCCTAAAGATTAACTTCAGGAACCTGGTAGAGGAAATTCGTAGATCGACTTTTGGTTATAACCATATCTTTTATCACATGAACTTACATTGATTTCACAAAAGAAGTTTCACGTCATAATTGCTCAAATGTAAATCAATCATAGTTGTCATTATGTTTTAATAATACTTATTGAGAATCAGTGCAAAAATTTTTCAATAATTGCGGTTACTTAAATACTCTAGTATAACAATGTGTATTTTCTGGCAATAACATTTTTGTTTTTTTATTATATGATTACCTTAATATTTTTTTCTCCTTCCATATTATAAAAATGTAAACTTATTTCATTTTTAAAAGTCGTGGCGGTCAAGCACATTTGTAATATTTTTTTTCCTTTGAGGTTTTAAGTTGTGTTTGCACATTTTTTTTACAAATGTAATGAACTGTCAATCCTGAAATGTTTTCAATATACTTTATGAAGTTTATTTATACGATTTATTTCTTCAAAGCAGGTTCATGTTTCACTGCAACAAATCGAATTAAACCGACATATATAAACATTATGTCGTAGTCGTTGCCAAGTATGGAAAAGTGGATCAGCCTGGACCGACGCGTTATCGGCTCGATCTATCTCTCAGCTCGGCATATCACATAGAAATCTTGGAAGTGATTCTAATCCTTATCGAATCGTAATGGATCCATAAAATTGTCTAGCTCTTTTTTGTATCGCTTCCCCTACTTAAATGGCGTTTATTGAGAATAGAAAGTTGAAAAGAAAGGAATTGTAAATATGGCGAAGAGGAATAATAAAGAGAAATTGTGTCCATAAAGTTTCCACTATTTCCATTTAATTTTTTTTTAATTTCCATTAATTTTTATTGAAGTAAATATCGTTTTCTTCACTTTACACCAATTTTCTTAAAGGTAAATTGTACACAACTTAATTTCATAACAACAACTTTTCTCTCTTTACTGTAATGTTCTTAATGACGAAGAACAATAACCAAATTTTAATTTTTTAACTTTTTATTAAAGTATTTCACTAATATCCAAGAGGGGGTCGATGAATATAAGGGATGAAGTGTGTTTTAAGGGAAATGTTAGTACGAATCTCGTACGAACCCGTTTTGCTTAGAAACTGCTTGATGTAGAAACTTGAAATTTGGCGTAATAATAAATCATATTAATCCAAAAAAATTTCAATAACATTCAAAAGTATTCATATGGAAATTTTATCAAGGAAAAACTAAATACTCGGTTGTCATAAGGGTCTCAAAAATGTTTTTATATCTCCAAAAATATAATAAAAATTTGCAAAAAATATGATCAACTCCCCTGTCACCCTCTACCTAATTTCAGAAACATTTAAACCTAAATTTATAAAAAAACACAGTTTTACAAGCCTACGCAAAAGTTGTAATAAAACTGTAGTGATGATTCTAGATGTCATGATTATAGACCTATGTACGCACTGTGTCTTTGCACTAATGGAAGATACAATAGGCAATATATTTACGTTGTGAACAATTGATATTTACAAATTGTTTAACAATGAGTACGAAAATTCAGTTGTTACTGACAGGTGTTTTTAAATATTTCAGCATGTGTCTCACTAAAAGATATTTCCTTTATGAAAAATTTGTTTATTTCCCCTTCCAAAACATCTCGTAAGCATAAATTACTAAATGAATAGCATTAATAGGGTGACACAACCGAGATATTACATTCCACAATAAAATCTGGTTGCGGATTGGAACGGGGCGTCTTTTGAACTACTAAACTGCTTTGATCTTTGCCAGTAGTTCTAGATAATAAACGAAATAGGTTTTGGAGAAAATCCATATGCATAATTCTGAGAAAAGCGAAAAATTTATAGAAAAAACATATTTCAAAATTGAAAAACTGTTCGTTTCAATTTTGAAATACAAACAAAACAGGGTTATTAAGAAAAACTGAATTAATTAAAAAAAAATCGTAGTCTATACTATTCTAAAATTCTCTTTATGCCCACAGCTATTAAATTAATATTAGTAGTCTTAAACCTATGGCAACTGTAACAAAATATCTTACAATTTGCATAAATTATAAACTTGAAACTGCATATGTTTTAAATTAAAGTTATCCCCAATTATTATATTGTATTAAGGCCCATAAAACCTTAGAATTTGTTCATCTTTTAATGACGACCGCTTGTACTCATTTTTTGATTTTGGATCTTCTACATTTGTTAATATATATCCTTTTTTAACGGATAGTGAAGAGTGATTAAAATTTTAAGTGTTGTATTTTTTTCTGTTATATAGAAATTTTACAGCGTTCCCAGAATTTCTAGACTGGAGCGAATTTTGATTTTGGCTTGAATAACATCATTAGAACTTGCCAACACGCCAAGTATACACTTAACGAAATATTGGAGTTATATATCTGTATACTTAAACGAAACTAATTGAACTAAGTTTTGATTGATTGAACACAATAACAAATAAATAACTTATAAAAACAATAATTTTTTGATTGAACAATAAATAAATTTAATGAATTGATAATATGTAAATTTATTCTCATTCACCACAAACAAATCACACTCCGGTACAACAAAATGATCGAGCAGTTGATTATTATGGGTAAGTGAGAAATTATGATATAATTCGATTCTAGATTGAAAAATTCGGCCAAGTGCGACTTGGATTGCACACGAAAGTTTCCGTAGGTTCAAAACAACATTAAATTTATAAGTTTGTATTTCTCAAAGACACTGTGAAAAACAAAGTTATCGTTGCGCTGCTAATTATGTTTTATTTGACTCAATACTCCTTGAAACCTTATTTTAAGTTCCACTGGCTTAATCTTTTTCAGAATTTTACACACGTTAGTCAAAAAGTTAGGGGTGGAGGGTGAAGTGCATGTCTCACCAACTATTGACTAACGAAAAAAGTTATTTTGAAACATGTGGATACCATTTTTTAAGACCTATCTAATGCACTGAATTTTTTCTACCCCAGTACCTGTATGAAGTGCTACCACTAATATTATATTTAGAAAATTTCACTATTTTTTGTAAAGATAATAAATAGAAGATACTTACTAAAAATTAAAAAAAAACGTTTCGAAAGTGAAAGGTTTGTTTTGAGTTGCAAAGAATGGAATACAGTAGGAATTAACCCTACGTCAATCAATTATGTGAAACATACATTAAACATATATATTGTATGTTGTATTATACATAGCAGAAAAAAATACATAATACATATGATTTTGGTCAAAATAAATGCGGTAAAAAATTAAAAACGTGCTCGGTTTCGGTGATGAGTATGGGTCTATGTGATGGTTGACAGGTCACCTATTGTACTCTAATAGTGGTAGGTGCGCTTAGCCAATGAGTCACATATTTATACAAATATAATTAACGTATATTTTAATTATCATTGTTTGATTATCCGAACATTTTAATATCCGAAGTGAACTTGGTCTCAATTCATTTGTATAACCGAATATTTATTATACACGATAGTGATGAAAAAGAAATGTCTTTTAAAAAATCAAAAGATGCTTATCTTTAGAAGTATTTAAATTTTCAATTTTTCTATATTTATAGGTAGGAAAGTCGTATTCTATTCGGGTCATAACATTTCGGAAACTACTGGATGCTAATATTACTGGCCATTTTTTAGTCATTGCTTTCTAGAGTAGTATGGAAATAATTACATCACGAGTTTTTTGTTCGCTCTCTATCAATAATTAATTATGTCAATTATATATTAATTATGTCAATTTTATTAGAGTTTATTGGAGTTTACTCTTTAAGAATTTATTTTCACATATATCACCTAGTATGAAGTTTTATGAGGAATAAAATTAGAAGTTCAGAGCGTTAAAAAAGTGTAAGTACGAACTTCAGAGCGTTAAAACAAGTGTACCGTTAGGTAGCCTCTCCGCGCAACATTTCTGCACATTTTTAGAGTTACATATCATTATGTTTATTTAGCACTTTCTTATGGCGTAATCGCAATGACTGAGTGCGACACATATAGTTTAATATCGTTTGCTTATATCAATATGTAATCATTAAATGTCATTATGTGTGAATATTTGGTGTCTTCTATCCTACAAAATTAAAAAGTCTCTTTTATTTTTAACTTCTTAGTCTGACGTTACTAAATGTTTTTAAGTTTGTTGTATAAATTTGATCTTGTTCATTTGTGTTTTACTTGAAAATAATTATATTGTAAGCACTTTTTGGTTGAAAATTTTTTCATTTATCTTTAATACATTCACATACTAAAACAATCGTACTTAAGAGTAAACTTCAGTCGCGCGTCGGAGCTGACACGCAAAATTTTTAACTTCATCAAAAGGAAGTTTATGTACTCACATCTTAATTTTATGTCAATGTCCTGTTAAGGAAGGATTTGTTATAAGCACATATTGAGTATTGTTTCTTTTATAAAAAGAAAGCTGAGAAAAAAATTTCAAAAAATTGAATGAGGCAATAAGATCAACATAACGGCGAATTTAAAAATATGTTGTAAGTTTTATGTTATAAAGTGGAAGTTAATAACTGAGATCAGTTTGATACAATAGCTAAAGGGTCATCAAATGAAACTTTAAGTGCAAGTAAAGTTTTGTTAGTTAAGATACATAAATTATTGTTTTCTAAGGCTACTGATATTTTTTTTTAATTTCAGGGCTCCCTACCTCTAAAGAAGAAACAAAATCCTTATATTGTCACTCACTTGTCCGTGTTTTGGTCTATCAAAACCGTTCTTCTCAGTAATTTCTTAGCGTAGAAAGTTTAAATTTCATCGTAATAGAGCGTATTAAACCGCATATATCTCATCACTATGCCAGCAAACGTTCAAAAATTTTATGGACATTGTGTTAGGTAATGGTACTGGTACTGGAGTTTTTTTAGATTCCACATATATTATGTTGTACCATTTGAGAGGACCGATTTATAGTATTAGATAGTACAGAGATGTACTGAAAAATGTGTAAAAATAGAAAATCAACCCCTTTTTTTTCCAAAACAATTAAAAATAAAATTATGAAAGAGCAGGGTTTTTAGAACCCTACGTAAAGGTTGTAGGAAAACTATATCGATGATTCTGAATGTGATAGAATTTGAGATATTCAGAATAATATATATCACCCCCAAAATGATTACATTAGGTATTATTGAATATTTGTAGCATTGAGAGGTTCGTGTTAATGACGACAAAAGGTAAATAAAGAAACATTACTTTAGATTAGTACTTGAGAGGTCTTTTTGTAGCTGGAATTCTCGGCATTAGTTAACGTCAGACACCAACACAATGATGAAAAAAAGACGATTTTAACCACAGTGCCTTCATGAGATTTTGACCACGAGCTTGTTTAAGGTCAAAAAGCACTAGAGCTGCGCGACACGGTTCGAAGCTACGTGGCGCATAATGTTTAATTTGTATTTATAACACAAAACGCACTACAACGTTGCTAGTAGCACGGGGTAGTCGACTTGTTACTTAGAAAAAATGCTGCAGCGCAGCGAGCAGCTGTAGTGCGTTTTGATCTTTATTCTGCACATATTGTTACTTTTTCACACATTTCGTATCACCGGCTACTCGCTCCTTGCTGCTGGCGCTAATGTTAACCTGTCTCATTCAAACGACTGCATATATAGCGAAGTCCATCCCGCTCTAGCAACAGTGCAGTAGTCCGTCGCGTTGGTCTCTCGCTTTTGTCGGTCGCGTCTGCGGATCACCCGGCCGTTGATTGCATGACTCACGCGCGGCAGGTTGCGGCGGGCAGGGCTGAGAGTCGCGATTTTCTAAATCGTTTCTCTTTCATATTTAGTTTCAACGCAAGTTGAGTAGAGAAACTTTTGAATCTGCTGTCGAGATAAGTCGGACTATGTATCTTATTCAAAGTACTGAAAAGAAGCAACTTTTCGTTAGATTCGAAAAATTATTTATTTATTTACTTATTTACGTACAGTTGCGGGAACAACTTTTCACGTTTCAAGAATAAATAATTAAATTCGTTAAAATTATAACACGTCAGACCTTCGATAAATTTACTCTCACTCATTGCAAACACGTCACAATCTAATGCAACCATCATCAAGCGTTCGGGCTGTTGCCTACCGTGAGAAAGTGGAGATATCGATAAAAATCGGTTCTAGTCGTCGGTATAACAAAAACATGATAACTTTGTGAGCGCTGGTAAGTATTAAGTACGAAGAGCGAGGTTTTTCAATAAATTAAGACATAAATCTTTTTATTTAATAGTTGGAAATTAAATTTTAATCCGGCACACCCAAGAGAAAATCGGTGGGAAATAGAAAAGGATATAGGAAATAGAAAGGTGTTCAATTATCAGGCTGTATTTGACTTTATGTGGTTTCCAAATAATAAAGCTGGCTTCTAACACACTTCGTACTATGGTCATATAACATTTTTAAATTGAGGAAATACATGATTTTTTCGCTACATCAGCCAAATGGCCACGAAGATTGTGGCACGAATCAAATGGCTTCCTAGACCAATCGCTTCCATGTGAATAATTGCTAGAGATTACATGGAAATGAGGTACAGAAATTTTTTCGTGAAGTTTTCTATGAATTTTTTTCTGGGTTTGAAAGGTGAAAAGTGTTTTAGTTATATATATATATATATATATATATATATATATATATATATATATATATATATACATATATATATATATATAGAGTTCGTTGATTAAATAAATACACTAAAATTTAGAGGTATACTAATTAGCTTATTATTTATTTTACTTTAAAATAAGTAGTAAGATTATTCTTTTTGAAGTAATAACATTTACATTATAAACGTTCTTTTGATAAGGATTAAGTTCCATGAAATCACAGTAAATTTTATTATTTCATTCTGTGTTCGAGATTTGGATTACATATGAAAATAGTAGATAAGGTAGTGCTCCTAAGTATTTTCCTTACATGGTCTTGTCTAACATATGGAGCAGCAAGTTTATTTTTTTGAAGTTATTCTTCTTTAGGCGTGTTATGAAACAATTATAAGAGTGAAATTTTACTATGCGCACATGTGCACGTACGATGCAACGGAAATCGATAGGAAGAAGATAGTTACGTTGCGCACGCACGATTAACAAAAATTGACAATGTGAAGTTGTTCACGATGCGCGCTCACGATGTAACAAAAATAAATAGAGTGAAGTTACTCACTAAATATATATTTACATGCGTGTAGTGAATGATACTATATTCATATAGTTAATGAGATATTTTTAAATATACGACACATGTTTTATTTTTAGTATTTTAACCTAACCTATTTTTGGATAACAAACAACGCTCGACTTTGCAATGGCAGCACGAGTCGCTGTTAATAATGGCTCATCTCTTTTGCGTATTGGTGGAGTGGATGTTGCGGAACTCGGACTCGCTTTTGAACAGCTCCGATCTAAACATATTCCTGGTCCTGATAGTTTACCTCCATATGTAATCAAGGTCTGTTCTGACATATTCTTCAAACCGCTTACAGTTATAATAAATCTTTCATTATGTTCTGAAATTTATCCATCTGTTTGGAAGCTTTCCGCGTAACTCCAGTTTTAAAATTTTGATTCTAGGTCTGATGTAAAAAATTATCGGCCTTTAGCTGTCTAATCTTCATATGCCAAAGTATTCGAAACTGTTTTGCATCACCGCATTTATGTGCATATTTAAACTAAAATTGCAAGCACGATTTCCATCCAAAGCATTTCACCGTCACTAATCTCACTAATTTTGTGGATTATGTGTCTGGAGAATTGGATCCAGGTCGTCAAATCGATGTAGCCTATTTTGATTTCAAAAAGGCATTTGACTAAGCCGACAATGATATTCTACTAGTGAAATGGTTGGAGGCAGGTATGTCTCCCACTCTGGTAAAAATTTTCGCCAATTACTTTCGGGCTCGTAAACAATACGTCCGACTTGGGAATTTCGAATCTCGGCCTTACGTTACGTAATCTGGAGTCAATTTAATTATTAATTTAAGTCCACTTCTGTTTCTGATTATGATAAACGACTTGCTAGTAAACACTTCTTCGGTGTTAATAGCCAATTCGACAGTAAGTTGTTCCAAAATGATATCGATTCAGTATTCCAATGGAGTCTGAGCAACAAGCTACATTTGAATGTAAGCAAATGTGTTATGATGACATACTCTCGCTTATGTATTCCACTTGTACTTAGTTATGCGCTGGACGGAGCTACACTCAAAAGGGTTCAAACTATGCGAGATCTCGGTATAATACGACAATCATCTTACATTTTAATATCGTGGAAACCTATCAGACAGCCTCCAAGGTACTAAGATTTGTCATACGGAATTTCCACGATTTCCAAGATACCGAATGTATTATTACACTATTTGACTCTTTAGTCTGTAGTATACACGAATAATCTGTCTTCGTATGAGGCTACTTATATATTCAAAAGTTTAATAGGTTTTTATATTATGGAATCTATGGGTATTATCTTCAATTATTTCCCTCAGATTTCATAATGGGCGTGGTCGGACATAATTCCTTTCAACTCCACCGGGAATTGCTTTTGACAATGTATTTTTTAAAATTATTACATCATTATGTTCATAATCTCTTGATCCTAAATTTAGTGACCCTTTATTCTCCTGACTGCGAGAGGACGATGTTATTGTTTATTTTACCTCCCTAGAGTGCGTACGACTATTCCACAGCGTTCACTTGTCTTTCGTACACTCACATTGCTCAACGCAGTATTATGAGATATACCTAGTATAGATATTGTTTTTTGCTCCATAACTGCTTCAGAAATGGGGTCATATAGTTGCTTGGTAGTTCTTGACTGATTACTAGATGATATTTATCCAAATTACTGTGTATTTGTTTTTTAATTGTATGGAATTGCTACGTGAGTGCATTTTCCTTTTCGTTATTGTTTTATAACTATTTGTCACATGTTCTTCTGCATGCCTAGCACTTTGGGTAATGCTATAAGTTGGACATGGGGTTTCCAAGTAAAAAATAATAAATAAATGCTATACTTAATATTTATGATATACTCTTAATTTTTGGCTAACATATGCGGTAATTCAACAGATGTAAACTTTGCGTTAAACATCCCTACTGAACATGCGCTTTGATAAAAAATTAAAGAATGTGTTTTTTATTTCGAATTCAATCCTCACTTTTAATATTTGATAGTTTGTATTATTCTTTGTTTGCGTATATTGTACACGCGTAGATTACAATAAAAAATATATGTATACAAACTCGTATGTGTATACACAAGAGCGAACATATAAATGAGGTTCACTTCCAATATGCAGAAACGTAGCATTATTAAACACTTTTTTATTTATTTATAATGAAAATATGGGGAAGGGGCGCAAAAATCATAATATAACATTATTCAAGAAGATGTCTTTTTCGGACATTTATCTTAACAATTTTATATGATGATAGTCATACTCTGTTTAACATTTTGGGTAAAATATTCGAAAAAATATTGAAAGTTACAACGAGAAATTCAAGGGTTAATTTGAGAATGACAATAATGAGAGATGAAAAATTCATTGTAGTGGAATTGAACAAAATATCTTATAACATTCTCTAATCTATGTGAATAAATGGGTAAACAAATGTCTAAGTAAAAAAAAATCATTCGCGTTCAGTAGTAACGTTGTGATTGACGTGTAGAAGAGCGAAAATTGCATATGCTGTCTGACGGGAACTGCGTTCAGATGTGGGAATTCCGCCGATACGAACTGATAAGTGCTAAATCCAAAGTTACAGAATTTTCTTAACAGGGAAAACTAGGTGATCGAGTAGGAACTAGATTGAACATCATAAAAAAAACGAGTGTGCTTTAGACCACACAACTGAAGTAAAACTTCAAATTCACAAAATATGAATTTTAAAATAAATTTACAATTTTATTCACTTTAAACATAGTATATTTAATGTATTGAACAAAATAATAATTTATAAAATAGTTCAAGAACGAAATGAAATTACAAAATAATCAAAAAATCACCGTTCGCGTAACGCTAGCAAACTAGCATATATATATATATATATATATATATATATATATATATATATATATATGTATATTTCATGCACTGGCTATGAGAGGATGAGAGAAAGAAAATGTGTGTCTCTCTTGTTCCTACAGTGTGATACAGACAATAGGCTTGCACTGTGTCTTAGATATACGCTACGAGAGAAAGAGAAAAAGAAAATGTGTGCTCGCACCTCTCTCTCTTGTCCTTACAGTAACATACGAAACGTAACTCTCTCTCTTTCTGTCTTCACTATCTTATATCGCTCTCTCAACTTCCGTTCGCCTCGCCCGATCACACTTTTCGTAACGCTCTCGTCACGCACTCACCAGCTTACTCCCCAAGTCAAGCGTGCGTAAAGAAGTTTTACTTCAAAAATGGATGCTTTCCATCAAGAACTAGGATAGTTTAGATTAACTACAACTTTAGAGAACTAGGATAGTTAGATTTCGGGATAAAAATAGTCTAGGTTTTAACCCAGGCTATAATCTAATCCGTATGCTAAAATACATTCATCATCATATTTATAATCCATCCATCAGACCAAAATTTCACCTTTATTATATTAATTAGAATAGTGTATGCCCCCGCAATTGTTAATTTTTCAACATAATATTTGCAGCCCTTGCAAAACAGTCGCCGAAGTACTCACAACAAAGTCATTTTGTCCCTCTCTCCTTAGGACACTCTTCTAAGCGTTAACTCCGTCTGCGCCGTAACGCCGGTTCACATGAGTCCGCCGCCGCAAACAGGTCGAGCCATGACTTTTTATATCATAATTGTTATACTGGTAACAGCTTGCAGGTAGAACTGGATATGTTCACTTTTGACGGCAGTGTGAATATTTCCCATATCCCTGACTTGTGTCTAGAAAAATAGAAGAATAAAACGAAGAAATAGGTGTGTTTTTTTAACATTGTCTTACTCTTCGTTACATTAAAATGTTTCTTTGCCATAAACAGAATCTCCGTATAATAAAACCTAAGAAAAATATAGAATTACCAGTGGAATGAATTTTTTGTTCGCGAAATAATTCTTCTTCTACTCATGCTCTATAACCGATTTCCGGCCAAGGTTGTCTCAGTCAGTTTCCACCCTATCCGACGCCATGGCTCTCCATCTGTAGATACTCATTCATATTCTTAAGCGATTTTTCCACGTTATCCAGCCGTCCTGTAACAGGTCTGCCTCTCCTTTTCTTCCCTTCTGGTTTTTGGAGTTATTTTTTCACTAGGTTCTCATCCTTATACTTGTGGATATGGCCAAGCCATCTTAGTTGAGATGCTTTGATTACCTTAATTATATTTGGTTTTATGAATTTGAAATTTATTATTATATCTTATTCTCCAAAACCCATTCTCCTTCACTGCTCCAAAAATTTTTCTCAAGGTTTTTCGTTCAAAAATCATTAATTTATTTTCATCTGATTTATTTATTGTCCAAGCTTCACTTCCATATAGGATTATTGGTCTTATTAATGTCTTGCATAGCAATATTTTTGTTACGCTGCTTACATATTTTGATTTGAACTGTTTTCGCAATCCATAGTAGCATCTGTTAGCTATGTTAATATGATTAATTTTAATTGTAAAGTCATTGTTGTTATTCACTATTATACCAAAATGTTTAAATTACTTCACGTTCTCAAAAAAGTTCTCAAAAACAAACTCGAGAAAAATACGGAATTACCAGTGTAATTGATGTTTTGTCTGCGAAGTAATATTTATATCCACAGAGCATATTTTTGTTCTCTACTTATTTGGCCCATTATTCAAGACCGTATAAGGTGTTCGGTGTGCATCGCTTCGTACTTGCTAATAGCACGCGGCGCTCAGAAATAATAAATTATCTTATATCGTTCTTGCCTATAATAACAACGAATTTAACAATAAACGAAATAGCAAGAATCATGTATAGTAAAGTATATCTGATCTCTTGATGTAGCTCTTCAAAATGTTTATCATTATATGAACGTAGCATTCGTAAGTAATTCAAATAAGAATTTCAATTCAAAACAACAGTTGCTGTCAAATGAATTCCTGTAAAATAAACGAACATCATTTAGACTTTTGACAAACATCACGAAATACACCACATGTGATTCATAAACAACACTATGCGCAAGAAACTTCAAAATTCGTAAAACGCATAGTGCTATGCGTTCGACGATTTGACACTTGGATTTGTCAAAATCTAAGTAAGGGAAGGTGCTGTATTACGCAACGCAGTGTCGTCGAAGTCGTGGAGTGTTAAATTAAGTGTTAAATTTTCGTAAGAATTGTCATATAAACATAATACATTTTAATTGCGAAAGTGAGGAAGAGTTCCGTAATTATCTTCACGAACATACGACAAGAGATGATCGCTGATTATTCTGTTGTATCAGTCGAGAATTTTGCAATTCATTCGAAGCATATAGATATAAAGGATTTAAAACGCGTTTCAGTTTTAGAAAAGATAGGGTTTTAAAAGAGATACTGCCCACTGTAGGACCACATTTGAATAAAATAGGGTCACGTGGCTTACCAATAAAAACTGTAGATAAATTATTAATAGCCATGAGATATTACGCGGAGGTTTTCACGTTTTCACTAAATCGCCAAATTATATAAGATATTTCCGCAATTTTGAATCAGAACGTGGTAATATTTTATGATATTGCAAATTTTCCTAGAATTATTTTCCTGGCTTGTATAGATGTCACACGCGTGAATATTTGCAACCCACCACGACAATTTGTAAACGTATTCAGGAATAGAAAAAAAACAATTTTATTTAAATATTGATATTGTTTGAGATATATGGTTTAGTTGCAGATAACCAAGTATTGCTTATCTGCACATATATTGCTGAGAAAACTACATGTAAATGGAGGTATAATTTTGTGCATAAAAGAACAAGATATACTGTACTACAGGAATGCTGAAATCATATTATTATTGCAAAATCAATTTTATATAACATACTTAGTCTACGACAAAAAGTAAATAACGTAGCTGCTATAAATGATGATGCATTGTTACTTTTATTTTGCTAATGACCAGAGGAAAACTGGATTAAACTGGATTCATTTAATTGTTTTAGTCTTTCATATCTATATGATTTTTAATACATATATCAATAGATTGTCATGATACTCCTTAATATGATTGAATGTACTTTTTTGTACTTTTATGGTTTTCTACAATTTAATAATGATTAAATAATTAAAATATTTCTATCTTAACTATTAACATTTGTCAAATTGTAAAATATTCTTTATAAACACCTATTCACGTTAAAAAACTCAAACCTTTTTTTAGAAAGTAATGAGAATTTTATTTTATATCTAATTGCGAATATATATAATTAAGTATGTCAAAAATAACTGACAAAATAAACTGCAGTGATGTTGCTACGAATGACTAGAGTAATATAATAAGCATAATAACAGCAAACGCAGAGCGAAGTGAAGCTTAAGTGACGTATGTGAATAGCTGTTCATAAAAACTTCATTTGTCCTGCTTTCGTAACATCCCACCCATAAGGGCATAGCGTGTTGTTTGTTTATACGGGTGTAAGCGAGATAGGATTTGCCCGCTGACCTGGATTAAACTATTAGCTCTCATTAATCATTGTATAGATTAAATGTCATCAGAAAGTATAATTTTTTTAATGGTCACTAGTTATGTTAAGACTGAATATTAGGGCACGATGCAAGGAATTAGACAACGTTGAAGGGTTTCTTTTTCGATCTGAAACCGGCGTGGCAGACGCGTTCAAATATTGAAAGAGACTTTGAAGTAATAGCCGTTATTAATTTTTAACTTACCTTACCAGTCTCTTACTTTGCTAGGCATTTGTTCTCAAAATTTACCTGTAACAAAAAACATTAAATTAACAATATAAATAAAAAATAGAAAATATGTAACAAAGAGAGGTTCCACTACAATTTCTCACACTATGCCAATAAAAAAAAATAAAAGCCAAAATATAATGTAAATGAAAGAATACAAGCGAATGAATCTAACCTGTATTTATACATACAGATTTGCCTAACTTGAACACAAGCATATTTTTATCCATGAGGCAAGTAATATGAACGGAAAAACCTCATACTATAAAGGAATAGATAAGTTTGGCAGTGAGGCAGGTTTCTTCAAATATTATGTGCTTCAAAATATAAAAAAAGTATTGAAGTATAAAGTTTAAAAACCACAACGTGTTGCCTAGAACTGGAACAAATAAAACTATAGAATTTTAAAAGAATCGTATTTTCGTGAATACGTAAGTGATCAGAATTGAAAAAAAACTAATCGGATATATTACCTCGGCCCTGTGATTAGATATACTTACATCTCGCTTTCTCACGTAGGTTTAAAGGAATATTAATGAAATTTATTATTTAAAATTAAAATATCAAAAAAGCATGGATATGTAATCTCTTGATTCCAAACGCTGTCTTTATTCGACGTACAAGGAAATACCTATTCAATGAAAGAGTTATGCCAGAACTTGTTCTATTAATATTTATACATGAAATATTATTAATAAAGCTCTATTGAATCGATTAAGTTCGTACGGGAGCGATGTTAAGTGACGCGGACGTATACGGAAGGTCACATAATGAAGATTGAATAAAAACACATCTGAAAGTGACTGGATTAAAAGTTAATGTTCTCACTTTTACAATCTTGCTATGCATATAAACATCAGTAGCGGACCGTCGACACATGGCACTTGGAATATACTTATATATATATATATATATATATATATATATACACACATATATATATATATATATATATATATATATATATATACATAGTTGTTGTGTTGCCACCGGACAAGAATATTGCTGATAGTCCATTATATAACTTAACAAATTTGCCATTATCTGCGCAGAATTAATTTAACTATGACTTAATTATTTTAAATTAGATATTCCGAAATTCTATACAGAATTGGTTCTTTATACTTCTTCGGAATATACTACATTGTTATCTTTATTTCTCTTGCATAGAAGCGTAGATTGCCCAATCTAGACAAAGTAACAAAGCTGAAGCCGCCAGAAAAACATTCTTCTCTTAAATCGACTCGGTCATTAGGTTAGGAGGTATATCGGCACTAATACTTGAGATGGGCACGGAATAAATAAGCAGGTCTCTTTATCTTGCACCATGTCAGCAGTATTCTCCAAATTTTATAACATTTTTTGTCACTGGTCTGTCCCGATGAATCGTAGCATAATAACATGTAGCCTATAATATTCCTCAAAGCCAAATAAAAATGCACAATGAAAATTCTAATACAAAAAGAACTTTTGACCGTAGTTTCAAAGCAACTAAAATAATTCCACTATCTAATTAATGAAAAACGAATCTATCTTGTTTCTACTTACAATACAACCAATATTAAACGTCATTCTTCAACTAATCTAAAATACAATTCTTATATTTTATTAAAAGAAAACGAATCTATCTCGTATTTGTTCTTAAACTAAACAAAGATATGATTCTAATCCTACTTATCTAAATTAACGAAAAAAACAATTACAATACTTCTTAAAATTATAATTATTGTGTCTACGACTGTACGGAATACGATGAGCACAACCGTCAACAACGTCTGCCCTTACGCGTCTACCCGCGTTCGAGTCGTGCATTCGCCGAAGGCTCGTGATGTTGCCTCGCCCGCCCCTCCACCCCCGTTCTACGCTCCAGCCATGCTGCCGACCCACGGCAGCGTATTACCGGCGTGTTTAAATAACGCTCCGCTCAAGTCATTTATATCGTGACAACTTTTATACAAATTGTTCATATTATTTAGTGTAAAATACAAACTTTATCTACTTTAAATACCAAAAGCGATAAACGTATTTATTTTGATAACACGTAATTGAATACTGTAAAATATGCATTGTAAAGAAGAATTCAAATTAATAGTATTCATGCCTGACTATTTTGGTTATAATGACTGTCGATGGAGCGCTGGAGCCCAAGACGATAGACGCATTCGAGATGTGGTGTTGGAGACGAATGCTGCGCATACCTTGGACGGCCAGAAGAATGAACATATCGACTCCAGCACAACTCAGAATCAAAATCTCACTGCTAACCATCAGCTACCAAAGAAGCCTAAGCTACTTTGGTTACATTGTACGCAGGGAATCAGATGACTTAGAAAAGCTAATGGTTATCCGGAAAGTCAATGGTAAACGACCCAGCGGTAGATTTCTACAAAGTATTTGAGTTAAAAAGCTCTTAAATACCCACATGTTTATTTAGTGAGATTTGAGTTGCTTGTGCAGTGGCTTGGTTAATTGTAAATTTGATTTTGTGAATTCTTCGGATTTTTGCAGGTCCTTCGAAACTAATGTTTGCATTTCGGCATTTAAACCAAGTAAATAAATACTATTCCACGTTAAGAATTTAACAATTCTTCGTCTTTTGCACAGGACATTTCATGTTTTCAACATTTCACCTTATTTGTCACTATGTGTTAATGTATTCCAAACTGAGCTGAAACGTCTTCTCTCTCCAAACCGCTTTTCACTGTTTCGACCAGTTTTAACTTATAGGCGTGTGTTGGTTTAACTTGCGTTTCGAGTTCATTTTAACAAATTTTAACAAAAATAATGAGAATTCAGAGAAAGGTTAAAAAGGCAATGAAGGGCTCTAGAGTTTTAAAGAAAGTTTAACATAATCAATAACACGTGCTGGGAAGAAGCTTTTTTATACATTTACAGTATATTCAGTAATTAATAATAAGTCACAGTGGTCACTAAGATACTAATTTTATTACCGAGGGTCAAATATTTAATTATGCGTTTAACTTGTACAGGATACGTACATACTTTGAGGAGGATGGACCGAGGGGCAGGGAACAGATACCTTTATTAATTTATGAACGTTTCTACGTTAAATATATATATACATTATATATATATATATATATATATATATATATATATATGTATATATATATATATATATATATACATATAATAAAAAATTATAGTCGAAATTGGTTATATAAGATATTAAAGGTACTATTCATAAGTCGTTAAAACTGATTGTATAAAAACAGACATTCTTTTAATTTTTTATAATATTCCTGTATTATAACGTATGAATTCATGTTAACAATAGAAAAAAACGCTGAAAACATTTTTATTAAAAAGACATCGTACATACCTACATTTATTTTAATATATACTCAGTAATTTCCTTTTATTTCGGCCACTTCAGATCAATTCAACTTTCGTGTGTTTAGTTATTTCTAAATATTTTATGTTTTTTAATATTTTATGTTGTTATGTTCTCTCTTTCCAAATAGTTGGATCCTTCCAACAGAGTGTTAAATGTAAATGTTGATACTTTTTCATTGTTCCAAATCTTAATTTGTCGTTTTACTTTTATTTTATAAGTAATTTCTCCTCGATATACTTTTTTTCTGTCATAAGTAGAAGGATTCTATTCAATTAAATAAGTCACGAAATAAATTTATATGTCCAGCACATCTGTCAACGAACTGACAGATATTATTCTTTCGACTCTATTGCGCTTATGACGACATTAAACTAAATTAATACTTTCCTCAGAATAGATCTTAAACATGCTTTCGTTTGTAAATTAATTGTTGCAGATGTTTTAAATTTACAGATGTATGACATTATTAATATTTCTACTAAATGAAAAAAAACAACACATGATATTGAGTCGTTATTACCAATATGATTCACCAATACACTTCGCAAAAGATGTCGCTAAATGGGGTATGTCCGTTATGAGCCATGTTGTATACGCGATACTTGCGCGTTGGGGGGAATAACCCGCGAATAGCTGCGAAAACATCGCCACTGCGGGTAATCGCCGCACTCCGGGCACGCATTGGGTGTGTTAAAAAGAGTTACGTGTAATATTTTTTTGCACTTAATTAGAAAAAGGGCGTGTTTTACGATTTATTCCAATTATTACTTTATGGCCTTTGGGCGTCTTTTTTTAATTCACATCTATTTCCGGACAACGTGTATATATATATATATATATATATATATATATATATATATATATATATATATCGATATATATTTATATAAACACAAATTTAGGTTACGCAATTATTGTGGAAACAGCCTACTTCGTTGCTTTAAGTATGACTTACTTTTAACAATAAGTCGTGGCAAGTTTCACAAGAGGTTTTATAACTAGATTACTTTCATACGTCCAGTGATTCCCAACGGAGGCCGCAATCGAGTACAGGCAAATGAATCGCAAAGTGGGCAGCGCAATCAATCGGCTGTCAGTTGTGCTGCGGAGGCATTGTTTACGAGTTGCGCAAGACGCGGGAGGTGCACCTGCACGCGCGCTGCTGACCGACATCGCCACCTTCACTCCGCGTCCGGGTCCGTTGTATCGTGTGTTACATTTTCTTTTTATTTGCGTAATTATATCAAGTCATGTCGGCTGGTACCGTTAACAAAATATAAAGGAGTTATTAAAAATGGAAGGTAGGTATATTAAAGTGTACAATGGAAAAAGTTCTACGTTTTTTTATTTACCAAAAACTTATGTAGGATGGTAAAACTGCTAGAAAATATTAATAAAAAAGGCGAGAAAACTGGTGAAGTTCTTGGCGGAAAAATAAAAAAACACATTTTTTGAAATTATTCCTAAATGAAATATGTTTAATGAGACTTATGTTGAAATATTTAAAAAAATCGAAAGACGCAATTTGGGTCTATGCCTTTCGTGAAAACGTCGGGATAAAACAATAATAATTGTGTTCGTTTCCATTTGGGTTTGCCGCGCTCAATAGAGTTGTAGCAAATTAAGCGTCGATTGCACGTGGGGTTCGTGCTCAATAACGTCATAGTCTACCGTAGCACCCTAAATTGACGTACGCGCATTGGTGACAACACAACGTTTTTTGGTTATGGTAATACACTCTCGTACGGCACCGTCACGTTGCCATTGATCTCTATATTATCTCTGTTTTCTGTATAGCCTTTCAACAACCTCTGCACATGATCCGTGGACGTTTGGATTGTCGCTGGGTGCTGTATGCCCGATGGGCCAGCTACGTAATCACCTTGCGTCCTTTTTTCGATATATATGCTCTATCCGTTATGGGCTTAACCATTGTTAAGGCATTATTAGTCCCGTAGTTATTACCGATTGAAGTTTGTATTTTGTAACACGTGAAAGTTCGATCGGCTATCACAATACTAAACGAGCGAATAGACGTTTTCGCGTGAAACCTTCCTAAGTTAGAGTAGAATTCGCACTACGAGGGTTCCTTACACATTTAGGTATTTATAAACATTCTAAAATATTTATTATTCCAAATAATTCCTATGAAACTAGTTGCAAATATTCATTTTTTCTAAGGTAAACATATTGTGTACTATGTCTTTGGCGTAATGACTATGTTGTAGGCGTGTGTATTTATATGATAACATTTATATTTATATGATGATATTTTTTCTTATCATGTAAATATACTAATATATTAATTAGTATATATTTCACAGACATATTAATATGCACTTTAAAACACAATCTTATTTCTGCAGTTTATTTAAGACACTCTTATAGAGTTTCTATGAACTTTATATAGATCCTGTTAAGTGTCATAAGTTGGTCGACTATTAATTCTAAATTAGTTTAGTTAGCTGTGACAATTTTAGTCGATATTGGTTAAATTTCCCCACTCATAACTGGTGGTGTTTGTTGTTGAAATATATACTTACATTTCGCATTTACTGTCAGGTTGATTTGAGATTTTACCACATCTCAACATCACTTTTGAATGTTGCATGAATCGGTTGTATGATGTACAACTATACGTTTTTGTGCTGCTCACTTTTTTAATATGGTTTGACCCTTGTATTTAAAATCATCATGTATTTTACCGCAGCGTAAACATTTTTTTTTGTAAAATTAACATTGTATACAACCACTTATTAGGTTTAGTGAGGGCCAGATAATCAAGATACTCGAAATTTTTGAGGGTTTTAATTTTGACTTTAATCAAATTTCGCTCATCTAAAAATTAATAAAACTGAACAAATAAGGGGAGTATTAAGAAAATGTTCATCAGCAACATAATTTTATTTAAGTCGTTCATTAAATCAATTTGTATCGTTTCCTAGATTACTAAATTTAAATTACGTTGCATATCGGTCACAGGAAGGTAATGTAATTAAACTATTTGCAAAGCAGCACACCTATTTATAGCTGTTATTCCATTTCAATGAAATATGAGTTTCGATAGAGCAGTGTAAATATTGATTCACGTCCATTTTCATAATGATGATAAGCTTTTTATTCGAGCGATTAATTAAGAAAGGTTAGAAATTAATTTTGACTAAGAATTTTGATTTTTTCAAATTTTTATTATGAAATTCCCGTAAAAATCTGACGATTTGTACTGAATGATAGATACTGACGGCAAGTGAATAAAATGAGTGAAAAATTTAATTAATGAGGGCGTCATTGAGGTTTGGTTGTAATTGGATGTATTGGATTATAACTTGATTTATTGGGTCGAAATTAGTTCGATTTTTAATATTGCTCTCGAAAAAGCGATTAGAGGTGATGGAATTATATCAAGAGGCACAATTTTCCAGAGGTCCTTACAGATTTTGGCCTGTGCCGATGACATTGACATTATCGGCAGTAGCAAACAGGTTGTTGTGGATGCCTTCATTACGCTAGAGGCTGCAGCTAAGGATATTGGACTAACCATAATTGAGGGGGAGACCTAATTCATGGTGGTGTCTGTTTTACATATCTTGCTGTCATCACTAATAGAAACCATATCAAGCCTGAAATTGACAATAGATTGTATATGGTTAATAGGTGTTACTTCAACCAAAGGAATTTTCTGAAGTCTAAATTTTTAAAACCGGAAACACAAATTAATATTTATACCATTCTTACTAGACCAATAATTTTGTATGGCAGTAAATGTTGGCCTTTAATAAAAGCAGATGCATATAGACTTCTTATTTTTGAAAGAAAAATACTTCGTAAAATATTTGGCCCTGTCAAAGAAAATAATAAATGGAAAATTAAAACAACCAAATATAGTCCGATAAATTAAATCATTTCGTATAAGGTGGCTTAAGCACATTTTTAGATTCGAAGACAACAACCCAGTCAAGAAAGTGACTTTTGCCAATGTGGAGAGCACCAGAAAAAGAGGAAGACCTCGTGCACAAGATGGATCGATTGTGTCGAGAATGATTTTAAACTTTTAAAAATTCAAGCAGTTGATCGGATCCGCTGGAGAAAGCTTGTCAATACAGTCTTGAACAGTAATAGATTATAATGCTAACCAAGAATAAGAATTAGTTCAATTATCTTTTAACAAAGAAGAAAATTTCAGGAAACTTCAGAAATATTCAATGATATTTCTGAAGTTTCCAAATATTTTCTGACTAGAATAACACCTGCTTCTCCTGACTGCAAAAAAACCACAGGTCTCAAGCGGGTATTAAATTTATTTTATCTGAAAAATTTCGAAATAAACATTTTTTTTCTATGAAGCCAGACAATTTTCATAAATGAATTGCAAAAATATATTATTTAAATTAAAGACTATATTTTTCATGTTTCGGTAAATATTGGACATGCAACTTTCATTTTTTGCATAATTTAATGAATTTTCTAAATTATCTAGGTATTATTCGATGGAAAGTTTTCTTTCTGCATTTTATTTTCTTTTCTTTTCTATAATAAACACATTCAAGGATTTTTAATTTCAGATATATCAATCGTCTCTGGAAAAATTATTAAATAAATTAAAAAATCGCTTTTTGGATTATATTATAGTGTAACCACCGATGATAGTGTAACCACTTTCAACCACAGTGAGCCGGGTTTACAGGTTATGAACGTCAGTGGTACCAATCATAAAACCGTATTAATACTATATTTGGAGGCATTTATAGGTATGTTCTACAATTTTATTTTATTTTTATAGATGATCATAGCTTTTACTACGAATAAAACTAAATATATAACTAAAACATTACGTTAGATTAAGGGTTATTTAAATCGGAAATCATTTCAAATTAAATGGTCCATGGTTCGAATTCAAAAGCAGAAAAATAGAATTACTCCTTTAGTCAATGGAGTGAAAAAGTAGAAAAATAGAATTCAAAAGTAGAAAAATAGAATTACTCCTTTAGTCAATGGAGTGAAAAAGAAACATATGTAATTGCACAGCTATTCGAATTCAAAAGTAGAAAAATAGAATTACTCCTTTAGTCAATGGAGTGAAAAAGAAACATATGTAATTGCACAGCTATTCGAATTCAAAAGTAGAAAAATAGAATTACTCCTTTAGTCAATGGAGTGAAAAAGAAACATATGTAATTGCACAGCTATTAATCGATGTGTTTTTAAAATTAAATCCATTAATTGGAAATATTTAGGGGAAAATTGGGATGAAAAATGGAAGGGAATGGAAAGGAGATGAATTATATCGAGACGAAGAATGGATAGGAAGTCAGTGATAATGTACAAACTGCTTTATAGCATTCAAGAAATTAGTTTCATATGAATGTATTACGACTTCATTTATATTGCATACTTAAATATCATATTAATTCTATGACAGCAATAAACAAAAACAAGCACGCAACGAACATTAAATAAATTTATAACACATTGGTTTGGAACCAATTTCCTTCAGACTCATTCCGTTAACACAAATAAATGTTTAAAGATTCGTTGTTACTAAATTAACTTAAGGCATATAATGTTAAATAAAAATGTAAGTGGTATAAGATTTGTTACACTTATTCTTTTTTTATCCGTGACTACGCTCGTGTGGATTAATTATTAATATGAGGATTGATTCCGACGGCATGATCTTACATCTTTTGGAGCAAGTCCGAAACAATATTTGAAGGTCGTTTGTAGACAGACAAGAATTCCGAAAACTCTAGATTTTTATTCCAATATTTTCTCCGTATATTTTATTCATAATCCTTGGAATTAATTGTTATGAATGTTCTTCAATTTACTGTTGTTATTAAAACGTGTTATTTTAAAGTTACTCTAAAAACTCTATACTCTAAAATTTGTTAAATTGTATGCAACAGTTTTAATTTGTACCTAATTATTTAAAAAGAAATTGATTTACGTCTATAAGCATCTTTGAATATCATTACGTAAGACGCGACAATGACTTTAAGTACAATAATCGAGAATTAATACAAACCACAATTTTAGTAATATCACAAAAATCCATCTACCGCTTAAGTATCGCGTCCATCAACAGTCAATCGACAACTTTGCACGAGCTCCAGTTAGCAATACTGATGGTATTCTGTTATGTTGTATGCCAACTGTCACACTGACAGACAGTGACGTGGTCATGTTATCTATAATCTCATACATCTCTATACAAGTCTACTTGATTTATTGGTTCTTGTGATTATTACTGGTATTAGTTTGTTTTTGTTCGAGCGCAGAAACATAATGAATTATCGCTGTCAATTTATTTCTTTACACAGTGATTAACGGGGTTAAGTTACAAAAATAATTATTACAAAATAATATTTCAATATATTATGTCATTTATAAGCCCGTATAGAAATATCAGTCGTATTGTATAGAGCCCGGCGCAAAGTCTTTTCCAGTGTTTTTTTTATTTTTTGGAACAAAAAAAACATTTATTGAAATTTTAGCTGCAAACCTGCACCATTTGTTTTTTTAATTTTTAAATTAGCTTTATCTGTTAGTGTCATCAGAAAATAATAATTTTTTTCAGTCGAAAACACCATGGTTCAATGACTTATTCTGTTGAAAATTAAAATCTAGTCTCGGGAACCTGATTATAAACGATGACCAGAAATATCATCGATTAAAAAATGATTAACAGAATTGCTTCAAAATTTCTGTTTTATTACATCTTCAGACAAGAAATAAAAATGATTTTCTGAAAATGAAGTGGTTCTCGAACCACGTGTATATTATTTACAATGCTAATCCTATCGATTAGGAGAAAAACTTTCTTATTAGACTATTTGGCCACAAAAAAGACGTGGAAATAAATATATATCATATTTTGACGTATCGATATTTTCTTTTTTTCATTGAAAATTATTAAAATTTACTCTTTCTACGATTGAATAACTACATGTATTTTAGATATGTATTTTAGTTACATCTTTGAGAGTAAGCTAAGTATTATTATTATATTAAAGTCATTATTCAATAGAAAATTTGTGACAGTCAGCATCGTCATTCTGTTCAATATTATTAAGGATCTAAACAATTATCTATGCTTTTATTTTATGTTTTCTTTAAACGGTGTCATTAATTAACGAGTCTTAATAGTATAATTATGATTTATTTTATTACTTATTGTTCATTCTCCGTTAATTTACTGTAAATCATGCCAAAGTATGACACTTAGTTTCCAAATTCGTTTACATAAATTTTTAGCTAATAGCGCAGGTAAAAAAGGATTGGTCTCACTTAATTCCCTCAACATTAACAATAGTTAATATTTATGTAAACGAATTGATACTTATCGGTGTTATAAACGCAATAAGACGTTGTAAGTAAATAATTTCAACATTCAAAGTTCATTAAAACGTTTAAGGAATTTTAAAATATTCAACGTTAAAATGAAATAAACGGATAACGACATTCAAACGCAGCTATTAACAAACTTAACGCGTGGGCGTACACTGAGCATCGATGTGATCTCTTGTATAATACCTGTTCCAACTTAACAAATTACAACATCCGCTTTTGATTTTAGAATTCCCGAGATTACGTAGATAACATGCTATTTAAAAATGTATAACGATCATATAAATGTATGTAATTTTATATTTTTTTGGAGCATGGATATTATTGATTTATTTGCTTTACGATTTTTTGTCACATTTAATAAAGAAGGGATCGTTACAATTTCGGCAATATTTCAATTCGCTATTCAAAACATCACGATGTCTGTATTGTTAACTCTCAGTAATTTAGTCAAAGACAATATATTCAGGGGTCCAGTTCTTGTAGGTAGTGTCTACGCACAAATCAGGAAACTGAATTGAATTTGTTTATACAAACACTATGTTGGAAATATTTCTTTACACATGACATTAAATATCCATCTACCGGTGTTACAACGAAGAGATTATGTTTAAATGTTACACGTGACAAAGCTACGTACTAGCGGTTGTCTGATAAACGTTAAACGATGCTAAAGTCTAAACTAATAACGTTTAATCTTTGGTTCTGTGCATTGTTAATGATAATTGAGTAATATAGTTATGTAGAACATTCGACCGTTTTAATTGATATATCCTTCGGAATATAACAGACATCGATGTGAGTTCGTTAGGTTTATTAAAAAAACTTTTTTCTTGCTAAATCTAATCTATTCATGAGCATTTACATATGGTTTAAATGTATAAAATGAATAATGTATTGATTTTGACAAGGTTTTAATATTTTGTACCTTAACCTTTGTCGCCAGTTGAAGTATATTATCACTCTTATTTTTAAGACCTGTTTGTTTATCGACAATGCCAGTTAATATTGAATATAGTTGGCTTTAATTTTGTAGAAATTCATTATTGACAATTAAATGAAACTAAGTGATGTATTATTTTTTCTACTTTATTTAAATTCTTTACCACGACCTAGGTTTCGTCGTATGACAACATTTTCAGATGGGCAATTAGCAAAGATTGGTAGCTCTTCGGAATAATAATCTTTGCTAGTTACCTAACGTAGTTTTCTGTGTCTGTTAATCATAACGTAGTTTTATTTAATTGTGAATACGAGTTAACATCAATACATAGACATATACTGTCGTGCATTTTTCTCTAGAGGCGAATAATCTTACCAAACATTATTTTTAAGTATTTGTAACACTGTAACTAGTAAACTTGGAATATAAAGGTATACTTTGCATAAAAAGAGAATAGATGAAAACGCTACTAATAAACTCAGTACACGACAAGATCGCCACAACTTCATCTATCCATCATTATTCCGATTTCGATCTAAGTTTACCTTTAGTATAATCTAAAAAAGTTTATATGTCGGCAAGTATATTTAATAGCAGGTCAATTCTATTATGTTTATCATTAATTGACGGAGAACAGTTGCCTATTATTCAATTCGTGCAATCGAAACTATCGAAGAGAAATATTTAATTTGCGTAGTAATATGTATTGAAGAGAATTTTTAAATTAAATAAAATTAAAAAGCGATATTATAATTTATTGATGGAATACTTTATGTGAAATTGTGAATTTTTTCCAGAATGTGTTGGGATATTTTTAAAAAAAATCATTATTTCGTCATGTTGTCAGCTCATACCCTTTTATAAGCATCTTATGTTCTTTCGTGATTGAAAAAAGGTAAATTCCACTAGACAGTACGCAAGTAAACAATAAGATACATTTTCACGATGTTCTCAGAAAGACGCTATCTGATGTAACAGATATAAATTGTATTCGCAATCATAGACAGAACCTCATATTTCAGGTGTTTTTCTGTGAAACGCGACGTTGTCCCGTTGGGATTTGGAAATAACTTGGGAAGAGTTATTATGTTGTTTTACTGAGTTTATTAGCAGTAAGTAATAGCTTCGTTATACCAATCTTATGAACGGTGTAAGTATTCTCAGAATAAGAGTAGCTTACGAAGTGTACTCCAAAACATCGCGACCGTTAATTCTTTCGACGTTTCATCGTCATATATCCACTAATTTTTGTTAAATATTTATAAAAAAATTTGATCCAACTGTGAAAGTCAGAATAAAATTCGTTTAGTAGTTATTGAGATATTTACGTACATACAAACAGACATGCATGCACGTGGTGGTGGGCTTTGCTTTATATGTGTTGATGCTACTATATTACCGTAATTCGATCTATAAATTTTTATATTTTAACAGTTTTAGGCCTATTTTTTGGTATATTAGAAGACGCAAATTTACAGTAAAATTTTTGATGGAATTTTACTTATGTCTGTGGAATTCCTTGAAGAGCCTGTGATTGGCGCATATTCTACAATGCTAATGTTTTCAGTAGATGTTTATGTTTCTTCTTCCTCAGTTATTTCCCTTCCTTTCTTGGGCTCCTTACTATATTATATTATGGCAATATTTTTAATCATTTTGCCTATTCACGGCTCTTAATTCTCTTAGAAAGTCGCTTTTTAATTCTATTGAAGGCAAATGTTGCCTGTAGATCATTCTATATTAGTTGGTTTCAATATTTTTCCACACCGAAAGTAGCATAACTCCTGGGGGACAAAACCATGTGTAAATTCTTACCTCGAAAGAAAACGGACATAAGATCACTTAAATGCCGCCTGTCCATCTGTCACAAAAGTTTTTCTCAGAAAACGCCTGACGTAGAAGCTTGAAATTTGGCATAGCAACAAAGTTTACTAACCCGTATATACCTCAATACTAATACTTCAAAACATTTATTTAGAAATTTTTAGGGGCAAATTAAGCACAAATCCTTTCCTAGGATACCACCAATACTAAATTTTAGCAAATTGAAAAAAAAATTGTTTAAGGGAAAACTTTTTTAGGCGTGTTGAGCGATTTTTGGTAGGAGAAAATTTATTGATTCGCGTCACTGACATGTTACTGTTACAGTATATCAGTAGCTATGAGTATGACGTGTTGCGCTTGGGTAGCAGTGAAAGCATATATATATAACGTGTACTGCTCTGCTACCAGACTGGTAGCAGAGCAGTACACGTTATAGACGCGCAGCGGCTTAAGAACACGTATACACATATATACACCAACACAGTACGTACACCCAACTGTATGATGTACGCGTTGGACGCTTTTTGGATGGGTAAAATATATGTGTAGCTATAAGGATGACGTATTGTGTAACATTAGTGCTGGGTATATCTATATAAGTAAAGTCAAAGTGCATTATTTAAATTGTGTTTTAGTTTGATTATTATTTTAATCGTTTAATTGTAGGATCATTGTGTAGTATAATAGTAATGTAATGAAATCATTGAAAGTATAAATAATCTAAGTAATGCAAACAATGAAAATAATGTTGAAAATTAAGTTCATTGAAATTTATGTAAGTACATATATTATATATAAATAAACATAAGTGCATTTTAATTATTATTTCAATTAAGTTATATTCACATTTCGTACCGGGCTTGCATAGTTCATCATATGTTTTGACTTCGGTTTTAAGTTATCACTTCTGCCGTTAGTTTCCAAGACAGCCTATGTTTTTTTTAAATTACTTGGGGTATCAGATAAAAGAACTAACTTTGACAAAATGTCACTGGCAGAGAATTTTCAAAAATGCGGATACCTTGCAAGGTAAATCTTAATTTACAAAACGGTTGCCATGTAATTGTCTCAACTTTTCTTTTGTTTTTACACAATTTTTTTAAAATCGATTGAGACATTTGCTCTTTTCCCGTACAAGGAATTAATTTGCGCATTCAAGACTAATAAGGCGTTAATCAAAAATACTGCATCCTCCAGTACCATTATGTTGTCACATTATTCGCGTACAGTTTTAAATAAATTCAAGATGTCAAGTCAGGGACTCAACTGTCGGTGTAAAACAAGTATTTAGCGCGTAACTCGAGATGTACGGCATCGAGACAGCGGCGGATGATAAAATATGTTAAGCCACAAATGTCAGATGCGATTCGATCTGGTTGTAGGAAATCAATTTGGGGGTGGGCCGACGGCGAGTCGGGCTGTTATTACGGATGATTTATAAATGCAGAAGCTGCGTTTTATTTGAACGACCTAGAGGGGTGACACATTGTTCTCTAGCAAAAGCAGCGATGATAAACCATTATTTAATTAAAACGCATATATTACTGTAATTAAACTCACGATTAAACACTATTGTAATTAAAACTCAAAGAGTAATACTCTGCTAAAATGCAATTCGCTAAAGTAAATGTTCAATTGAGTAGATTTACTATAATTAGATTTGACTACGTCATAAAAAGATATTGCTTTCATTCAAAAGCTTCTTTATATTATGATACGGATTATTATTTATCATCACTTCATGCTTATAAGTGGCAATAAGCGTGGAAAATATGTATTAATCGTTCGGAACGAATAAACAGGGTGCATGTGGAATAGATAATTGATGAATAAATATGTGATGACTTTTATGACGACATTCAGATCCGAGGTACTTTGTTCATAATATTTCAACATGAGTGTGAAATCAATATTTTTTAAGGCTTTGGGTGTGATGATAATTGTAGTTAATTACGGGAACACTTATATGGAAAAAAATGCACCTCAAATTACTATAAAGTAGAGTTTATAATCAATCAAAGCCACTTTAAGCGAGAGCAAAATCAGAGAACCGGTCATTTTGCGTAATTCGCACCAAAATCAATATCGATCTTGCATCTCGTAAAGAAACGCCGATCGTATACAGCCTCGTATCATAATATGACGTGACGATTATGTCGATTTTTCTTTGGCAAAAATGATACGCTGACAATATTTGAGGTTGTAGCCTGTCGTATTTAAATAAATTTCGTCCAAAATTAAAACGTTTCGTACGAAAGTTGTAAATTACAGTCGCAGCGAAGTTTCCAAGGAGTTATTGTCAGGCAGGTGAGCTTTAAGTTACGCGAACGCTTGTCTTATAATTTGTCGTAAATTATACAGGTTTCGATATAAAAATGCAATGAGGTTTCGTTATTCATAGTGTATATTTAAAAAATTATATAATATGCATTTTAAATGCCAAACGTGAATGGATTATATTCATTTCAATATCGAAAAGTTGGAGGCTTAAAATCGGTGCTAAATTATTAGCCAATGCGTCAATGAAGTTTGTGTAGGCCGTGCCTGAAATGATTTCCGAAATGCTTAATTATTTCACTGAAAATCCTTATAAGGCGGATTGTCTCATGAAAATTAATTTACGTCAATCACCGATTCCGCTCAGATTTGTATGCACATTGATTCGTAATAAATATAAGTTTCAATTAAAGATACTGTTTAAGTCGATATCGTTAAATAAAACTTCAATTTTATAAATTTTCAAAGATGTTTTAAAGTAATAATCTGTTTGTATCTTAGTTGCTTGTTATTTGAGTATATGTCATCGTTTCGATATTATTGCTCAACCATCAATAATGTATGAATTGAATTTAAAGAGTCAATAAGTGCGGTACTGCAAATATATATCAATAATGCTCTTAAATAGTTTATCTCTCATAGAACTGCTGCACGCAATGTGAACATGTGTACTAACAAATTTCTCCTTTTTAACTTCTTATTGCAAGTAATCATGGATCAGGTAACAATATTTAGATACTAAATTTTGTCTGCGGCTTTGCGCGCGTGATATTTAAGCAGACCCTCTCATCTCTCTATTTCATACGTATGTCTAAACGCATCATTTACTATAATCGTCGCCCAGTCGGAATAAGTAGATCCTGCATAAATATAACCAAGGATAAATGATTACCTTTATAATAACTATAAAGGATAAGTATATAGTGTCGAAAGAACCTTTGTGGCTAATTATATTTACTTTTCAATAATAAAATTTATTTACATAAGGATTTATAACTTTTATCACAATAAACATGTATGGATATGATATTCCGCAGTTTTTTTATTTATTATTAATATTTTATTTATTATAATAATTTTTTTATTTATTATTAAACCGCTTATTGTGTTTTACCTATTAATCATAGGAATATGTCATCGCGGACTTTTCAGTCTGTTTGGTCGTATCCAATATATTTATACTTAGAGATAATATACTCAGTAGAAAATGTAGCTGTTAGAATTAAACAAGAATCGCATAGTTCGATAATTCGAGATGTGATGCTTGCATAAGTTTTGGGTGAATGATTTTGGTGACATCATTTCATTGTTGCTCTGCCATGAGCTATATAACGAATTAGTTTTATTTAAATATTTAACAGGGTAGTATTTATTAAAAGGACATCAAAAAGTAAGATTATAGTAATAATATGGTTTCGTTAATACCTTACTCCTAAAGGAATTATATATATATTGTATATAATTTTATATTTATTATATTTATAACTCATAACTAGCCCTATTCAAATTGTCTCTAGGCTATTGAATATTTAAAATGTTTTTCGTGTACTTAATATATCCCACTAAAATTTCCATACAAATATTTTTGAGTGTAGCTATTGAGATGAGTGCAGATTAATATGAGTTATTATAGTGAAAAATTATACTGCGGATACTTTCATAACTAGCCCTATTCAAATTTTTTCTAGGCTATGGGATACATAAAATGTTTTTCGTGTACATAATTTATCCCACTAAAATTTTCACATAAATATTTGTCAGTGTTAGCTATTGAGAAATATGCAGATTAATATACTTTACTATTACACAAAATTTCAAGTTTCTAATTTTAGAGGTTTTTGAGAAATACGTTAGTGAAAGATTGACGAACTGACACGTGAGTGTTCTTATGTGTTCCGCTTTTTCTTTGAAATATAGAACCCTATAATATATGTACACTTCAGAGAATAAAATTAATGCCATATTTTGTTAATTTGAAATAAGTTACACGATATTTTACGGATGAACATATGTATATAGTGAAATATAAATTTATAGATGATAAAATGAGATTTAAAAGCTTATACTTAAGTTTACAAACTTAATTATAAACGTATAAAGCTACGATGTAAACATAACATTTATAATAATAAAGACGCCGTTGCAATTAGATAAATGGCCATAGCAAGATGATTGATCTTGGCGCCAACCAATAATGCCACTTTGAAACGAAACACTAGGGAAAAATATTTGATTATTAGAATTATAACATCTCATTTTTCCACTTTCAACAACAGGCCGATATTTATTACACATAAAATTGAGATGCTGTCCTATACGAGACTTTCTAGCAAGTACTAAAAATATGTTATGCGACGTGTCTCAAAGCTTTTGTAAGCTTTCAAAATAACTCGCTGCGACCGAGCGCCGTAATCCTATATCCACTGGCTACGTCCGGTTGGTGGTCACGCGTAATTTGAGATTTTCTCGGACTGAGCGTGTAAATTAGATCGTTGAAGTTTCCAATGTCACATAGTAAACTAATTAAGTATAATGTAATAAAATACTACAACCAAAATATATGACATGATTAAGGGAATTAAAATATTCTTCTTTGTCGTGTCCTTGAAAGGCATTCGTGGACACGACAAAGAAGTGTCTTGTCCACGAATGCCTTGAAGTCTGTATTTACAAGCTTCCGCTTTGTTGGGTTTTCAGCTTCCCACAGAAAGACCAGTAATAGCGGTTACTTGGTGCCACCAACGGCCAAATGATCGGCCGCGTGGTCCCTTTTCTTCCACTTTACCCACCACAACATATTTGTCAAGATTATCTGGTCGCCGGCGGGTAACGTTACCAAAGTAAGTGAGAATCCTTTGGTAACAGGTGGTCGAGAGTTTAGATTTCATATTTATCTACTCGAAGATAGACTGTTTCGTTCTTTGGCGGTCCATGGTATGCGGAGCATTCTTCTTCAGCACTACGTTTTGCAAACCTCAATCTTCCTTCGTTCCACTAACCGGATCGTCCACTATTACGAGCCATATAGGAATATCGAGAAGACCAGAATACAGAATAGTAATATTGGAGAGTTTCCCGTCTTACCACAGATGTGTTAGTTGGCTCATTGCAGTCGTTGCCATCTGGGTTCGTCTCTTGATTTCTCCTCCACTTCCTACTCGGTTAGTCAATAATGATCCGAGGTATAGAAACTCGCTGACCACCTTCACATCCGAGAGGTCTTCAGACCACAGGTATTATTTAAGTCTAAATTAGTAAATTTTAAGCGTTTTTTAAAACTACTATTCTGTTTGATCCAGCCGACTTGTATCTGTGACAGACCAACTTTTACATCTGTTCTTAACTGGATGTTGTACTTTAGCTAATTGGCGTTTGCGAATATTTAAATTACCATTGATCTACAAGAATAGTGAAGTTGTATAATTATGTGTATATAATAAAATTATAATTAGTGCAAATTGTTATTATCAAGTTTTATTTCAAATATTATACAGGTAAATAAATTCATGTATAAAATACTACATTGTTTTGTTACTTTAAAATTTTGTTTTAATTTGGTTCAATTGATTATTTTTAATTTAATTCTTAAGAAGCGTAGTCGTTACTGAACGAATTTGATACGATTTACTTAATAGTGTTGTCTAAAGCACAGGCCTAATAAAACATTTCATCAAAAACTAACTCTCAAAAATATGAGATCGCTGTTTAATTGTAGTCTGTCTAATAATATGTATCATAATTTCTTTATCTTATCAATAGACTTGATGGTGGCCCATATTATATGTCTTTGTTTGTCATATCTGTTATCATAATTTTGGTAGCGATCTACCCCGAGTAAATAAACCAACCAAGGTCACATCAGTTTGATATTTTAAAGGTTTTATAATTATTATCCAGTTAGGTTGGCGTATTCTCTAATGTTGATAGTCAGACATTTTAATGATAACATTATATGATAGTTCAAACAATATTAAAAACGTAATAATTGAGCGTTGATATAGATCAAATTCAATCGTTATTATTTGACAATCTTCAATATTCACACTAAGAATGCGTTTTTGTTTCAATATATTATTGAAGGTAATTAAATAAAGTCAGCTTCCCTGTGGTATAATTACTTCCGATATGTTATCCTTTATCAACATTTTTGTCGTAGTGCTACGTAAATTGACGTTGATATAGATCAAATTCAATCGTTATTATTTGACAATCTTCAAGATTCACACTAAGAATGCGTTTTTGTTTCAATATATTATTGAAGGTAATAAAACAAAGTCAGCTTCCCTGTGGTATAATTACTTCCGATATGTTATCCTTTATCAACATTTTTGTCGTAGTGCTACGTAAATTATAAATAGCAAGAAGTAAAAAAAGGCGTTGTCACATACTTGCTTGACTTATTGAATTGCCTTCTGTACAATAGGGATGATTAAAGATGCGTTCATATTGTTCAACTTGCATATCGTTAGTGCGGTTTACGTGAGGAGTTTCTTCCATTTAAGACAGCCATGTGCTTAGGCGCCAACTGCTAAAATAGTTGTAAGAATCAAAATTAAAATACCGTAAAATAATGGTTCTTCTGAAATTTTGCGATAATAAATACCAAACGTGCCCACTGAGCACATTAAGTTGAATAAAAATGTAAGCGCTTCCAAAAGAAGCCATAAAAAAGAGCGATCGCATCACTTTAACAGAATTAATGCATCAATGTCGCCGCACAACGACGTCGACGCAGAGTATCGGAATTCCACGCCGGCATAGCCTCCGAGTCGCCGCTGTCGGACTCGAGATAAAATTGCAAGATAAAAGCGAGCGTACAATTGCGTATGTCGCTTTATTGTTTCACTTCTAACATTAAAAGTGGTGTGAGGCGACCTTTATTTGTGCCAGATTACGTCAAGAAGCATGCTTGTCGTGCCCTCGCCCTTCGACCTCTATAAATCTCCATCGTTAAGTCACAGCGGCTTGTTTGAACAGAAAGCTTTTGAACTTGATAAGCTTAGAAGTTCATTACTTACGTCGACAGCTTTGATATTTACGAATGTTACGAGTTTTTATAAGCTGTTGGTAGAAAGAGAGCTCGGTTTATAGCTTGGCTTAGAACGCCTTAGAGATATGGTAGGCACTTAACGCTGTAGGCATGATGCACTGCGACCAGTAAAATACAGGTGTGAAAATCAAGTTGATCGAAAATGAAGTATAAAATTTGTAGGGAATAAATATCACGTTTAATGTAGTTTTGTTTTATGTACATTATTTTATTAGACATAAAGAAAAAAATTGTCGTTGTTAAAATACCTTTTTAAAGGTTTTTAAGTTATTCTATTATCATGATAATGTGACGGACCAGGTAAAAGCTTCTTTGCGTTGATATTTATTTTCTTTTTTACATTTTTTAGCCATCTTTTCTCCTTTTCACGTAAATAGGTAATTGTGGAGAGATAAATACAAGTGTACGCCTCTCAATTTTATTGTATCAACAAAGCTCTTTGAATTGTCTTTGAATTTTTCACTTACGCACATATATATGAAAGATCATAAACTTTTTCTTTCTCTTAGGAACCGAAAAACCGCAAACATTCGAATTAATATTTTACATAGATTACATTCACATTTGCCAAAGTAGCTTTAAGTGGACAAGAGTTTTCTACTCAAGTTTCTTCCAGGTCGAGGTAATCTTTGATTTTTAATGTTTTTCATCGTTGGTAATGTTGCCTGTTTCTACTTCGTTTTCTCCCTTAATATATAACACTAAGTGTTACTAAAGATGCTTTCCAAATTTTATTTTAATCGCTTATTTGAATTAAGAATGTCGATCACGAACTCTCTACGAACAAGTATGACTTTATTCAAATCTACGTACTAAAAATGAAATAAGTGCTTAAAATATCATATCGCATTTATTAAGTCTTTTTTATTACAGTAAACGCTCAAAATGTCTTCCCCTAGCTCTTATGCATAACCAGCATCTTCTTACAAAATTTATTCTTAAACTTCGTAAGGCCTTTTCGTTGCTTTTTACCACTTCAGACACATGGTGTAATTTTTGTCTTAATTGTTGTCCATTATCGTTAGTAGTCCCATAGACGGCCTCCTTGAAATATCTCCATAGAAAATAATCCAATGGATTGAGGTTTGGCGAACGTGGTGGTCATGCAATTGTACCGCCACGTCCTATCCCATCGATTTGGGTAAGCTGCATTTAAGTATTCAGTTACTTGTCGCGAAAAGTGGGCCGGTGCACCATCGTGCTGTAGCCACATCCTGTCACGTACATCTTGTGGTATTTTATTCTGGTGGTGGTATATTATTAGAATAGAGGGGGTCGTTTGACGGATGAGAACAATAAAAAGGCCATACGAAAGAATTCTGATAAGCAGTTTTTTTGATCGTAAGCATTTCTGAGAATGCGGAGTTTATTCAATAAAGCAGGTATTTCTCGAACGTTTCTATATTTAATTGTGACAATGTTACCTTTTTGGAATCTATATAAATTGTAGATATTTTTGAAATTAAGTTCCACATTTTTTTAAACTAGCATTGTTCAAAAATCACTTTTCATGTTTTGTAATTGAAAAAATGCACATGTTTCAGCGTTTAATTTTTATGTTGTCAATAATAACGAATGAATAACATTTTAATTAGGAAAACGAATATTCTCATAAAGATCTTGGACAATAAAAAGCAGAAATAATAACAATACCCAATAATTTTTTTTTTCATGCGCAGTAATAAAAATGAAAAAAACCATATCTCTAAAACTACTAGGCCTAGGATAATCAAATTAATTGTTTTATATGTGTAATGATCCCTTACGAGATTCGTAATATATTTATATATACATATATATATATATATATATATATATATATACATATATATATATATATATATATATATATATACACATATATATATATATATATTTAAAACATTATCAGAGAATTCTGTATACTAGGAATTATCATTACGGTTTCATTCCATGTTCCTTTTAAATTATGAAAAACCGGCCTTTTTCATAAATTTAGGTTTACTAGTTTCAGGAATAGGTGGAGAGGGGGGACGGACGAGAAGGCATATTTTTTAACATATTTTATAGGTATGTCTCTAAAGACTTACTACCCAGAATTAAGAAAAATAGTATTGTTGATACTCTTATGACTAGCCCCTTCCAAAGATTCTTCACGTTATATGTACATGGAATTTTATAAAATGTTTTTCGTGTATTTAATTTATCCCACTAAAATTTCCACACAATTATTTTTGAGTGTTAACTATTGAGATATGTGTTCATAAATATGCGTTATTACAGAGAAAAATAATATTGTTCATGCCCTTATTACTAGCCCTTTTCAAAATTTTCTCTAGGCTATATGGAAGTTTATACATTTTTTTTTGTGTATTTAATTAATCCCACAAAAATTTCCACATAAATAATTTTGAGAGTTAGCTATTGAAATATGTGCAGATTAATATGCGTTATTATAGTGAAATATAATACTGTTGATAATCTCATAACTAGCCCTATTCAAATTTTCTCTGGGCTATGGGATATATAAAATGTTTATTATAATATTATTTTTTTTTTCTAATATTATTTTATCGCTTATTTAAATTAAGAATGTCGATCACGAACTCTCCACGAACAAGTATGACTTTATTAAAATCTATGACATAGGTGAATTTTATCACATATCGATAAAGAAAAACCATGGCACATATGTATTTAATAGCCATCACTATAATAGTCGAAAGCTGTGCTGCTTAAACGTTCTTCAATTTGTGTGGTCGCTTGAAAATAATAAGAAAATAATAGTCTCCATAAGAAAGTAGAAGTGCAACAGACACATATAACATAAGAGTTATAAACCTAATCAATGTCTCACGAACTCTTTACGAACAAGGATGACTTTATTAAACTCTATTTTGTAACATATCGATAAGGAAAAACTATGGAATATATGTATTTAATAGCTATCACTATAATAATATGAAAGCGCAAACCGTTTGATGAACGTTATGACGAACGTTTAAGCAGCATATGCCTAAACGTTCGTCAGTTTGTGCGGTCGCTTGAAAATAATACGAAAATAATATTCTCCATAAGAACGTATGAGTGCAACAAATACATCTAAAATAAGAGTTATTAACCTAATCAATGTCTCGTTTAACGAAGGGCTCCGCATTCAGCTCTGAACCACCGGGCACCTTCATTATTCAACTCGACCGGTTGGCCATTTATCATCACAGAATCTTATTTTCCCTGTCAGCGGCCATCAATCCCAATTAGTTGTCTACAAATCGACAAACCTAATACGGTTTCCACTACTTTCACATTGACAGGCAATTGATGGGCTCTAACTTCATTTTTTGATAATACATCTCTTATTGCGACTTCAAGTGTAACTGTTATGTATTGTTATGTGACCGCATAGCCTTATCGGTAATGATGTACTGTACTTAGGGAAATATATTGCTTCTAAATAGCTGTTATCGATTTAATGTTGACTGGATTTACTTGCATGAACATGGAAGAAAAACGTATGTTTCATTTGCTATTGAGAGCAACGAAGGACAAGTCAAGTATTCAAATCAATATTATAAAGTTAAAAAAGTATTTTGGATTAAATGAAAGTTCTTTATTTCCTGTCGATATTGAAATTGTAAAACATATAGCTACCATTAGTGAAAATAACGTGATTTGTGTTGAATGTTATGAAATATGTCATCGTTTATTTGTAATAAATGTCAAATTGTTAGACTACTCATCATTATTTAACTACAAAATTTAACTGATTCATATTTACGATTATTTTGATTGACACTCGATATTTATTCGGATATTAAAATGTAACGTTTTAATAAGTATATCTTTCTTAACCATCGTTTAGCTGTCATGCTAATCAATTAACGATTAGTTGTTATCCGTGGCTTCTCTCGATTAAAATTTATAATTTTTGGAGAATATTTGATGCATTTATATTAGTATAATGATTTATATTTACTATGCTTGCAGATGAAAAAATCTGTCAAGCACGAGTAGAACTCGCACTACGAGGGTTCCGTATACATTTAGGCACTTATATACATTTAAGGGTATATTTATTCATTTATTTACACACAGATTTATCAAAGTATTACAAGTAGCCTATCCGTGAATATAAGAAATTAATGGTTTAATAAATTATTGAATATATTTGGCGTTAATTTTGTAGAAATTCATTATTCACAATTAAATGATACGTGATGTAGTATTATTTCTACTTTCTTTAAGTTCTTTACCACGACCTAGGTTTCGTTGTATTACAACATCGTCAGGTGGGATATTAGCAAAGAATCTTCTTGAGAAATTTATCTTTTTTGGATATTAGCAAAAAGGTGATGATTGTATGAGTGTAGGAAATTGTTTGGCACGAAGAATGAAAGTTTATTTAACAATATATATATATATATATATATATATATATATATATATATATACATACATATATATAGAATTTCTATTAAGCTGTTAACGAATATTAATATTTCGCAACGTAAATATATTGCCTACTACATTTTTCACAGACATAAAAATATTGTGTATATTCTAAAAATCTGGAATAATCGCTAAACTTTCCTGTAATCTTCTATTCAGATTTTACCAACCCTGTTTTTCATGATTTTTGGCTTAATAGTTTCAAAAATATGGGAGGTGCGTTATTTTCGGATATTTCGTGGAATATCTATACATTTTAAATATGGAATATAAAATTATTTTAAAAAATGTTGGATACATTTTCAAAGAGTTTTCAAATGATACTACATATGAATTACAAAATTAAAAGAAACTTAATTCTTTTATTTATCCCCTCTTTAAATCGTATATGAATTTAAAAAGAAAAAGTTTTTGCGTCGAAAAATTTCTGAGAAAATCGAATGGGCATATAGAAAAACGTAAATGTATTGTTTGCTATATCTTTCACAAGCGCATATTTCCAAAAAAATTATAATTCTATTTAGAATTAGAAATCATTGTTTTTCGTATTTTCCCCTTTACTTGTACTATCATTATGCCAACATATAATATTGTAGATAGACCGGAAGCACCTTATGGGTTTTAATGACGGTATAAATAATAAAAAAAATACATAATATAGTATTTTATTTATGGTATATTATTATTTCTACTTTCTTTAAGTACTTTACCACAACCAAGGTTTCGTTGTATTGGAACATCTTCAGGTGGGATATAAGCAAAGATTTGCTAATAGCCCACCTGAAGATGTTGTAATACAACGAAACCTAGGTCGTGGTAAAGAAATTAAAGATAGTAGAAATAATACTACATCACGTAGTTTCATGTAATTGTTTACATTACTGACTACTAGATGATATTTATCCAAATTACTTTGTATTTGTTTTTCAATTGTATGGAATTACTATATGTCATTGTTTTATAACTATTTGTCATATGTTCTTCCACATGCCCAGCGATTTGAGAAATACTGTAAGTTAGGCTTGGGATTTTCAAGAAATAAATAAATAGAAATAAATAAATTATTTAGTAGCATATTGCAAAAAAATGATAATGAATCATTATGTCTTCATTTGTGATGGTCCCATGCAAGATCGTCAGAGGCAAATAAAAAATATAGAATTACTTCAAGATCGTCCACCTGTAATAATATATTAAAATATGTGTGAATTGAGGATAAATTGCTATACTTATTAATCATTAAACCAAACTTAAAAGCTCACATCCGCTTATATAGATCAATGTTCCGCGACCATGCAGCTCTTAATCTATATAGATATTTTCCAAATGCTTCTAGCACTATCATTACGATCAATAAAACGCATGATCCAGTCATTTAAATGCAGTTTACGATGTCCCATTATTCTCGTCTCTCGCGATATGTGCCGGCGGGATCCATCAGTCGAACCTCGATACTGCAGGTTTATCGAAGGTATTGTTCTCGAAACAATATGACTGTGCTTATATTAATCGGTTTACGTGAACTCCCGATGCGGTACGGTACTGAGGTGAATTTGCTTCGGAATCTCGGGCTATCGTTTCAGTTGAGCCGAGGTAGACGATCGAAGCTTTCGCGGTGTCACTGTGAATAGGTTAATAAGAAATATATGAATGAATCACTAAATACGTTTGTTAAATTTACATTGTAATTAGCGCATTTATAAAGAGAACTATTCGTAATACTCTGACATAATACACAACTCATTATCGAATAAAATATCTTTATCTGAAATGTAAATTATTACGCATTCAAAGTGATATATTATTAAAATTAATCAGTATTTGACTTCTATATATCGAGGCGGATAAGATATATAGATTCGACCAGTTAAATAATGTCGGTAATATAAAGAGTTAAGAGTAAATTATTTTTAAAAAGAGAAAGCGTGTCAATTTGTTTTGTCTTTTTAGTAATGAATTGTTTGTTTTTATTTATCAGTTTCATGTGAGTTCGAATTAGCCCCAGTGCTGTGGATGGATTATGCTACGCAATCATTCAAATTTCTATTTCAGCATCCGTCTCTGAAAACACTTTTTAGGATGCTCGTTATACTGAATACGGCTTTAAGATATATGTAAATAGTTTCATAACGATTTCGAATGACATTAAATACTTCATTTACCTTTTAGAGATCCGTATTTCAAAAAGAATTAGAGCACTCACATGTCTGCCTGTCTGTCTGTCACAGTTCATTTTATTAGAAACTATTTAATGTAGAGACTTCAAATTTTGGTATAGCAATAGATTATATAAATCCGCATATTTCGCTTTTCACGTAGTTAATACTTAAATATTTATATGATATTTTTAGAGGGATAAATTGAGCACTTGTAAAAGAGTTTTTTTTTGTTTTATATCATTTGATAAGATACCTATATATATATATATATATATATATATATATATATATATATATATATATATATATATATGTATATATATGTATATATATATATATATATATATATATATATATATATATATATAAGAAATAATTCGATTAAATATAAAATTAACATTTATTAAAGTTTGATAGAAACATTTTGATTATTGAATATATTTGGCGTTAATTTTGGTTAAGTTTGGTAAAGAACTCAAAGAAAGTAGAAATAATACTATATCACGTAGTTTAATTTAATTGAGTAGAAACACTTTGTATCCTTAAATATTTGTCCGTAGCTAAGAATGTACTAGCGAGTGGGAGTACTGTTTGTAGAGTACTAGTGCGAGTATTATTTGTATTTAACAGGTAGTAGAGTACTAGTGCGAGTATTATTTGTATTTAACAGGTTATTTAATGGATGCTTCGGTTTAGATAAAAATATTGTATTATTTTTCACTTATGATTTGGGTATATGTAATAGAAGTTAGGCAGAGATTAAAAAATCAATTCATTACCCCATTAAAAACATTACTGCAAAAAGGACTAAGTTTTGTAAGGAGCTAAATTCGTGCAGAGCTTTCTTTGCTACAGTAGATTAGAGCTCCAGCTCTACTTTGTGTCTAGATTTATTGGATATTATATGTGTTCCATAAAAAAAAATTTAGGGTTCGCTAGAATTAACTTACGGGGGTGTCAGCTTAGAAGCGCTTCGAGTAAAGTATATAGTGTCTGGAAGTGCAGCGCGGAACATAATGGTACACTGGATAGAGTGTACCGTTAACTACGTACACCTCGATTTTTGAAGTAGAAACTTCCTTAGGCGCACCATGCACACTTTCTTCAGAGCACTGAACGTGAAACTGAGCTATCACGATCGGAAACTCGGCTTCCTTCGGCATCGGCCAAGCGAGGTCACTCTTTGGGTAAACTCCCCTTCGATATCGGCCAAGCGAGTTCATTACCTAACACGGATTGCGTCGCATAACATATATTAGATCACATAATATCAATGTAATTATTACTACATATATATATATATATATATATATATATATATATCTTTTAATTAGATAAGTTTTCACCATGTTCATAAGAACACACCATAATTTTGTTTTGATAAGGCTAATTTTGATAGGCGCTAATTAAAAAAAAATGTAATTATATTTTATATTCGGTGAAATATTTTTGACGGGCGTTATTAAATTTCCAGTTTTATTTCAAATTATCTTCTCAAAGACTGTATTTCCATTGTCCTTATTATTTCAGAGAATTTGATTTTTTATGAGAAATATTTAGATAAATTTTGTAGTTTTTTTCACATTAGAAGAATATGCAATATTAATTGATTAAATTTATCTTCTCCGAATTTGCAGATTCTTATACTAGGAACGTCATTGAATCTGATTGATATTGCTTGAAATACCTTTATATCGTTTGGTTTAACTACTGTAAACTCAATCTTCCAAGTGATCTTTGCGTCTCTTTAAATAACAAGTCTAGTATGTCGCAACGGCCATTAAACGCCAATTTCGAGAACATCGTGTACGAAGTAACGCTCTGCGGCGAAAACTCGATATAATTTCGCGATAAGCTTCATAAATTTCCAGCAAAGCGCGAGACAGATAAAAAACCTGTGGCGGTTGGCGGGCGTGACGGTAGTCGAAAGTGAAGCTTGAGACAGGACGTGCGGTCGCCGCTTTTTCTGACTCGAGCCGACGAATATTTTCGGTAGCAGATTTGGGTTTGGGTCGCTGAGGTCTACGTAATAAACAGTATTAAAAGCATAAATGCATATTTATATTATATTAAGGCATTGCATTGACTAGATAACAATCATTAAAATCATATTTTCAGTTATAAGAGGAAAGAGTGGCTCTCTTTCCTCTTAATATTATACAGATAATGAAGAGGGAAGTATGACAACTAAAAAAGATAGTTACTGCAGCTTAAACTGGCAACATGTCACTAATCTAAGTTTCAGTTATGCAAACCTATTCAATGTAACAGTTATAATAGAACATAATGCATATAGTAAAGAGTTTCTGTCAGATTATATATCGGTAGAAGTAAAGCGGATTTATTCAATCTTTTCCTTTAAAGTACAGTCGAGTCTCTCTAGTACGGCGCTTATGTGACCGAGGCTCGTTTCGGATATTTGTTTTGTCGGATTATTGGATGGTCAAAAAATGGAATTACAGAACGAATATATACATTTTATCAGTAGAACAAATTACGAACCTAATTATACAATATTGTATACTGTGTAAAGTGCATGCGAAAACAAAAAAAAACAAACTATGTAAGACAGTTATAAGAACACAAATAATTATTAATTGATTAGAAATCAATTAAAATAATTAATAATTATTATTAAATAGCATCAAGGTTGGTGTCGGACTACAATGTGTGTCGAACTGTCAAATATCCAATTATAAATTACCAGCTGCTGTGGTTGGAAGTAACCCGTGGATAAATTAATAATTTAATTTCCTTTTTTTCTAAAGTCATAACGTAACACTGAGAAATAAATCTGCTCCAAAAAATATTCAAGCACGTGCCACTTTTTTTTATAATTGCTATCCTATATTTATTTTCTGAAGTATGGCTGTTATTCAAGAGAACACGGCTTTGAACTCCTCCGTTCAAATTTGATTTTCTTGTCTTAGACATATTTTAGAGATCCGACAAAGAACATTTTTTCTAATAAAATATAGTACTCACTCAAACAACATCTTTATTTATCGCTAGATTGGCATTTCTTTGACAGTCTTAACGGACATCGTACATTGAATATTTTTGGAAAATTTTGTTTCGGGAATCGAACAGAAGCCAAAACAATATTTTTTAAAGTGAATCTTAAGGGAGCCCCCCCTTAAGATAATTTAGGAATAGGTTTTGTGATTCAATGGCTTATTTTACGGTGTAAGTTCATACAGGTCGTAAAGGTGAATACAATGAAGCCGCGGAAAATTTAAAAAAATCAGTTGTCCGGTGGGGTGTTAATACGTAACTATCAACTAATTTACGAAATAGGCAAAAACATAAGTTCTGTTCTAAACCTTCAATAGTTTTTGGTGTTGTAGTAAAAAAAATTACATTCATTGAAAATATTATAAAAACTATTTAATGATATTTTGAAATATGATAATCAAAAAATGTCGAAAATATAATGGTAATTTTGTTAAAAAATTCAAAATTGAACTTGAATAACTTCGGAATCGTCACGAATTTTGAAAAAGGATTTCCACTATTATTTTCATGATATCGAAGAAAATTACCGCGCCGGCTTTGTCGTGTTACACCTGTGTATAAGTTTAAGCTTACTGTATAAGTTTAAGCTTACTGAATTATTTAAAAATAAGACGTCCCAGAAATTTTCATAACTGTTTACATATTAAAAGTTTCCAATTACGATCAAGCGGTGGTATGGATGAGTCGATAGCGCATTGACAATACTCCTGGTCTATGGTTCTAATCTCACTTTTTTAATTCTTTTCTCCATATATTATTTATAATACTTTACGTTCGTGATTTTAATTAAAATGCTGCAATATTTGAGTAGTTAAAATTATTGCAAGAATATAATGTCCTTACATTTACTTTTTTTATTTATCAGCTATTATTTTACATTGTTTTTTAATATTTTTATATTTACGTTAATATGTTCAAAACAAAACGAATGGGATGCTTGTCAAGCAGGTGCAATTCTAGGTTTCCTGTTCTTTTGAACGATTATTCCATGGGGGAGTTAAAATAAAATTATTGGCGTTCACACGTTAAGAACCGAGTGTGCTGTATGATGGAATATGAACCGAGTGTGCTGCCTGATGAAATAATAAGTAGATATTGTTTACGCTGTCAGGGTTATTCAACTTAAAGTCCAGGATAAAACTTGCGTTACTTTTTATCCTATTGAGGATAATTGTGAGGTACAAACATAATTTATGATCCATAAAATGAAAGTACACCTAGGTATGTAATAAAATACTTAATATTTGTATTGGTTATTAGTTGCAGGTTAGTCATTTAAACACATCTTTATTTATGCTACCTGTACGTTACGTCCATATGTAACTAAATTTATTTAAGTGCAATAGGTATTATATAGCCCGAAATCAGAATTATCTCTGTGTACTGTAATTTTTATCTAGTTGTGTATTGTGTTCGCTTTAAATTACGCTTTCGCACACAATGACGTTGTACTACGTAGACAAGTAGCTAGCGCTCTAAATGTGGTCCTCGAGAAATAGAGGATAGTCTATCCTAAATTTGCTTTGCCGCCATTAATATGAATTGTAACTCATAGTATGTGGTTGTCCGTTGTCTCTGTCACTTCTCTGTTTTACCAAACATATCCGTTGAAATGCTTTCCTGCCTTACCGATTCGCTATCCCATTCACGCTTATATTGAATACGCTCGCCTTATAACTATCCCCTTTTTACGTGTGCTTTTATCTAACATAACGTCTTATTCTATTGTCCGTGTTATTCAAAATTTTAATGTGTGTGTCAAGTTTCGTTTTATTTTTATCATAAATGGAAGCTAATATAAATGGAAGTTTATATAACATCTTTGCTTTCAAATATATTTTCATTTATTGTTTATAAATTAAAAAAATAGCAAAATAATAGCAACTGTCCAGCAACCCGCGACGTAGAACTAGACCGTTGCTGCATCCCATGAAATGTAGTTTATCACATTAAAACAGAGGACGTTACTCTTTTATGAATATTTTGTCTTTTTGTAATAAAAGATGGCGTAAATAGTGTCGTGTATATAGTATTAATGTTTAAGACTCAATATGTTCCTTACTTAGAACAGATTATACAGTATCGTTTGAAATGTTACTGAACTTCCTAAAAATACTCTTTGCAATTGGAGAATATTTTATTACAAATCATATCTAATCTATCAAAATACTTTCTTAATAATTTGTATTACTTTCATAATTAAAAAGGTTCAAAGTGTGGCATATTTTAATTGCATAATACTTGGGAAGTGATCCGGAATTCAAAAACTAGGAAAAAACGTAGTTTAACGACAAAATTTGTTGCATAAAGAAAATGAATATCTTATTTTATTTATTAAATTTCACTTGACAAAATATCGATAATAAAATATCAAACATTTAAATTTTCGTATCATCCAACTTACAGTTAAAGAAAATAAAGATCAAATATTTATTTAAATGGGTAATTCTGTGTTTCTTTACAATTACAACATGAACAAAACAAATTCATTATTAAGAGAATTATATTAATTTATTTTAAATTAATCAAATTAAGACACATATTTAAGACTCTAGTCTGACATATTTGTATTATAGTAGAACTATTTAAATATTTATTTTAGATTTCAACCCATGCACACATTAGGAGAATTTATTACTCTGAAAAAAAAATTAAAAATGATACAAGTTAGAAATGATGGAAAAAATTAATTATTAATAAAAGTAAGTATTGATGTAGATAGGAGAGAGAGAGAGAGAGAGAGAGAGAGAGAGAGAGAGATAGGATAGGACAGAATAAGATAGTCAGGGATATTGATTCAGGATAGGAAGGACTTCTTCAGACAATATCTGTAAACAAAAATCGATAATGCATATCGTCTATTAAATTTTGCTGAACTTGGTAGCAGGTAGAGAGTAGGTGTGGAAAGTGCTACTCTGTTTAGGAATAGGGGGAACGGGGAAGGATGCAGAATTTAATCCAATAATTAAAATAAGAGAGATCGCAAGGATTTTTCAAAACATTGAAAAGGAGACATAGATTACATAAACTGTGCTGGTTACGTATTTTCTTCTAGTCAAGACTTGATCCATACCCTAGATCAAAGCATCACATATCTCAATAACTAAGCAAAGACAGTGAAAACTTTTTCTAAAGGTGGGGATTGTAGTTTTAACTGGAATAAATTGTGGAAAACCACATATATTTTATATTTCAAGTAACATTCGAGAAGAGTCGATTTAAAATTTGTTTCCAATTTAAAAAAAAGGACTGGAAATACTTGCGTATCAACCTGTAGATTCCGTCTGTACGTAATTACTGAACTACATATTGGAAGGAGATTGGGCAAGTGATTTACGCGCTAATTGATTTACGAGCTCGACGGGCGCGCGGCGCCCGGTGTACCGCAGACGCTTTCTCATGTTATTGGGCTTTGATAAAAGTTCGCCAGAAATACCTGCAAAATCTCGCGGTAGTGAGGTATAGTGTCGTTATAGCTTTAAATTAATAACGCATTTTTCTTGACGATAACTAAACTATATATTCAGATGAGATATTTAAAAAAATCCAACGAATCAGTCAAATGTGAATTATTCTATGACTGATCTACATTTAGGTACTCGCTACTTTGAGTGTAAATAATCGGATATTATTGAATGAGGACAGATGATAGATTCGGATACTTGGCCAAGACTATATAACGAAGACCCATGAACGAAATGAAACTGAGCATATAACCTAATTATGTAGGTGAGGTTCACTGAAGTAGCTGTTTGATCATTCTTCAAAGTGTATAAAGATAAACGGTGGAGAAATCAAACAGGTTGACAAATGATGAAGATGAAGTCTATTGGAGTATTGATTCTTGATAGAGATCCCGAGTGATCGCTTCGATGTTTAAAATAAAACTGACTCACAGCTGCGGAGACAGAGCTATTTATACTAAGTTCGAGTCATCTAGAATCTTCGATAGTTATATACATGCACTTTATATGCTAATAATAATTTGTCTACTACCTAATTCGATACCTATAAATACTTATTATACATGAATACGTTATAAACATATAGACATATGTATATGTTCGATTCGAGAATCTTATAGGAAATAATAGTCGTGCGCGTGATAAAGTGGACAAGATTAACGGTTTATTTTGAAGGTTTATTTCAATATATGTGAATAAGTGGATTTAAACGATATCTCGGTTAGGCGATGCATCGAATATTGGTTTGCAATAATAAGTTACAGTTGACTGCCAGAACAGATCTGAAAACATTCCATGAAAAGTTCCTCAAACATTCTTCCTTCTAACTAAGTAAATTGAAAGTAGCAATAGTAATATAATAATAATATAATATATTAGTAGTATAAAAAGTAATAATAATATAGTATATTAGTAGTATAAAAAGTAATAATAATATAGTATATTAGTAGTATAAAAAGTTTTGTAGATTTTATTCTCAAAGTTCAAAAGTTCTTTATGTTTAAAAAACTTTGTTATTATCATTTCTGTGTTACAAAGGTTCTTTATTCCGTTTGAATATTTTGTAATTACGTTCATTAAATCACATACTCGTAGGTTAATAATATTATCATATATAGAGACATTTTAAACTTATGCTAGTGAAGAACTGCTCAAATTTAACTTGACATTTTCTCAGAATAACTCGTAATTATTTCGTCCGTAATAGATTTTTTTACAGGATTTAAAAGGCCGGTAAACTTTTTTTTTGCTTTATTTTATGTTTCCCAAAGAAAAAAATGATATTTTTGTTCATTTTAATTTACGGTTTGGGGATTTGTATTAATACTATATCATACGTAAAATGGTGTTCGAGCCGAATGTTTCGATTCATTCTGTTAAACTAGGTAAAATAATATAGTTTTATACTCAGAACAGACAAACGCACGTGTACGAAAGAATTATTCTTCTGGGTGATGGCACTCAAAAAAGAGACCTCTGCAAAGGCAAGAGTGAGTTGTCCGTATATTGGATGAGAAGAATGTCGAATATTTCGCCATGAAGTATAGTGATGGGACCCAAAAAAGAGATCTTTGCAATAGTGAATTGTTGTCCGTATATTGGGTGAGCAGAGTGACAATATTCCGTCATGAAGCTTTGTGATGGAACCCAAAAAGAAATCTTTGCAAAAATGAAATATTTTTCATATATTGCATGAGAAGTGTCAAATATTCTATCATGAAGTAAAAATACGACTTCAATTCCAGAATTTGATTCCGTTTTATTTTCCTTTAAATTATGAAAGTCTTGCGTTAATATCCAGTGTTGTCTATGACAATGAGAAAAGGAGGGTGTTTATGAAAATGATAGATTATAATTTATTATGATAGATTTTTATGAGTTATGAAATTTATATAAAACAAATAAACCCAAAATTATTAAAAAGAAACACATCTTTCTTGGGAATATAATCAAAATGGCAAGTCAATCGAGGTCAATAAGGTAAAACAAGAATCAAAATCCAATAAAGTAACTAACCCACATCACATTAAAAACAGGCAACACGGATGCTATGGGAGAGCTCTGAACAACAGAACTTTTGCACTTGCGGATCTTAAAACGTCATTTGTCTCCATGTCCATGCATAACAATCACGAAAGCAACACAGAAACCTTACTGTTCGTGTTATATTAAAAACTAGTGACAACCAATTGTTCGCAATACCTCCATTTTGGACTGATCTATACTGTAGCCTGTGCTGTGGTACGGATGTCGTAAACTGTGTGCTCCTGAGAATACCTGAAAATTACATGTCTCTAGTTATAATATACATGAAAAACAAAATATCAATATTATTTTGGAACATTTTTGTTTGTCTGCTCCACTCGACAATCTCGGAAACACTTTTGGTCCTATTTTTTTCTTTAAAACTTCGTTCTTTTCAATGAACAGGCTATAACCTTATTGTGCTTATCGTTACGTTAAATAATTGTTAACAAATTATGTTAAACAAGCGGAAAGTGTTAAAATAAAACTGTTCCAATTTATATTAAGTTATAATTCTGTACGGAAGTTTTTAATATTTTACGCTAATAAGGAGATGATTTTCAATCGGGACGATTAATACATATCACTAAATGTAATATGGATTAATACATATGATAAATGTTATTCTTAACATATGTTGATATTATCTTATATTGAACATCTTGCAGTTATATGTTTTATTAACGATTAACCTCGAATTTCGAACATAGTAGAAATTAAAACTCGGGTAATTTGAAAAGTAACTAACTTTTAATTTATCATTTTGAAAAGAGGAGATCCTCCTCTAATAATAATACCAGTTTTTAATTTTTTATTTAATTATTATTAATTAAATATTCTTTTGAAGAATAACCTGCGTCTCCGTCGTAGGTGCGTACGTGGGTACATATGTACGAGTAAGTAAGAGGACAATCTGCAGGTCTCAATTCGTGACCGATTTTGGGGATTTTTTTTCTCTCTGTTGGCTAACTAGAAATCTATTGATTTTGAGAATGATTCGCGAATTAGTTTATTTTTTGTGAGCAATGTTTTACACAAACTTTCTTTTTTCGCGGGTGATGTTTTCTCTGCTTACTTTTTGTGCGACATTTTTTGTTCTTTGCTCCGGACTGTTTTTAAGTTTTTTATTTGTAAAATTTTCTTATAGGTATTTGCTTAATAAACAATAAAAAATGTGTGCAGTTTTGGTATTGCCAATTATTTCCTTATTTTTTTCTCTCATTTACGAATTTATTTACTTTACATGGCATTGAGAAGAATATTACGAAGAGAAGATCGGAATCTACTTCCCACATTTCGCACACACACACACACACACATATATATATATATATATATATATATAAATGGAATCTGTGCTTCAATAAGTTTTCATTTGATGTACTACATGATAACCTTGAAAGATTTTTTTTGAATTTTCCAATTTACCCTCTGAATTTTTCAATTTACCTCATTATACAAAAAATTATCTTTCTATACGTAAAGTCTATAATTGAACCGTCATACTCTATATCTGTGCCAAATTTCGACGAACGGGCGCACACCGGGGTGACAATTTAGCCCAGTCACATCAAAAAGAAAACAAAAAAAAACGGTCAAGTGGATTAAATTGTACTACATTATTTCCCACCACGTAGACACAAAGGCATCGAAAGAAACTAAGCCCATATTAATCGCATGTAAGAGTAGCGCTATCAATTGGTCCACACAGTTTGTATAAATTGTATTATGACGAACAAAAAAAAAATTAAATTTTATAATTTCTTTAGAACTCTTGAAGTAATACTTCAAGGATTTCAAGCTATAAAAAATTTAGTTAAAAAATTTGTATCACAATTTATCTAGCAGTTTTATGTGAAAAAAAAATTAGTGTTTTCTTGTAGGTTATTTATAATTTCCCAAATCCATTCATATTTGAATAATTCTAATGAACACATTTTGCATGAGTTACCATTTTATTATATGCGCATATATTTAATAATTTTCTTGTGATAAATTATATCTATTTTAATATATAAAGTGGAAAAATAATCGCTAATCTCTGTATACATACGTTCAATTTCAAAAGACATTTTTATTTTAGAAAGCTCATGCTTTGAGAAAGATTCTAGGTTTTATAGTCATCAAATCATCATATTACTATTTGTAGTTGTAGAGAAGTTATAAAAAAATTACAGTAGTAGAGGAATACTGCTTAAAAGGTATAACAATTAAATAAAACTACGTGATGTAATATTATTTCTACTTTCTTTAAGTACTTTACCACTTTAAGTACTTTATTACTTTACCACCAAATGTTATGACTATTTACGATAAGAGTATTTATAATTTTTTTTCCTTATTTTTATTTATATTTAAATCGTTAATGTATCATTTTCCCGAAGTTGAATACAATAGATGTAAGAAAAATATAAATCTTTCAAATAAATGACTTATCAACATACATTAATAACATATAAAACGTAGTTGATGCATATTTACAATTAAGTCTGTTTATTCGAGAGTAAGTATTCAAAAAGATCATTATTTATACTTTTTCAAAAATTTGTTTTGAAGGATCCAAATTAATTGCAATTTTTCAGCATTAGTGAAGCGAAAAAAAATTGCTCATCATTCTGATCAATAACGTAAAACAACAGTAATTTTTTTCTTTTATCGAAATTACATGTAAATTGGTCAAATAATTAAAAAGTCGCAATGTTAAAAGATGGACGAATTTATAAATCTTAGAATTTACATTTATTTCTCAAGTCAATACTAGGGGCATATTCTCAATGAAAGAGAGCTTTTAAGGATTTAGTAATAAGCTTCGTGATCGCAGGTACATCTATTCATATACATTACATACGTTCGGACGTAGATTATGTACGTACGGCCCTTTCGCAACTGCAGCAACTCGTAAAAAGCTCTCGCGGCGCAGAACAGTAACGGTGCTCGAAACGTGAGCGCTGATAAGGCCGACTCGGTGAAAGTTCTAAGTTATTGATGATTTAGCTAAACGATGTTATATCTACCCTTTGAGCGGTCGTGTGCTATTTATTTATTTACATTTTTAGGAGGCCCATCGTGACCACGACTTTTAATGGATATTCTACTTCCGTGATCGGAAATTAATGATAATAAACTTTTTATATACTTTTTACTTTATGGTGTCCCAAAGTAGTTGATCGAAGGTTCGGGAATGTATAAACTAGGCAACTGTGTCATTAGACAATTTCACCAAGAATATTGATTATTTAAGTACTTGTTTTGCGAAATGAGCTATGCAACCACTGAATTGCAATCGTGTGTTCGGTCTTATGATCAAGTGAGTCTCATCTTTGGTAACGTTTTTATCGTTCCATGGAAGTTACTAAAACATCTCGCTATTTATAATTCGAAACAATATGATGGGTTTAATTATTGCACTTCTATACAATTAAATGAAATTACGTGATGTAGTATTATTTCCAATTTCTTTAAGTTCTTTACCACGACCTAGTTTTAGTTGTATTACAACATCTTCAGGTGGGCTATTAGCAAATATTCTTTCAATTTCAATCTTTGCTAATAGCCCACCTGAAGATGTTGTAATACAACAAAACCTAGGTCGTGGTAAAGAACTTGAAGAGAGTAAAAATAATACAACATCACGTAGTTTCATTTAATTGTGTTTCATTAAATTAACGCCAAATATATTCAATATTACACTTCTAATCAAGATAGCCAACAGGTGAACAGAGAACTGCTGCGGAAAATTCGTTAATCTCACAAAGTACGGACGTTCCATAAAATTTCGCCTCAACAAAAAGGCAACTTGGGTTATGGTCTCTCATTCAAATTTTGTTCACAACGATGGTGGTATCGACGTAGACCATGCTTTTTGGAAATTTTTCATGGGATAGATTTGAACATGCCAAAAGTTGTATACTTGAGCTCAGGTGGAAAAAACGTCATCGAAAATATTCTTGTTAACTCTGATAGGACCCTAAATGTTCCGTCTTCTTTGAGTTTCTCTAGTTCGTCTTTCGTTGTTACCGCGGTTTATGTTTCGAAAATAGCGATATGTTGTCAAAGGTAAGACATTAAGTAGAGTCTTACCAAGGTGTAAACTTTAATAGTTTAAAATCAAAGTTCGCAAGACGAGCCGTTTCATAACAAATAAGTTGCGAAAACGAATGAAGCAAAGTGATTGGCTGTTTAGTAATACTTAAACAGGTATAATACTTGCATAGTTTTATTGTCTGTGTAAATTTTACTCATTAGTGAACGTTGGTTATTTTCAGGGTGGCGGGAGTAGAATGGCTTCATAATGTATAAATATTATGTTATTCTAGCGCGCTATATTTAGTCATATTTTATGAATAGTACTTAGTACTATTTAGAAATTATGAATAAATATTATAACGTAATTCTGAAATAAAAAATACTATTTAATATTGTAGTTTAAGAGCAATTACAGAAAAATTAAAAAAAATCCATAATTTTTAAATTGGATAGTTATTTTATTAGTTTAATTTAAAAATAATACTTTCTTTATATGACTGTAGATGATTTTTTAATACAATATTAATGGAAATAAAACGACAGAGCCATGTAAAAAACCAAGATATTTATTTGCTTCTAAAAAAAATCTCGGGTTTCTCGGTAAAATTTACTCTAGATTTTCGGATACATAAAATATATAAACATATAAGAAATATGCTCCTCTTGCTAGCTGTAGTAGAATTCAATGCAAACGTTCAATTTAAATTTTTGGAGTTTATTCCTTAAGAATCGATTTTCATATATAGCGCCCGGTATGAAGTTTTATGAGTCAAATCAGTAGTTCAGAGCGTTAAAAAAGTGTAACCGTTAGGTGGCGTCTCCGCGCAACATTTCTGCTCGTCTTTAGAGTGAGGTATCAATACGTTTATTTAGCATTTTCTCAGGTATATCAATATGTAATCATTAAATGTTATTATGTGTGAATATCTGGTGTTTTCTCTCCTACAAAATGATCTTAGTCTACTTACTAAATGTTTTTAATTTTATTGCATAAATTTTATATTGTTCATTTGTGAAAATAATTATATCGCATTTTTTCATTAAAGAATTTTCCATTTACATATAATGATATTGATATTTATATTTATATACAGTGTTATCTATTTTATACATTCCAAGACAATCGTACTTAAACTCCAGTCGCGCGTCGAAGCGGACAAGCACAATTCTTTTTTATTATTACACCACAAAAAACGATCAGAAAAGTCAACTAAATTTAATGACTATGTACATGTGTGTATTACAGACATTATTCATTTACTGTAAATAACATGTTGGAAAAATTTAACGATTTTTTGTCAGCTATGTGCGGACTGTTACCTAATTTATGGTCATTTTATTTACAAGCCCTCCTGGTAATGCCTTACAATGTTCTGACGATGAGTTGTTGATATTTTGGCATGCTTTTACGCATGCTGCGTTTCGTCTTTTTACAGCTTTATCGTGTCATTTTTGCAAAGGTGTATTAAAATTTTTATGTTCTGCTTTAATATGGTTAAACGTCTCTTGTACGTATAAATATTGATCAATAAATCATGCCTTTATTCCCATAATAATGTGCAGACCGAACATTATGGAACGATTTCAGTACGCCGATAATCGACCTTCGGGTTCAGGTATAATTTTTTATTACACTTTCGATCAAAAATTACGAAACATTGAATTATACCTTTAGATCGTATCAAAATTTCATTAAACATTCAAAATTCAATCAAATTATCAACTTAATCATTCGTATATGAAATTAAAACTCTTAATGTATTATTTAATATGTTTTTTAATTTTCGCAGATGGAAGTCAATTCGATGAAATATTAACTTAAGTACATTAAAGTTTATACTACAAAAGTTCCAGCACACAAACATTTAATTATACACCGCATTTACAAATAGTACTTTATTTTTCACCATCCAAATTTGTAGTGGTGGTTGTTTTTCATAATTATTATTTTAGTAATTTCGATACTATACGAGAAATAGAGTGGGAGATACAGGGTTGGTGGAGGAGAGGGAGGGTATTTATTTTTTGTGGATTTAATATACAAATAAATAAAAATATTTAATAAATAAAAATATTCCTCTATATAGACTGTGTGAAATTTGAAGACAGAGAGCTATCAAATTACGAAAGTTATGTCAATCGAATTAGTAGTTTTGCGTGAATCCCTAAAGAACAAACAAACAATACATTCCTTTTCGTTATATTAACGCTCTTTGTTATGTTATAATATTAACATTCTTTGTACAAGAATTTCATTTCAAAGTTCACCTTTATGCACAGATAAACTGATAATAAATGATAAAACTACAATATTTTGTGGAATATCATGCGCTGACATATAACTTTACAATTAAATTTATATTGTCCGTCCTACAGTTAAAGTCTTATGTTTGATAATAATAGAATTGAATTAGAATCACATAAAGATAAATCAGCCGCTAAGTCCTAATGTATTTTAAAGAGCAACTCAGGGTTTAATGTGTGACAAGTAAATATTTAAAACATAATTTAGTTAATTAATCACAGTTAACTACATTTGGACGGCTATTATTATTTTATTGAGACGGATTTAATTGAGTTCTAGGCTTCTGCTCTTGATTAATTATACGTTCGCTATTTTTGTACCACCTGTCCAATGCGGTTTTGTACTACCTGGCTAATGAGATTCGTACGGATGTAATTGAAGAAATATGCTTATCTATACAAATTGTAGCTTATTTACTGAAACTTAGAAAGCTAAATACACAGATTGTGGACATATTTCTATGGAATATTTTCAGTTATAGTCAACCACAAAAAGATAAGTGAGAAATATTAATACAGCGGTAGATTCGAATGATAATTTAAAGTAATCACAAAAAGTTAAAGAAAAACACATGGATAAAAATCAGAATTACAAATAACATTAATGTGAAATTAAAGAAAAAAAAAACAACGGAAGCGGTCCATCAGGGAGAGAGAGATAGTGAAGCAGATGGAGATTCAGCAATTTTAGACGAAAACAAACATTATGGGCGGACTTTGTATATATTGATTTAGTATATTTAATAGTTTTGTGTACGTATTCGTCAAATTATTCCTCGTAGAATGCAAAGCAATGCGACTATACTTCATCCTAATAGAGAACTCAAATGCAAAGAACCTATGCAATCCATAGCAGCGGGGGTAAAACTGAATGGAATGGGATGGGGATCCTAGGTAGCACGGGATTAATGTTAGGGATATGGTGATGTATAATCAATCGAAGTACATAATGTATATATATATATATATACACACACACACACACACACACATATATATATATATATATATATATATATATATATATATATATATATATATATATTGGATGTTCTACATAATGTTTCGTATAATTTATATCACAACATTTCTTTCCATTTCCTACTTAATTCCGTAGCGGGACATGGAGACATGGGACTTGCTTATTTCCGTCCATTTGTCGCAGCCTTACATTTTATACTGTTTTAAAATAAGTACCTAGCATTTTGCAAGTAGATGCTTCAAGTAGATATCTCATTTGAAAAAACTATTAAAAACTATTAATGTTCCTTCACATACATGGAAAGTAATTCAAAACGTGAGATACTTCTCTTTAAATGAATTTAAAGTTTCATTATCACTTCTCATTTATACGTTCTGTTTCTGTTGTGAAATATTAAGCTTCCAGTGTCACCTCTTAAATTGTTCAACCTTGCATTTAATAAATTGGAAAATATATTAGGTATTAGCATTTTTTTAGAACTTTAAATTAAAATTGTTTCATAATTGTAGTATCATTTCTACTTTATTTAAACTCTTTACAGTGGTAAAGAATTTATATTAAGTAGAAATAATACTACATCATCTAGTTTCATTTAATTATGAATTATTGTTTCGGTTAACGAGCATCAACAATTTTAAGGTACTTAAATAATTACCGGAACCTACTTTATACGCGCACGCAATTGACCACATTTATTACTTCGTAGAATTAAACAAATGAGTTATATAATAACTGAGGTTAACCATTTCTCAACAAGTTCATACTTTAATGTCAAACATGATGTCATTAAATATTGCTTTCCACAATTGAACACTACTTTGTGTTCTAGTGTATAATTGTTAAAAGGCTTGTCAAACTTTAAACACGGGTACACTTTGTAATACAAAATATTCACATGCCATGCAATATTTACGCGGGCCCGGTTGCACTTTCACATAGCCTGGCAATTAAATAAGAAAATGCAAGTAATAAATAAAGAAATTTGCATGTATAAGAACATAAACAAGACGCTCTCTCTTTCTCCCATTAATAAGGCAACGTGCCGAGTCATCGCCCTTTATTTATTTTGAATTACTTCTTAATTAAACGCCAGCCGGCTGATTGAAATCGAATTATTTGTGTTGATCGACTACTCCCGGAGTTTTTGTTTATTTTTAAACTACATTTCGTGGTTGTTGACTATGCTTTCGTTTGTTGACTCCACCTGTGGCGATCAGTTATATTGGTAGTTATTAAGAGGGAAACTTAAAAAAGGCAAAATGTTCTATTGGGAATTCTGCTTCTATTCCAAGAGAACAAATATTTTTTACGTGAAATACATATGAATCGAGTTATTTGTAGTATTCGACCACTTTAGAATTTTTTATTTGGATTTCAAAGTGCATTTCGCGGATGTTGACAATGCTTTGAGTTGTCGACGCCACCTATGGTAAACTGTTATTAAGGTAGAAACTTTGAAAAAAAAAATGTTTTGATAGGGATTCATTATTTGTTTCGCAATAATTTCGCACTGATTTTAAATATTTATATAAACAAGAATATAAATATTTTTTTCGAAAATATACCCATGAATTGTTGGCGACACTTATTGCGATATGGTATATTGGTAGTTATTAATATATAAATTTTACAAAAGAAAAATTTTCTGTAGGTGATATGTTAAATTGATAGTCGGTTCGTAATAATTTCGCACTAATTTCTATTTTCACGTTGCAAATATTTTTTTCTCGACTATACGTGTGAATCGGGATATTTGTGTTGATCGAGAATTCTCGGAACTTTCTTCTTGTTTTTAAAGTGTGTCGTGGTTGTTGTTTCTGTTTTGATGTGTTCACGCGACCTGTGTTGACAGGTTATATTTGTAGTTATTAAGATAGAAACTGGAAAAAGGAAAAACTTTGTATTAGTGATTTATTAAATCGATATTCGTTTCCCGATAATTTCACATCGACGTTTATTCCAAGCGTACAAATATATTTTACGTGAATTTACGTAGACTATGTCAAATATATTGGTAAAATCACTATAAATTATATGAGATGTACTCGTAACCAGGTCTTACAAGAGAAATGGAAGCGGTTCATGCGTATACTGAGGAAAAGAGTGTGGAATGGAAACTGTAGGGTCCAAAGAATCGATATATATCCCGAGATATATGGAGAAAATCTGTTGCCAATTAGGCAACATTTGATAGTCTTATATGGGAACAGGTCCGGAAGCTTAGAAAAAACCTTTGCTACCATAGAAAACATAGGACATAACTAAATAAAATTTTTCAAGATGCCATAATAATTGTTCATAATCAATCAATTCGTCATAACAAATCATCATAATCGATTAAGTTTGTCTGTTCGTCTTTTGCCTGTTTATCATGGTTTCAGTATAATGTTAATAAAATTACTGTTTTAAAAGTAATAAAATGTTTTTAATGTGGCTCACAAGCACTTAAAGAGGGAAGGAAAATTTATATCGTCCCGCACTTTAAAAGGAATAAAAACGGAATCCTTTTAACGACATGAATTTGTTTGTTTGTCTATAACAATCACTTTTGTTAGAATCCTTTTGATATAGAAGTTTGGCATAGTGAAATCATACGATTTTATTCAGAATTTTTGTAACATATTTCAATTCTAGAAGTAATGTTAAAAATGTTAAGAAGATATGATCCATCATATTTCCCAAATGTATAGCACAGCGATGATTTAAAATTTCATAGTTTTTGAGACATCTACAATATTTTCCGTTTGTGAAAGACATGTGTTTACTATTGAATATATTTGGCGTTTATTTTGTAGGAATCCCTTATTTACAATTAAATGAAACTACGTGATGTAGTATTATTTTTACTTTATTTAAATTCTTTACCACAACTTAAATTTCGCTGTATGACAACATCTTCAGATGGGCAATTTGCTTAATCTGGCTAATCGCATGCATGCATAACTTCATCGGTCAAACACTTATTCCGACCTCGACCTAAGTTTAACTTTGGTATAACGTAACAAAGATGACATTTTGGCAAGTACACATAACAGCATTTCAGTTTTTGCAATTCGATTGTGTTTATAATTATTTTAAAGGAAACTACTTTATATAGTTCAATTCATACAATTAGAACTATCGAGGAGAAATATTATTTATTTTATTTCGTGTCGCTGTACCGACAGAAATATTTATTGAAGACAGTTTTTAAATTAAATAAAATTCAAGTAATATTCTAAGTTATTGTTGAAATATTTTAAGAGGAACTGTGGCCATTTACTAAAATTTTATTGCGACATTTTAAATTAACACCATTTAAGTTGTTTTAATGGTATTTTCATATTTTTTCATCTCATGTACGCTCATAACTGGAAAAAAAGAAAACAAAATTCAACAAGAGCGGACACAAGCAAAGAATAATATAAATTTTTTACGTGATTTGTATTCACAATCATAGACCCAATCTCATATTTCATGTGTTTGTCTATGAAACGTGACGTTGTCACGTTGGGTTTTTGAAAAAACTGCGGAATAATTATTCTATTGTTTTACTGAGTTTATTTGTAATACCCTCCTTATAATATTATATATAATATTTTCAATGCAATCTAATAAAATGTATGATGTAAATTTTCTATGACTTAAAGTTATGAACTTTTCGTTGTACCAACTTTATGAACTATAATTATTTGGTATAAGTATTTCCAGTATAAGAGTAATATGACTTAAGTTTGAGCATTTTTTATTAGTAACAGTGTGTCAATATGAGCTGTACTAGGATATATCATTTTATACTCTATGCTATGTAAGGTTAGAATACAGGGTAATTGCATTTTAACCTGGTTTTATCAAGCACTTATATATTGACATTTGTAAAATCCATTAAAACGAAACACTCAAAATATCATAATTTGGAACATATTATTTCATCATTGTATCTACTGAGAGAAGTGAATTTTTTTTATTATTAGTGAACGTTTTTATTCATAAATTTTATTCTGATTCAACAAATAACAAATGTAAATTATTTACAGGAAGGCGGAGTGCAATCAAGCTGTAAAATGAAGCAAATGTGCCATTTATTTATCAATTACAAAACTTTTATCTGAATGCAATTAAAGTAAATTATAAAAACAATTCGTTTACAGATGTAACGATGCTTTAAATGTCATCGACCAAATAAGATAAATCGTTCTCGCACATCGCGGAGTACAGAGGAATTACAAAGTTAGTTAACGGTTCAATTCTTTTCGTCCTCTTATACAATAAAAACAAACCGAGAAATATTTCGATTATCATTTTAGGAACACATTCAAAAATATTAATATAAAGACAGAATATATATTAGGATATCCCCCTCGTAAATATATTCAACAAAATATTTTTAATGCAAACAAAGAATTAAAATTTTCAATGACTTAATGTTAAAAAAAATCAGCCGAGTACGATTTCGTAGATGTATAAACGATTGAAACTATTGATTCAAGTAATGCAAACAATTTTAATGAAAACTTTTGCTAACACTTATAATTTGTCAAATTTTTCAAATCTAATGTTGGAAAATTAAATGATGAGGAGAATACACTGTCCACAATTTTAACACTTAATATTTGCAAACGTCATTTAAAAATAAAAAAAAAAGTTAAATGGAATGTAAAATCCATTTGGAAATACATGTTTAAATAGTTTTTAATTCACATGTGGCGTGCAAAAATATTTCAATCCCACTTTTGATGCACGGAGGGGTAGACATAGATAGGAGCAGGTACATAGCGACCGTTTTTTTTCAATTTTGTACTTAATTCCCTGATCTGATTTGTCACTGTGCTTAATATATTGGCCTGTAATCAATCCAATCAAGTCAGTATTGCTATGCGTAGCAAGATATTTCTTCTAAAACCAACACAAATATTTTACCACAGCTTTCATTAAACAGTTCTGTTACATCTATTTCTACTACTGTAAATTATCTGGGTTTATTGAACGATCCAAATCATAGTTGGTAGCACCAGATTAACGTTGTCAATCATCGTTCCTTGGCAAAATTCAGGTTTTTAAATGACTTATTCCCTTAGAAACTAAAGTCTGTCAAAGTGATTTACTATCATTGCTTGAATATGGGAAAACCAATATTTACCTTAGTGACCTAACCAATTATTTAACAAACTACAGACTATAAAATGCATGTGCCCGTTAGATATTTGGTCTCAAATTTATGTCAAAGCTCAAATGAATGGTAATTCCTGTTTGGCGTAATCTTTGTATTCTTTTAATACCTTCTAATATTTTAAACAAATCCACAGATATCTTCTGATTTCGTTGTCACATTCACTGAGTTTTCCGCCCATCGTCTCGGTTTAGGTATTGAAAACCTAATCTTGCTTCTTATTCCTAAACATCGTTAGTCCTTTTATGAAAGTTCCTTTAATCTTTATGTTACTAAGTTATGGATTTCGCTGAAACTAACATCACGATTTCACCGTTTATATAAGCTTTGAGAAGTCACCCGAAAAAATTACATATTACTTAACTGGCGGCATTTTACTTCCGTTCCAATCTTGTTTTCCTTCACGGCTCATCCTTTTCCATTTTCCTACCGACGTGTTAAGTTTAGACCTTATCTGTATTAATCATTATTTTTGAAAAAAATTATTTTGAAAAGGTTTTCGTCAAAATTATAATGATACAATTATCTGTATCCACCTCGGGACTGATTAATTACATTCCTTAGTTCTGGTTGAATAGAAGAGACTATTTTTATAGCATTGATTCAGCCATATGTAAAAGCGTTGCATTAAAGACTAAATAAATAACTAAATTAACACTTTGAAATAGAGATCTTGAGCTGAAGCACCTATTTGAAAAGTAATACGTACATGGGGTTAAAGTCTAGAAACTCTAACACTGTTGCTAATAAACTTGGAATAGAAAGTTATCTAGCATAAATAGAGAAAACATACCTTGCATAAATAGAGAATAGATAAATATACTTCTAATAAACTCAGTATTGGATAAGCTCGTCATAACTTCATCTGTTAAACATTATTCTGACCTCGACCTAAGTTTAACTTTGGCCTAATTTAACACAAGTTGACATTTCGGCAAGTACACATAATATCACGCCAGTTTTTGCAAAACGGTTTTGTTTATAATTATTTTAAAGAAAACGGCTGTGTATAATTAAGTTTTACAAACAAAATTATCGAGAAGAAGTATTATTTAATTCATTGCGTATACGAGTAGCTGCACCAAGGGCACAATATTTATTGATGACAATTTTTAAATGAAATAAAATTCAAGTAATATTCTAATTTATTGTTAGAATATTTTAAGGGGAATTGTGATATCTTTCAAAAAATTTTATTGTGAAATTTTAAATTAACCCTTATTTATTCATGGTGTTCTAATGACGTTTTCATTCGTAGTTCGTGTCTTGTTTTCAACATTTCATACTTTTTCCTAACTTGGAAAAAAGAGAAAAATCCAACAAGAACGGACACAAGCATAGCATAATATAAATTTTAATGATACCCTAAAGATTCCATCTGATGGGACAGACATTACGTATTATAAACACTACCTCATATTTTACGTGTTTCTATGAATACGAAAGGCGACCTTGGATTTTTTGAAAAACTTCGGAATATTTATTCTGTTGTTTTACTGAGCTTATCAGTAGAAATTAATACTTTTGTAATACCAAGTTTATGAACAGTATAAGTATTCTAAGAATATGAGTAGTATAACTAAAGTTTATGAATTTTATTAGTAACAGTGTAATGTTATAACTTATGGAAAGATCAATATTACTGAATTCATTATGAAACGCAAAAAATCGCAAAACGAAATCACTTATTTTACTTCTATAGAATATCTTTTCTTTAAATTTAATAGCAGTTCAAAGAAGTAAAACTATTCAACTGCAGGTCTAAATTAGCTGCTCTATGCACTTACAAGAGTAACTTTTAATTAGTATAATTTATAATTTCATTTATTATAATTATAACAAGTACTCGATTAAACTATTAGCAATACCTTAAATAATATTTCTGTTACAGGTCTTGTTAACTTTATACCGAGGTGTCCTTTAAATTTTATTTTCACACCGGTATTGATTTGCTTTTGGCATTAGAAAACATCACCAACGTGTCATTAATTTTCATCGCAAATTATTATATTATAATATAATTTCATGTTAATATTTGATTCAAAAATTTTTTATCATGATTACGAGTTTGCTTTCTTTCTTTTCCCATACTTATTGTCCGCAACCTTATTGCATTATAAATATGATTGTTTCATAATTGTTATATATATCATTGTTGCATTGCATTATTTTATCTTTACGTTACTATTTAAATTTAATTCACATTATTGATTATTTTAGATAACACTCATATCTTTATTTTTCTTTGCGTTTTGTATTATCTTCTTGCAAAACCGCATCGCAGTGAGCTTTCCTGGTCCCCATAATTCAAACTAGTATCAGGCGCACATGCATCTGTGTTTATTAATTCAGATTTTATTCTCTCCGTTATCAATTTTAAAATTTAATACAGATGGTGATATGCATAGCTTGCAATCCGATAAATCAATTAAATTTTGAAAGAATGCAATTCGTCAAAATCGACTTTTACATAAAACGAAAAAAAACCGCGTAATCGCTTTATGATGACCCTGTAGATGCGCACACGACGAACAATGTCGTTCAATTCGCTGGAGCAGTTTAAGACAAAATGCATCAACATATTAATTGAAACTTTCACTCGGTACACGGTAAATGGCAGTAATGAGACCAAATTGTTACATGTAGTATGATGGATGAAGTCGTTGTGATGTGGGCAAAAAATACGCGAGTTGGTTTCCGAAGGAAAATTATAGGACTTTATTATTTTTATGAACTGCATTTCCAGCAGTTGTCAAGGTCTGACACCTCGTTAATCTTACGATCGGGATTATTATTTTTCATTAAGAAATTAATTCGAGTTTTCGAATTTTATTCTTGAGTAGTTGTGATGTTTTGAACAGTAGTCCGAGTGTCAATTTGAGGATTTTTTCTGTTTGTTTTTTATTTAGAGTAAGTTATTATGGAAAAAATATATAAATATAAATAAAAAGGTCTGGTCCTATATAAGAAAAAAACCTAACTAAAAGAAATTAAATAAAATAGAAAGCCAGATTCAAACTAAACTAACTAAAAACAATTGCACGGTATAAAAGTGCATGTCTACACGTGCTAATATCGTACGACACGATTCGTGTAAAGTGGAAATAATTAAGTAATTATGTTTTTATAATTTGCTTTGTAATCCGATCCCCGTTAAAGCTCGAGATTATAAGAATATGATCCCAGATCTCGAGAACTTTGGATTGAATGGCCCATTTGTTAAGTGTTTCCGGTCCTACTTGAAATCGAGTCATTTGCAATATCTTTTGTGTGATAAGTTCCTCGAAACAGCCTTTCTTATTCTAGTTGATTTGGCAGTTATATTATTCAGTACTTAATGGCAATACGTCGAGTGTTCGTAACCGTGGTCGTTTTGCTAGATTACATATTTTCAACTTGTTTTGATTTGATGACAAAATTGAAACGTTTTCACGTTGATATTAGAAAATTTATCCAATATGTTCCATTGTGAAGTTTCTTTTAATTATTTTTATTTCACGTTTTATTAGTTATTCCAATACAAGTATTATACTTTTTTACTAAGTGCAACATTTAAATAGTTTTCATGTTAGTCATAAACAATGACTTTTATGGAGTTGGAGTTTTGAAGTATTGCGATCAGTTTTAATTGGTGGATGGTTTTAGTATGTGCAATATATTTTTGTTATACACAGATTTTTAGAAATATCTATAAGTTTATTTAAAAGGTTGAAAGAATAAAAAATTAGAATGTCGAAGATTACGTGATTTAAAATCTGTAGAAATAATGTTTAGGTAGTTTAGTCCTTTTGAGTGAAAATATAGTAAGTTTGATGAAGAATGGAGGAATTAAAAAAAACTAAAAAAAAACATAAAAAGATAGGCAGAATACAAAACTATAAGGTAGATACTCTTTCACACATTCCACGGTTTTACTGTCATGTCTTCTTTTCCTATATCCTTCATCTTTTGTGTTCATATTTATCTTATTTTAACACCTCTTTATATATTTGTATAGTATCATTTACAGGCTGTATATTTTAATTACGTAATTATTTACTTAAAACAGATGTTATTTTAACACATAAAATAATTTTATATCCTGTTTAATGACTGATATCGATAATTACACTTAATACCAACACACCTGGTACACCATAAACATGATTTATTATAAATAGCGGGATAGTTTATTATGTCTTTACGACAGGTGTCAATCAGTTAGTGGGATCGGTACGCTTAGAACTTACAAACTAAAGTAAAACAGAGTCAGATAACTATTGCGCGATATCGACAGCGAGGTATAGACGATTTAATACCGGTTGAATCTAGCCGGCTCCGCTGATTAATAAAAGTTGAAATTCAATTAGAGACTGAATGTATTTTCCTATTAATATCAGATCTCTGTGAGTGGATAGACTTAGTACTTAGTACATTACCCATACGATTCGCGCTGCAAGCGCCCTCGCCGATGCTATCGGCGACTGTATTATTTATTACAACTCTCTCCCACACCTCTTTACTGACTTTAGTACGACCGATATAGGTTGATACATCAAAATTAATGTGATACTTTCAAATGTCACGTCATCATTAATGCGAGAATTACCGCAAAAACTGTGGGTACTTCATTCAAATAAATTTCAGGTTCCAAAATATTGAATTATTTAGGAATACAATAGTCCATTAAAAAACATAAATTATTATATTTTAAAATTCCAGTTTAGAATTGCTTTTATCTTGCACCGGTACGTTACATTATTATTTATTTCTTACCGGCGGGGAGGAAGGGAAGGGTTATGATTATAATAATTCTAGTATTTGTATATCAGGGTGGATTACAAAATAATTGTTTTCGATTGTTCGGTTGTAACACTTGAAGAAATATTGGAGATTCATTCGATAAGAGAAAAAATACTTTGGTCTAACTTTATATTCAGATTTATCCGATATTAGGATATTTCTAACCTAGTAATTTATTACCAAATTTGCGTATATTTGGTTATGTATATATGCTGTGTATTAACTCCGACTTCGCACACGTGAAATATTAATACCACGAAGAGTACGTTTGGAAGTTTATTACTTAATCACGTCATAATCTCACGGCAGAATTAATTAAACATGGAACGGACACACAGTTAATGATTCAAACTAACATATTTGTCATTTTAATATGGGAAATAACATTATTCCTTTAAGATGAAATATCATTTTCAATTGCATATATATATATATATATATATATATATATATATATATATATATATATATATATATATATATATATATCTATGTATGTACCTCACTTCACTACCTAGTCCGCAATAGTGAATTATGATCATTTTTTAAATTAAACATTGTTATAAATCATTCCAATATTTCTTATTCCGAGAAATAAAGGAAATGTGACAATCTTGCACAAAAAGCCCTTTTGGCGACGCGAGGGTCAACTTGATTTACGTTACTCTCCTTTTATTTTGAATAAGCATAGAAAAACAAGTTTGGGAAGAAAAGGATTGTGTTTCTATAATTTTGAGGAATAACGGTAACGTACGATATCACGATTTAATAGGGAAGTGAAATGTAGGGGATTGTTCAAAGATGCTTTATATTTTTCTTCTACGGAATCGGCATGTCGTGAACAACGACGATGTACGAACGTTGGAAATGATTATTAAGACCATTCACCAATTACACAATTTTTTCATGGGAAATGCTACACGAGTGTTCAATTACGTTTTGATTAACTAATCATAGAAACCTACTAGTTAATAATGTAACTATTTTAATATCGTAGGCGATTTAACTTATAATTATATGACTACTAAATGACAGTTCGGTAGAATGATAGCGACCTAAACAGCTGATAGCCGGGCGACCATATTGTTACGGTCAATCTACGGCAGGAGTTTATTAATTGGTTTACGCCACAATAACATGACAATTCATCTGTCATCGTGACAATTGATTAGACGTTACACATTGCCAAACTGATAAATGTCGCTATACAGGTGTACAATTATGATTTCATGCAAAATTAAAAGTTTCATTATTTTGCAAACTAGATGGATTTTATTAAAAAAATATTTTGACGCCTTACATACAAATTCATTGCATTAATATAAATATATTATATATATATATATATATATATATATATATATATATATATATATATATGTATATATTATTTATAGATGTTGCGTCGTATCCTTAGAATAGAAAGCGATCTCACCGTCCCTATCTAAAATTATTGATAATATACATTATTCACACAAAAATATTTCTATAAGTCAAGCATTTCATCACGATGATCAGAAAAAACCTCCCTCCGCTCCAATATATCCATATATGAATTAAAGTTAGTATTTAAGTTACAGTAGCTAAACAGCTAGATTTGGTAAAATGAGGGTTGTTTGTGTTTGACTAAATCAGTAAAATATTTTCACTGAAAATAATATTTCTAATTCCCGATAGTTAAAAATTTATACTTCAACTGCAATTAATAGCTTGATAGATTTTGTAAGATGTTAAAAATTTATACTTTAACTGCAATTAGTAGCTTGATAGATTTTGTAAGATGTTAAAAATTTATACTTTAACTGCAATTAGGAGCTTGATAGATTTTGTAAAATTTTTAAAAATTTATACTTTAACTGCAATTAGTAGCTTGATAGATTTTGTAAAGTGTTAAAAATTTATACTTTAACTACAATTTGTAGCTTGATAGATTTTGTAAAATGTTAAAAATTTATACTTTAACTGCGATTAGTGACTTTATAGATTAGTAGCTTGATAGATTTTGTAAAATGAGGATTGGGGAGAGGGCCTGTTTGTGTTTGACTAAATCAGTAAAATATTTTCACTGAAAACAATATTTCTAATTCCCGATAGTTAAAAATTTATACTTCAACTGCAATTAATAGCTTGATAGATTTTGTAAGATGTTAAAAATTTATACTTTAACTGCAATTAGTAGCTTGATAGATTTTGTAAAATTTTTAAAAATTTGTACTTTAACTGCAATTAGTAGCTTGATAGATTTTGTAAAGTGTTAAAAATTTATACTTTAACTGCAATTTGTAGCTTGATAGATTTTGTAAAATGTTAAAAATTTATACTTTAACTGCGATTAGTGACTTTATAGATTAGTAGCTTGATAGATTTTGTAAAATGAGGATTGGGGAGAGGACCCGTTTGTGTTTGACTAAATCAGTAAAATATTTTCACTGAATACAATATTTCTAATTCCGAATAGTTAAAAATTTATACTTTAACTGCAATTAGTAGCAAATGATGCATTAATGTTTTTCGTTATATATTAAAACGGGAATTTGATTACCTATTTATAATAAAAAAAATCACAAAATAGCGGCTTATTAAGCGGAAAAAGTGAACATAATTTGCAGACACCGCGCAGGCATTAATCGTTTTTAAATTAAATATCTTTAATCGGTGCCAATCGGATCGGCGCCGGCGGTCGAGTGACCTTTTGATATGTTGATTCGCCGCACGGACTGCCCTAAATTCTTGTCACTTTACTCCAGCGTTGTTTATGCCGACGTGATGGTGGCTGGCGACGCCGTGACGATGTTTGGTCAGTATCAGCTTCCATTTAAAGGTACCTTAGTTGGGTACGATACAGAGTTCAGCGGAGTTCGCAATATTAAATTAATCTTATTGAAATTTCATCGTTTTATATTCGAATTGAAGTAAACACAGTCTTGTCTATCTTTAGAACAAACTTGTCGACGTTATCAACTGAAGTAAAATTGACCGCTAAATTTATCAATATTTATAAATATTGTCAAAAATCTGCATTATGGTCATCAGCTGCAGATTACGTCATAACAAATTTATTATTTCAATCGTTGTCTTAAATATCAATGTTGATCTCCATCAGATCGATCAGTGAGCTCGTATAATGGGAATATTAATAACTTAAGTTAATATCAGGCTATTATGATTGGGAATAAGATATTCGGTTCCAAAATTTTCTTGAAGGATTTTTCATAAACAGTATTTTAGGGCTCCAGTTTACTTGAAATATCTAAGTTCAAAGGCAAAATCTTTGCTGGCAGAATATATTCTGTAAAGAGCCTTCATGAATTAAAACTTAAATAATAACCATAAGTTATGCATACGCAAGATATCTCTGACAACAATTAATAACGTCTTCTAAATTTTCAATCTCTCAAAATATTGAAATAAAAATGATTTTATTTATTTTGTGAATTTAAATCCCTGCAGTCCATCCCGTCTCTTTCATTCTTGGCCTGAGATCCGAACCCACCTTTAGTGTTTTTATGACTATCCCTTGTACTACTTTCTTAAAATAGTCTTAACTATACATGCTGCTAAACTTTGTTACAAACTTAATTCCAACATCGTTGTTTCAAAATACTTGACCTATTTATGATTTGATCTGATTTTGATCTATTATATTATTGCTCTCTATTTTAAACGGCTCAAAAAGTGCAAGGATAGGACATGCAAATAGCCGACTGTCAATATTATGTACGTTGCTATGTGCATTACAAATGTTAACGAACTAAGATTACAACGGTAGATACTGCCAATATCAGTTCATTTTGTTTACCGAAAGTGCACTTCATGCAAGTATAAAACTAAAGGTCAAGACTATTTGATACCGCGAAGCAAAATAGAAAGGGTGTTGAATAATCCATCAAAAACCATCGACATTAAAAGAGTCACGTTCGGAATAGGTGGGGAAAGATTTGTTCTATTGTAAGGGCCTCAACGTATTCCTTATCGATATCGAGTAGTAGTTATTTCAATATGCTAGTGGGAGTCGTGTCGATATACTTTGCTGGTATTGGAATTTATAGTGCGATATTATATGATTGTGGTTCTATTTATAGGTTCTATCTATACACAATATTCACGATAACCAATATTGATACAGGATGATACAGTGTGTGCCAGAGTGAAATTATATTGAATCATACCGGGCACATTTTCCATCGGTCTGTTTTCTGACATAACAGGTCTCTGATAAGAAAAAAAACATATCTATATGACAAAACCTCTTACTGATACTAAGTATATGTCACTGACAATTTTAATAATATATCTCATCACCACGGGTCAGGAAATTACCGACAATCACACTTAATACTCGAAGATAATGTCGCCAGTATCCCGCCAGTCTCACGTGAATCCATTTCTGAGGTTACGCGCGTCCTTATGATGCCCAAAGTATTAATGAGCCACTATGTCCAAGAAATTTGTTTTTTGAAGCCGGATGTTTCCGGGGTAGAAATCAATATTTACGTGTAAATGTTACGTGTAATGCTTATTTCACAATACGCATATAAACCATTCTTATCCCCACTTACGATTATCTCCACAATTAATTTAGTAGCATTTATTTTTTACCACCAATCAGAAGAGACATTAAAATTCCATGCCTCTAAGTAATCAAAACAAGAATAAATTTTTAAAGAAACATAACAATTAGTAAATTTCATGACAAACAGATATGTAAGAATAGTAGATTTCAAGAAATTTATTCTCACTTATCATAATTCAATTGGACACTAGTGAAATATCTATCTTTCTTTCCATGATTCTTTGAGGTAGTGAACACCGTGGGAAAGTGGGGAGTTCCAATATAATTCTGTTTTAATTGCTCGTATTACAAAAAGATGCTATTATGCGAGCGCAGGGAGTTAGTAGATACGAAGAGCCAATTAAAAAGAGAAAATTTGCTAAAAAGGTGAAAGTTCCCTTTTCAGATGCTAAGAGAAAGATAATGAGGAGCAGGAGCAGTAGCAAATAAAAAAAGTATGTAACATACCGTCTCATTTAGGTACAAATATAAAAAGCAAATCGTCCATCGTTGGGCCGTAATTTGTCTGCTGTTGTTTTCAAATTATTGAAATGGCTTCTAACTATATATATATATATCTATATATATATATATATATATATATATATATACCGTCTAATTTGCAATAACTTTTGTAACTAAATAAATATTCTTGTATCTCTCTCTAAATAGCGTCAACGCACAGGTTTAACCACATTGTCGATGTTATTAACCAGGATAGTTAAGGTATCCGATCCTAACACTGACCTGATCGTGTGAAATAAGACTAAGATATGAAATTATTTATTCGTGCATTTTGCTTTTCTATTTACAAGATACGAATATTAGTAAAATAAATATTTTTACTCGATATAAGATAGTTTCACGATTCCATCACAATTCGCGGTTAGACGTTATTTAAAGGCTTCCATAGATGCAAAATGAAATTGTATAGGTAGTTTGGAGGGCGGGTCAAATATAATAAACATCCAAATAGTTATTATAACTAACTAGCAACAAGTTTTAATCATATCAATAATTATAATTCGATAATTTTATAACAAATCAACTTTTAATATAAATTTTTGAAAAGAGGACATCTTCCACTAAAAAGAAGATAGAAAAGATGTTATTTTAATTTTTTTTTATAACATTTATTATGATGTAAATTTGCTTTTTAAAATTCGTTTCCGTTCATTGGTCTGAATGTGTGTAGGTACTATGTACGTTTGGTCATGCTATAAGTTGTGATTTTTGATCGATATAGATGATTCTCTTTTCTATCATTATATACATCAGAATTGAAGCCTACCAGTTTATTGGAATAATTGATCAATAAGAATTTAATTTTGGTGATTTTTTTGTTAAACAGTTTAATTTTTATGAAAAAAATTACCACAAAGAATCTCTTACGTTCTCTTACTTCATGCTCGGCGACTCTTCACGGGTTCCGTTTTATGTTGATCTTTTTGGAAGTCTAAGACTGGGTCTATCTGGGCTGTAGTTGGATAGGCGGTCACGAAGCCGCTCCCTGGGATATCGCGGGGGTCTGGATTTTTACTATCACGTGGTTGGCTGACGACTTTCATGTAGCGGGTTTTTCCCAGAAGAAGAATCACTAAGATCACAAGATAAAATTCCATGTGAACTCTGCGGGGGATTTTTTTTATTTTATTTACCATTTACCAAGTAAAGTAAAAAAAATGCAGTACAAATAAAATAAATAATAAAAGTAAACAATTCAGAATGCGGCGGGCGCATTCCGATTTTAGCAATAATTTTTATATCATTACGTAAGTCTGTCCTAAACCATTAAGTGCGTGACATCCATTGAACCCTATTACACTAATAAGTTGAACTGGCTATACCATATAAAATGACAGCTTTTTTGTGCCTATTTGAAGCGCTGACACGAACGTCCCGGGTACTAAATTTAACATTTAATTATCGCAATTCAGTGTAATCGATAATACCGAATTGTTTTGTATCGATTACTTTTACGATATATCTTAGGGGTACAAATGAAATAAAAAAATTGTTGGCTCACTATTTTTATTTATATTGAAAGAAAAATGTCACATCTGCTTCCCAGTGCCGCTATTCTAATGAAAAAAAACATAAGCATAAATAAAATGACCAATACTTAGATAGATGAATTCGGTGAAATTTTACCCTTACTTTGGGCGATACCGGACCCTAACACCAACAAAACATTTAAACAATGTGTCGCATATATTGCAGCTTTTATCGTTCGAATGAATCGAAAAAGGTTAAGTGTGACGATTTTTTTTATTGTTAAAATAGTAAAAATCAGCTTAAATCAATATTGATTATATTCCAAAAAAATTAAGTGAGTTTCTTTAAAATGATTGGCTTTAATAAATTTCTTAACAAAAAAGATTTATTAACGTCAATATATTATCTTACTTCAGTGCACTTCATACACACTATTAACAAATTTATGATTGCATTTTTGAACGCCTACTCAATAGAGAGTACACTTGGTATATTTGTAACTATATGTTAGCGACACAACTTTGGTTAAGGCGAGATAATATTTAATTGCAAAACAAAAATAGCCCACATCTGAAGCTACTAAGCTGTCATGAAATGTTTGTTTATACTTTACGCATATCTACAGTTATCACGAGAGACAATCGATGCGTATAGAAGACGTGCTGCTGCTCGCCGCCCACCCAACAGCGACCTTTATCGTGACCGGCTTTCGTCACTTGGCGCGCCCGCCCACTCGGACACGGATGGATATTTGGCGGCTTAGTACCTTCGTATAAGCAGCTTGATTCACAAATGCGTTCAAGGTTGGAGCGATATTGTAATCACGAATATGGACTATGTAATACCATTAAAATAAGGTATTTTCAAATACAAAGTTTTGAAGAGGAGTTATTAATCAAACACCGCAAAACATTTTTCTCTTTGGAGCGAGAATGGTTCGTTTTGTCATAAATGCTCGTTATGAGGGGTTTCTTTTAAAGATGTTCTGCTTTATTGGGCACACTGTACATACACAATTTTACAACAAACAATTCAATGACAAGATTTTCATTAACGGAGAACCAAAAAACTTGGTTCTAAATTGTTATACGTTTTATATCATGAATATATGATCACCAAGGAATAAAAGGTTACTGAATGTAACATTCTTGAAAACATATTAGTATTTTTTTTTCATAACTCACAATGTATTATCACAAATTTTCTACCAGCTAACGCAGCTTATAAAAATTGTTCAGAGCAGCTTACAGTTATTTTTATGCTTAAACACTGTCTTAAAATTGATTTCCCCTCTCCATCTGCTAATGATATTTCACACTCACATATTTAGCTAAGAATGATCTTATTCTCATTTTATACGCAGCGAAATCAAAAAGAGGCAATACAATAAATTAATGCTCAACTCAATTCATGCATTCAATATTATTAAAAAAAATTGTTTGGCCCAATTTCAGTTTGGCCCAATGACCCAAATGACCATTGCCAACGAACATGTGAGCAGGTTTTGCAAAAGTAGTGTGGAGGTGGATTGAGTGCACGCTTTGGGAAAGGGACTGAGCCATCGAAAACGGGTGAATGGACTGGAAGCATCAGGGTCGACAGAATTGAGGCAGATCCCGAGAAACCTTTGAGATCTGTTGCTAGGAAGGCGAAGGTATATATAGTTAAGGTAACATGTAGTTAAGAAGTGATGACAATTTTGGTATATGATTTTATCATCGTTATTATAAGTAATGTAGCATAGGTGAATAAGATAAATTGAGGTCTAAGCAAATGTGCGCTGATTTTTTAGAAAAATAGTTTTTAAATTCCAAGAATCAATATCAGAAAACCATATCACATCGAATTCAATACGTATTGGATCCAGGCTTGATCTGGATTGGAATAATTTACAATGCATATGCAACTTGTTTGTATATATATATATATATATATATATATATATATATATAAATATATATATATATAGGTAGAATATTACTATTATTAATAGTTTTATGTATCATGAAATTAAAAAAAAATTAATTATCCTTTAACACAGTAATAAAAACGTCTGTTTCTGTTTATTATAAAAAGTACATATAATTTTCAAAAATATAATTTACAAATTCGAGATCTGCAGCAGAACAAAATTTACTTGCATATTGCAGAGTGTAAGAATATTTAAAACAGTATTTCAATCATTCGTTTGCGCATTTCAGAACTTAAAGTGAACTTAATGTGAAAGTTTTAAAATCAGGTACACAAGTTAGTGAATAGATACAGTATTCCCAACGGTACTATCTCTAGAACTGACATATCGTGTCCGAATATTTTCAGTTTTCAATTAAATAATACATACGTGCACGTGTAGCTTATTTTCTATATCAATGTTGATATCAATTGCGAGCATTGCGCATACACGCTATTTGCATACATACAGCAGACCCTGTCTCTCGAGCCGATAACGATCGACGGCTCGTCACGATTTATAGATCAGTTTCCGGATTTATCAAGATAAGATGCGATAATACTGATGGATAAAAGAAAGTTCAGATGTGGCAGTGGGATGTAGTCGGGTTGTGATCGAAGTTCTGAAGCAGGGGTTTAAGTAAAATTTTCAATAGAATTTTTATCCTGAAATGAAGTTTTTCTATTATCTATTAGAATTCTCAGATAATGTAGTCAGAGAGCAAAAACTTAAACTAAATCATTTGTTTACTAATTTGCTTAATGAAAAAAAAGAAAACGTGCAAAAGTGCTAACATTCTTGAAAACATATTAGTAATTTTTTTCATAACTCACAATATATTATCACAAATTTTCTACCAGCTAACGCAGCTTATAAAAATTGTTCAGAGCAGTTTACAGTTATTTTTATGCTTAAACACTGTCTTAAAATTGATTTCCCCTCTCCATCTGCTAATGATATTTCACACACATACATATTTAGCTAAGAATGATCTTATTCTCATTTTATACGCAGCGTAATCAAAAAGAGGCAATACAATAAATTAATGCTCAGCTCAAGGTGGGTTGAAGGTCGAATTCGTTCGAAATAAACGCAATTATTTTTAATTGTAATACTTAATTTTGCGGTTTGTTCAATAAATTATGAGAACATTGTTCAATGAATTTATACGTAAAATGTATAGTCAGAGGAGAGCGGCTAAATGAGACAGATGAGCGAGACTGGACCGGTGGACCTTCAAAAATGGTATCTTAATTATCTAGGAGATAAAAGGTCGGCGACTGCTATCTGCGGAAGTTGTACTAGTAACACTGTGCATATATGGAAAAAACACTGTGCTAAGAGAACGAAAATGGAAAAAATATGACGTGAGCGTAAAAAGTTTCACTCAGCATAAAATAGAAAAGACCAGTTGAGTCACCTACAGGCTATGTGTTATTATTGCCACTCACCCTGCTAAGTGGAAGAAAGGCATTGAAATATTAAATTATTTAAAATAAAATAAGATAAATGCGGATTACCAAATTTTAAATCAAACTTGTTCTACAACAATTGACTATCTTTTTCACTACCCCCGTTCTCAAGCATCGGTTTTGCTGTAGCTTACCAATAATAATAAGTGTAGCAGAGACGACTTACTTATATAAGTGACTATTATTATAACGACTGTACACAAGAACCAGGACACGCCTAGCCGATGTTCTGTGTCGCACATTGTCTTTAATGATTATCTTTAGCTCGGTGTATGAGAATGATAGCCGGTGCATCCGTGCATGTTGCTTTATAAAAAACGCAACGTTTTAGTCTCCGCTTGCGCGTTTTGCGGACCGGTCTTGTGGCTTTCTGCAGTAACCTCTGGTTGTTACAGGGAACTTACGAGTATGCCTCTGGTTGTTAAGGGGAACTTATGCCTCTTGTAGAGAATGCAAGTCTGGGACTCTAGATGATAATTTCCTTCTTCTGAATTGTTTTCAAACTTTAAGGCTTCTGTTCATTATTATTGAAGACCGATTAATTTTCCCTAACATTACACAAATGCAAAAAGTGACGCTTTTTTAAACGTTGATACCAAATTCCACTGTTTCACTGATATATAACACTTTATGACCTCTATTTATAGATCCTCTTACATAAGCATAGACGATAATATTTTCAAAGAATAAACGTTATCGTTCTTGACAAAATCAAAATGTTTCGTTGAAAAGATGGCCATATTTACGCATCTGTTATTTATCTCATTACATTAAATTATTTTAATTACTTTTAATGAAGCAACATTAAACTGAAAAAAATTGATGTTTTAATTCTGCTATTTGATCCACTGAGCACGGATTGTCAATTTTGCATACATATTAACTAACAAGAATACAAGTATAAAAAGTATCATTATATTTAGATGACAAATTATTTTAATAGTAGATAATGTTGGAAAGTCTGTAACTGGTAGCTTAGTTTGAAAACATTAAAATACTAAACAGTAACGTCGAAATTGGAATTCTGATGAGTTTTATTTTAAATTAAGGAGCTGCCACTTGTCTGGTAATATGAAATTAAAGTAAGAAAATGTCATACATTTTTATACGATTTTTGCTGTGTTCTCGATCAGCAATGAATTTATGATAAATTTCAAACAGTATTTTTTATTACTAGTAATAAAAATCAATTACGTCATACTCGAGGATATTACCAGGTGCGTAGTGGTACTGTTTTTAAAAATGGCGATAACACCCTACATAAGAAATATAGACCCGCCATTTTCCTAAGCCACCTTTATAAGTTGTTTTCAAGAGTCATCATGAAAAGACTCATGCGCAAGTCTGATAGCTTCAGCCTCCCGAACTGGTTTCTGAAAATGCTATAGTACCACGGACCACATTTATACGCTACGCTAGATTACACAGAAGTCCGAAAAGTATAATCAGCCGCTAAACCACCATATCAGTCCGATTATAGAACCAGAATACCATATCTATTCACCTTCAGAAAAGTGTAAGGCAATGAGACGTAATTTCACCGAAACTCTTCACAGCTGCGCTGGAAGATATCTTCAAGCTCATAGATTGGAATGGATTTGGTATCAATATCAATGATAAATTCATCACTCACTATTAATTTGCCGATGATATAGTGGCGTTTGCAGAATCGCTCGGCAAGCTTGGCGCAATGCTCAGGGATCTAGTCAGATTTTCCCAAGAGCTATGTCTAAAAACGAACATACACAAGACAAAGACCACATCTATGTTGTACATATCAAGAATTTTCCTCTATAAGGTAAACCCAACTTTGTAATAGAGGTCAATCGGCGAATTCAACTAAATTGGCAAGCATTGAAGAAACTTCGCCATATCTTCTCGTCACTGAAAAGGCCATGCTCGGGGTTTTTCAACGAGATATGATCCGTAATGAAGAAATACGTAGGAGAACTAAGTTCACCAATATAGCTTGTAAGATTGGTAAACTGAAGTGGCAGGGGGCAGGTCATATAGCGCGCAAATCCGACAACTGCTGGGGAGGAAAGGTTTTCCATGAACGATCACGTGCCGGAAGAGGCAAAGTTAGACGGTCTTCGCTAGATGGACAGATGACCTGATAAAGGGATGTGATTCATCTTTGCGGGAGTCTATGGAGGAGGCCTATGTGCAGCAGTGGACGTCTGCTGGTTGATGATGATGATAAGCTTCTTGTAATTAAAATTTAGTCCGCATCACTGTTTACGAATTTAATCAAGACCTTACTCACCTTAGTGATGATATTAGAAAAGCACATCTTGCGACGATTCACCATTTAAGTGGAGCTTTGTGAATACTGGTATTTTTGAATGATATAAAAATCAGTTTTGTTGAGTGCATTATGGAGTCGAACCTCGCCTTAACACTTATGAATCTATAATAAAGTATTTAGGTTTCCTGTTAGAGAGAATAAAGACTTTTTGTTTTCAATAAAATTTCAGAAAAGCGCCGTTTGTACAAATAAAATTTATAGGACCGTGACTGACCACGATTAATTATCAATGTGCCACCCTTCGAATAACCCGCCGAGTTAACTATGTGGCAATTGTCACATGAGCGCAAATGGATGCAGCAATTGTTCAATGGTTTCGATGGATTTAAAATGGGATGAAATATTTTCTGGTCGTAATAGGTTTGCAGCAGAGTTCTTTGATCGACCGTTAGCACATTATTCGAGCCAAAAATACTAATTTTTCTTTTAAAATGTTTATGATATCTGACTGTTTTACTACCTTAAGGATCAGTTAAGTAATTTTATCTTAAAGTCTTCCATTACAAGACGTTTCAAAGACAAAGATAAACTAAGCATAAACGCGGAAGTTTTCCATCTCCTGTCTATCTCCAGACAACTAATCAGTATTTTTATAACCTGCAGTGATCTCGTTTGGAATAATAGAAAGCCGCTAACGAAGATTGTTCGAGATAATCGTATCGACATTGCAGCTAACGTCACGTGGTGGCGCACGTGCACCTCTCTGAGATGATTGCAGATTGACAGTATAGTTTGACAGAGCGTACTTGGAATTGACAAGCCTTGTGTGTAGAGATAGGTTGTTGACGATATTTGTTGTTAGTAGTCATTAAGGGGTCATATACCTTAACATTTTTCAAAAATCTATTCCTTTTTTATTAATTGTCTTAAAAATGATAAAGACGATTATAGTATGTAGAAAACTCACACTACTGAGCCGAAATACTCATATTAATAACATTATCTTTATTTTGTCATTCGCAATATAAAAAAATAAATTAGATACCGTGTTTGAAACCAGCTCAAGATTAAACCGCAAAGTTCTTATTAATTTTTACATTTTCTGTAAATTGTTAAATTATTTTATTACTATCGGCATTGCTGTAATTAATAAATAAAACGATTTTTATGAGCAATTAAAGGAAAATCTCTCAAGAAGAATTTAAACTTTACCTATATTTATAACGTCACTTTACAATTTTTTTTAATTGTTTCATATTTTTTTTTTAAACTTTTCAATTATTTTCTTGTAACTGAAGAACTAACAATATGACGTAGTAGTTTTACTTTTAAACATTACAAATTAGTAAAAAATTATTTTATAGAACTTAAGGGAACACCTCGGGTTTTTTTATATGTGGCATAATAGGTGGCAAGACATTTTAACATTTAATATACTAAATTAATGAATAATAAACACCTGTCATTTTAATTTAGCAAGCATTTTAATTTGAAATCATAATTAACGAATGATTTCACTATCAATCCGTGATTTCACAATCAGCCATTTGTAGTAAATATTTCTGTATGGAATCATTTGTAGTAAATATTTCTGTAATTCTCGTCTTTTATTCATTAATTTAAAAGTTCTATGAATACTCTGTAACTATTCTAGCGTTACTTTATGCACAGTCTTGTTTTTTCTGTTTATATAACTTTAATTACTACTTAACACTATACGTTTCAATAATCTAAGGACAAAAGATAAATATGTATTCCTAGCCCTAGAAAGAAGCCCGTAGGCAAGGTACTGACTGTTCCCGATTCTTGTTTAATCTCACATAAGAATAACATATCTTTCGATAATGATAATTACATAAGTATTATTTTTATAGAAAATATACTTGAGAAATTTATTATTTATTTCATTTTTATCTAAAAGCTTCGGTTGGTCTCTTGTGACTGCTAAAAAATTAATATAGCCAATTTGTTTCAAAGTTTTTTAGTTTTCCATGCAAGAAATGGAAAAATACTTTTGGATTCACTTCGGTGTCCATCTGTCTATCTATCACAGGTAATTTCCTCGGAGATGTTTTGTATTAGAAAGTTGAAATTGGAAATAGAGAGAAAAGGCCATATCAAATATGTTATTTAATAGGGTGAAATTTCCTGGTAGGAGATATAGTCAGATGGTGGGAAAGGCTGAGAAAAAAAATAATTTGAAGTGCATAATCTTGGGTATCTAAAAATGTTTTAAAACAAGAATTGAAAATAATAAAATTTTTTAATGCTTGTTTATTTTTAAATTTAAAAAAATATCTGAGAAACCGTTGTCCCTCGAACGTTCTTTATCGAAAACTACATCGGTCAGAAAAATCGCATAAAAATTACGAACACGAGCTACGACAATTTTGAACATTGCGTTACTTGCGATAATTTTTTTGTTGTAAATTAATGATTGGTTTGAACCTAAATTATAACCAAATAATATCCTTAATTATAACTAATTAAATCTCAATAACCTAAATTATAACCAAATAAAATAAGTACAAAAAAAATTATTGATATACCTATACTATGATAACCCTATATCCATAAAAATACTACTAACATAAAAAAGTGAAACGCTGTCTTTATTTATTTGTTTGTATTTCTTTGACGCTTAAACGGTTCAATGGATTTCAATATATATAAGTATATATATATATATATATATATATATATATATACATATATATATATATATATACATATATATATATATATACATATATATATATATATATATATATATATATATATATATATATATATATATATATATATATATACTCATCATTTATAGTTTAGTAGTTATAAAGGTAATTATTTATTCATGTGTATACTTAAGCAGTATCTACTTCGACCGGACAAATAGTCTGGCAGATGGAAAGTTTGAGCATGTTCATGATATGAACAGAGAAGGAAGGTAAATTACTTAAATAATACGCGTCTGAATTTGGGGGCAAAAGCTAGTGTTACACATATCGTTTTTTTCATATTTTCATAATTTATCAAGTTATTACAATACGGTGTATATGAATGTCGCAGAACCAAAATTTGCATGCGCATAAGACGAGATTGATAGGATTTCAAGTACATTTAGCTATCCCCATATATCTATACAGTAGCGCGAAACTTGGCTTCTTTTCGTAACATATTCTAAATCTACATCTTCTTTACTTTATTAACTTCTTTTTCTTTCTTCTTTTTAACTTTATTAACTTCTTTACTTTATTCTCACTATTATTAAGACCAACGTTCAAGTAGTCACGGTCACACGTAGCCCTGTAACGTATGCAATTTTGGTATGAATTTCGTTGAAACAGAAAAAAAACAGAATGCGCTTTGTTCCACCCGGTTTATAAATGAAATAATGTAAAGGTTTTGAAATATGCTTTGTAAATGTAACTCGGTAAAAAAGGGACTGAAACCATTTTGATCCTTATGTAGTTATTTTTCTTATGCTGTTCCCTCGTGCATCCACTCAGTTTATATTAAAAGGCTGTTTAAATGGAACCACGTATATTGTAATGCCATCCGTACTGCATAGGGGAGAATAAGAGAATTTAAAACACGGTAAATTCGGACAAAACTTTATTTGATTGTTTCATACTTCCTTCCTTTTTGAATTTCCTAATTTTTTGACTAATTACTACAAACAATTAGAACGAGCGAAAAAGCAACTAGTAAGTATATGGTTATATGGTCGGTTCTTCGAGAGAATCATTGGCGTTTCAGTAAAATATTTCAGTCTTAACTCGGAACTGGGTTTTGATCTCGGAATAAATATATTTTTCTCTTTTTTTCAGACTAAATTAGAATAAAAACAATTTTAGTCAAACTTTTGATGTCAATCATTGTTAAGAAAAAAAGAACAATTTTTCTCTAAAAATATTCTTCGAAACTATTTGAGAAACATGCAAGTCTGGACGCTATTCAAAATTTCCATAAATATCTAATGACTTTCAAGACGGACCTGTTTTAATTTCATGTGGATTTGTAAACTATTAAAATACAAAACATAAGTATGTTACGGATGTCAATATTTATCCTATAACGTCTCCAACATTAACTATGAGGTCCAATCACATTCAACAGCAGTTAATTTGCTTGTAAAATATTATGTATCTGTCCCTACCTGTCTGTATATTATAGAAAATATATGTATGGCGTAAGCGTCCGTAGAGTATTACTATCTCAAGTAATGAATAAATTAAATTCACATTTTCGTAATGAGATTTTTCATTCAATGTGTACAATTAAAAAATATTACTAATATATTTCTCAACTAAAAAATATTTTTTCGTGACTTTTAGAAAAAAAAGTTGTTTATTACAAAAATATATAGCAAATACAAAATGGATATTATAACAATAATAACTACGCACTAAATAATAGACATACTTATATTTATTACATAATCCCAAATGTTTCTTGTTTCTAATTTATTTGGTTATACTATGTGATAGGTATTAACAAGAATTTATTCGAAGATAAACATTTTTTTACATACATTCCATATGATTTAGAGTTCCTACCTGCCTGTCTCTAAGTACCTCGATACTTGTCTATAAGAGGGTACCTGTCTATAAGTGCGATAAAATATGTTTTAATTGTAAAAGGTAGTAGCAGTTATTTAAAAGAATGCTTTACCCGAGCACTATGTAATTGTTTTTCCTTGTTTAAATTAGTCTGCAATGTTAATTATGGAAAGTAAATATTTTGAATTTATTAAAAAAAATATTTGTTAATTCATTTTTTTTAATTATAATTGGTATTAATATTAACGGTAAATAATCAATTTATGCTTATTTCCAATTTTTGACCGATTAATGTTAATAGTACTATTTTAGTTGTTATTTGTTTAATCGGTTCACGATACCCCTATTTGCCTATGTTTATATTACTTTGATCCATACTATGAACGTATATACGAATGGAGTATATGTAATTTTGATCGATAAAACTGTCTGATCATTACATATAACCTCTGATGCAAAATTAAAAACAATAATGTCACAATAAAGAAACTTTTTATCGGCCCTAATTAATTAAATGTTCATAGTTGTATTTTACATTGAGCTGCAGCGGTGTACTTTGTAGCATATTCGAGTGGCCACTTTAATTGCGGTTGCGGTTGATAAGAACTGCATTTGCAGATAAGGTGTTGTAAAATTGATAGCACCGAGTTGTGGCTAGAATTTTTATACTTTCATTTGCATTTATTACAACTCAAGATAAGTAACTCAAGGAATATAAATAATTGTTTTATTTATTAACTTTTTATTTACTTTACGAAGTACATACGAGTAATGATTATATGTAGATTAAAGAAATATGTACCGATATCTAAGCCTCTCAGTACCGAGGTATTGGGAGACTTAGATAAGAATATGTTTGAGTATATTAAAATTGATAAAATTAATTAAAAAATTATAATAAAATTGATATTTTTTTCTGAAAATTAATATAAATTACAAAATAACTTTGTCATGTGAAATTTATCTTGCTACGTTAGGGTAGGTTTGTATATTGAGAAATTACAACGTAACGAAAAGTGAAACACAAAAAGAAGATCTCCAAAACTATCTCGCACCGTTTTTTGAATCAAAGTCACCGGAATTTTACCAGAAAGGTATTGTCACTACCAACTAGATGACGACAAGTAGTAGATAATAATGGTGCATACTTAAATTTAGTGTAACATATAAATTTTCAGACAGCAACTCGGGGTTAAAAACATATTAGCCAACCCAATAAATGGCCTACAAAAATAGGCAGTATTATCGCGACAGTGGTTATTGCGAAAGAGATTTCACGTCGCCGAAGGATAAACTCTTATAAATTTTATCTGGCATTTTAAGTTTGTACCATGTAACACCAACGGCGATATCTATACACGTTACGCTTTGAAATTAAAAATTAAACTTCGAACGAATGTGGAATCCTGGATTATCTCTTCGGTTCTATCGATTTTATATATTTAATGTCGTATAATTTAATGAACACTGATAATATTCTCTGTTTTCTAGCAAGTGCAAAATTTATATTGAATAATAGTAATTCCAGAAATAGTTAAAAACTGAAACATAAAGGTTCATTAAAACATTTTTCACTAAAATTAAATTCCGACGACTGTTGAAAAGAAGTGATTCATTTTTGAAATTGTATCTATCCTATTACTTAGCCAATTTATCGTACTTGCGTTATGTAAAAACTACTAAAGTAATTTCCATAATATTTTGGATTTTGAATAAAGCATGTATATAAAATTAAGCGAAATAAAACATGATGTAAATATCAAATGTTGGTTCGTGTCGGTTTATTAACGGTCATAAAATGATTAACAATATATGTTAATGTCACTAAAAGCTAGACAAACCTAATAGACTATGCGAGTAATATCGTCACCAAAATTTTATTCTAATTTATATAAATTAATATTTAAAAAATCATCTACATGCGTCTATTTGTCCGATACCTTTACTCCAGTTGGGACATTTGGGGTACTTTAAAGTTTTTAATTTCATAGAATCCTTTCTTGCTAGATCTTATTTTCTATAGAAAATTGCTGCTATGTTTATATAATTCAACATGTACTTTGCGATAAAAGCATTATTTTACCACGAATGTATTTATTTTATCTATTTTATAGATTATACGTGTTACGGTACTAAGAGTCATAAAATAAGCAAAATTATAAAGTCTAATGAAACAAGGCAAAGGTCAATTAATGAAAAAAACACATGCGATCTTTAAAATTTATCCAAAATGAACGAGTGAAATAAATATTGGTTTCATTTTGATATTTTAAAAAAGTTAACATCAGTAACTTACTATGACACGTCGATATCGTTTTCCTAAAGCTAACGCTGTTCATAGTGGTATCTACCACGTTCATAGTGGTATCTATCGTAAGCTAAGTTATAACTTCTACATTGTTTATTTTTTATATATTGCTTATTTTTTACTACATTGTTTGCCTGGCTTCATTGTTTATTTTTTTTTAATTAGGACACTTAAGTGACATTACTTAACTATCTTTTCAACAATATAAACCTAAATGTTAAATACTATGTATAAACCTAAATGTTAAATACATTTTTAATGCAGTTCGTGTTATCATTTAGTAGAAATGATTAAAAATCAATAAAATAAATGTATGACTCGAATAACTACAAATATAGTTTTCGTCTCAGCAATAAAGCTTTCTTTAAATTAAAATCATTAAACAATTATTTGCCAGTAAACTGCAAGAAAAATGATTAATTTTCATGTTTGATGTACATTGCGATTGGTGGTGGTGCCGAATCGAGCACTGTCATTTGACTTTCTTAATCATATTTCTGTATGCTCTTCTTGAATTTAAATAATTCTATTCAAAAGGTATCTAACATTTTATTACCTTAGAGCATATTCGGTAATTAATTTTGAATCATACAATTCATAGAAATATTATTTATTATACCTTCTCAACTTATCTGGGGTAACATCGCTTAATAATTAAACAGCTTATTAAAACTAATTGAAACTCAATAAGAAAACAACGGATCATTTGTCATTAATAGTAATTGTATTTTAACCAAGTTTGCCAATAAGAAGTTTGCTTCCCACGTTTAACAAAAAACTTAATGAAGCTAATGCGCGCATTAAGAAATTAAAATGAATTACATAATTAAACGATACAGTTATTAAAACAATTAAAATGTGTCGATAGTAATTTAAAGATTAATAGTTTATTTATAAAGGAATTGTTAATTGTATGACTAACAATTAATCGAATTTCACTGACATATATTTTCTACATAAATCCGAATTGAACACAACCATAAAATATATTAAAATATTATGTCATTTAAAGGAGTTTTTAGATGATAACCTTGATAGTTAAGTGAATTTAATTGATAGTTAAGAGAATTTTACTATTCGGTTAAATGTCTTGAGTGAGTAACGAAAAGGTTATAATTAGGTTTTGCTATAACAAAATCGTACAAAATTGTTAACGTTGTCATATTTTCGTGCTTTCTTGTACAAAATATAATTTATTTGTAAATGGACACTTAATTAATGATCCGCAACTTTCAGAAACAAATATACATAATATTATTTAGACCAATTCAAAGTGAAACTTCCTAGGCGGCGATTCGATAATCGACAAGTGAACGAGAATTGAGAGTAAAATTTTAAATATTGAATATATTTGGCCTTAATTTTGTAGAAATTCATTATACACAATTAAATGAAACTACGCGATGTAGTATTATTTCTACTTTATTAAAGGTTTTTACCACGACCTGGGTTTCGTTGTATTACAACATCTTCAGGTTGGCTATTAGCAAAGATTTGCTAGTTTCTTTTAAGATTTGCTAGTTTCTTTTGTTGGTCGCATCACGTTTAGGCACATTTTGTTACATAAGGCAGAAGAAAGATATGACGTAGAGAGA
>JAYKKI010000145.1:2270000-2271179 GCA_039881145.1 Druceiella hillmani | reverse complement strand
AAAGCCCGTTTCCATAGCAGAGAATTTTTATTTTCACAATCTTTTTTTATGTAATATGCTCGTAAAGTAATCGATAGTATCGGCGAGTTTAATTGCGTAGAGTACAACAAAACGAACTTTCAATAGAAGTGCCTCTCTTAAATATTTTGTATTGCATAAACAAAAGCGAACATAGACAAGTATGGATGAGTAGGTCGTAAATGGAAAGGAGCGCGTGCTATCACTTTCTGAGGGCGTCAAAAATATCGCGTATAAAAATAAGCGTCGCATCTATTCGGTGTATCATATACGGAGTGAACTCTTTGAATCGAACTAATTTCTCATCGTTCCATTTCGATTTGAAGCAAAAGAAAAAAGAAAAAAAATATGTAAAAAAAACATGAAAAAAAGACAAAAGAAAAAAGGAGGAAAAAAGACAAAGAAGAAGACAAAAAAAGAAAAAAAGCCAAAAAAGACAAAAAAAAAAAGAAAGAAAGAAAGAAAGACAAAAAAGGAGAAAGAAAGAAAAAACAAAGGCAAGAAAAGACAAATAAAAGCCAAAAAGAGAGAAATAAAGAAAAGACAAAAAAAGAAAGAAAGAAAAGACAAAAAAAAAAGACAAAACAAGTAAAAAAAGGAGAAAAAAAGACAAAAAAAAAGAAAGAAAAAAAGACAAAAAAAAGGAGAAAAAAAAGAATGAGAAAAAAAAGAATATGCAAATATCTCGGAAACGCTGTAAAATTTTCGATAGAAGTGTTCGCTGCAAATGTCGTAGTTGAGTAAGTAAAAAAAAAAAAAAAAGAAAAAATATATATATATATATATATATATATATATATATATATATATATACGTGTGTGTGTGTGTGTGTGTGTGTGTGTGTGTGTGTGTGTGTGTGTGTATAAAATAAAATAAAATTAAATAAAAAAAAAACTTCGAGCAATTGCTCTGGTAAGTGTATGCACTCTCTTCCACACCACCTTAGAGAGGTCGAGTGCCAGGTGCGTTTTTTTTTTATCTCGTGGTATCCCCAGTAGGCCTAGTCCACGGTACGGTAGTCGCTATCGAACTTCTAGTTGCTTTTACAGTCTAATTGGGGAGAGTACTTGGTCGTCTTTAATCGTTTATTGTGCGTTAGAATAATAGTGACAATGACGACACTAATAACGATAATAATAATAATAATAGTGTAATAATGGA